>VYZT01048685.1:23684-50416 GCA_013400735.1 Pomatostomus ruficeps
CCCCAATTCCCAACAAAACAAGATGAAAACCCCTCAATTACAGCCGGCTCCAAAGAGGGGCTCCCAATTAATTAATTAATCCATCCCATTTTGCTCCAGTGCACGGCTGCAATGTATGAAAAATACGATTATTTCCCAGCAACACAATCACTCTGTCACCTCTGACAAACAAGGACAATTCGGAAGCCCCGAGTTCAACAAGTTGAGGAGGACTGGCTGCATCTCCATCGGGGAGATAAAACCCCTGGGCTCCGGCAGAGAAAGGGGGGACTGCCCAGCCCTCCGTGGCCCATTTGTGAGGGGAAACAGAGCATGCAACAAATCCTCCCCAGTGCCGGTGTTTGATTCGAGGAGATTTACTCCACGCTCTGTTTCACCCACCCAAAAACAGTTATTTTAATTCAAGGCATTTGTGCCTGATGTCTTTTTTTTTCCTATGAAGATTTAGTGTCCTTAATTTGGAAAAAAAATATATTTTTCTGTTTGTCTTATGGCTGAAATGCAAGTTTGTTGTGCTCAATGGGCCAGCTACCAATGAGGTTTTGGGGCTAAATTTAAATTTTGGGGCTAAATTTAAACAATGCAGAGCACCCCCAGATTCCTCTGAAGGCAGAGTCAGAGGGTTCACAACAGCCCAGAAAAAAATCTCTCTCCTTGTCGCTCAAAACCCTATTTTTTTGTTTAGGAGCAACAAAATGAGGGCTCAGCATTTTGAGCCACCACTGATGCAATATTAACATCTTGTCCATGCTAGGCCTGAGGCAAAATCCACTAAAATCAGGGGAAGAAATTCCATCAGCTCCAATAAGTTTTATATCAGACTCCACCTCAGCAATTTCCAGGGTGAGACCTGGGCCCCACAGGGTAATGGGAAAGGTCTCATTGGCTTCAAGGAGGAGTAGAATTGATCCTGCTGCAGATAATGGGCAAAAAGTGCTCTGGTCAAAAATTTCCTGCTCATTGTGTGAGGAGAAATTTGGGGACGGCACCTCTGATCCATTATTTAACTTCTGTGATGTTTTATACTAAGGCCACGGGAAAACAAGAAAATGGGGAGAATTCCTGTGTGCATCTGAAAAGCATCAGGTGTGTTTTCAAAATAATCAATCATATTCTTTAATCTCCCTCCTCGGTGTTTTTGAGGAGGTGAAAACAGCGTTACCTTGAAGCTGGCTCAGGTTTGGGGTGGGTTTTTCTCCTGATTTCTTTGAGCACGGGGCCCTGCATCCAGGAGATCACAGCTAATTACAGACAGCTCCTGCCACCGAGGCTTTGTTTGCTCTTCAGCTCCGTTTGTTGAACGAGATCAGAGTTCTCGCTTTGTTAGGACTTTTTTTTTTTTGGGATGTGCTGCCAGGAGCCAGATGTCGAAAAACCCAACCTGAGAATTAACTCCGGTCGCTGTCAGAGATAAAATATGTTATTAGGCTTGTACCGCGCGCGTCTGTGGCTGATTTAAATGATGCCTTCCACAGACGGCTTCAGCCGCATTTAAATCTCTATTTATAGGGTGTAATCAGCTGTCTGGCACAGCCCTTCCTGCGGAGACATTCCCATCTTTTCTGGTGCCTCCATGGCTATTCCTGGAACGCCACCACCATCCAAAATACACTCCAGGAGTGAAGCTCTAGCCAAAGGGATTTTAATTTCTATTCCGCACACACTGCAGGAGGATTTAGGCTCTTCAGAGACCGTTTCCCACCATACCCTGAGTCTAAACCCCGGCGTGTGCCATCTGACACTCGAGGAAGCAAACAGAGCTGGGCAGGAGAAAGCCCAGACAGCCCAAAATGAATCCTTTGAGCCAGGAGATGGACCAGGATGAGGGGGAACAGTTCCAAACTCACAGAGGGAGGTTGGGAGTAGTTATTGGGAAGGAGTTCTCTGTGAGGGTGGGGAGACCCTGGAAAAGAATTCCTGGAGCACCTGTGGCTGCCCCTGGATCCCTGGAACGTCCCAGGCCAGGCTGGATGGGGCTTGGAGCAGCTGGGACAGTGGGAGGTGTCCCTGCCATGGCAGGAGTGGCACTGGATGAATTTTAAGGTCCCTTCAACCCAAACCACTCCACAACTGTAACCAGATGGATTTGGTCTGTGGGATCCAGCGAGATTTTTTTACTCCAGCCTGCACCAGCAATTTTAGATGTTCCTACTACCCCCAAATCCATATTCCACCTAAAAGTGGCTGCTACAGCTATGGAAAGACCCAGAAACTCCCAAAAAGCTCCAGAACGGGAACAGCACAGAGGTGCTGCTTTTTCTTGCTCTCACCTCCAGCAGCAGAAGCTCCTCAGCCTTCCAGCCCCAGGAATTTGCCGGGTTTATGGCCACAGCTTGTCCCAGAACAGGACATTTCCCACAGTGAGAGCAGCCTGGATGACAGTGATTTGCTGCCTCAGATTTTACCACTCAAATCCTAAAAAAAAGGCGAGGATTATCTTTGGAGACACTTCCCCCAGTAACCCCACGTGCAGGGCTTGGACTTGCTTAAACTCAAACTAAAACACATCGAGCTCAAAAGCTCCTGCTAAAGATCCACAAAATCATCACCAAGGACATTTTTCTGCCTCATCCTGTCCACAAAGTGCTGTCCTGTCCTTCTGCTGCGCTTCACAGCATTTTAAATGGCGAACCACAGCCTGCAGAAAGTTAAAAAGCAAACCCCAACTTCCTGTCTAATTTCAATCCCGTCGTCGCCGAGCGGGAGCAGATGCGCAAACGTTTGTTTACTCGGTCCTCGCGAGTCGGCATTTGCCAGCAGATGCATGAAATTAATTTCTGCCCCAGTATTAAAAACCATTTCCTCGATTTAAATGTCTCCCTGATAAAGAAGCGGCGTCCTGGAGTGGCTCAGCTGATGGAGCAGCGCCGATGGAAACAATGCCTCCTATTTTCGGAGCGCTATTTCCACTCGCTGCGATGGCACAGGGCACCTTGCAGCAAAACAAACCATTATTTTTCAAGTCTTCCAGCCAAACGTTTCCCTTTGGAACGCACTTCAAAGAGCAGAGTAGGAGAATATGCATTTTTAACTGCAAGAAAAAGAATTTTGGCGTCGGGCTGCGAATTCTGCAAGTTTCACGCAGTCAAGGGAAAAGGTGGGATTTCAGACCTTTGTTTTTCCCTGTTTTTTCAGTTTTAGGGAGCAGTGGGAAGCTGCAAAAAGACATTTTTTTACTGGAGTACTTTTCTTTTGGGCTCAAGGATGTGTCCACAGGAAAATTTTGTGGCTGAGAGAGAAAGTGAGGGGAGCTTGTCCTGGAACCGACGCCCGCCTTGGGTTCCTGGTGGTTCTTTTGGAAGTTCCATTTCTACAGTGGGCTCTTAGAAAATTCCTGATGCTCACATGCCTGTAACTCTCTGGATTCCCAAACGCTCGATCCTACAGCTTCTGTGTTCCATAATAAAGCTCAATAAATAAATAAATAAATAAATAATGAGTAATGTGCTACCATGGCGTTATCTCCTATAAATCCATTATTTTCAAGCAGAGCTGCCTCAGAAACAAAAAAATTGGATTTAATTTTCCCACATAACCGACTCATCCGGTCTCTAGACTGTCCCTGGGCACAGGCAGAGGTGTCACCCGTGCCCAGGTGGACGTGGTGCAGCCACCAGCCCAGTGATTCCCACGGAAGCTGTTCCCGGAGCACGCGGGGAGCACCAGGCTGAGCAATTATTCCATGGCCTGAACATGGGCTGGGATCAGCACCAATCCCTAAAATAAGAAATAAGAGATCTAAAATCGGAGCTCCAGGTCGGTTAAATTTCATTGTTACAATAACTTCACCACTATAATAAATAAATAAATAAATCAATAAAATGCTTTCTAAATAAAATTTCTAAAATCAGAGATTCAATTTGGTTAAATTTCATTGTTACAATAACTTCACCACTATAATAAATAAATAAATAAATCAATAAAATGCTTTCTAAATAAAATTTCTAAAATCAGAGATTCAATTTGGTTAAATTTCATTGTTACAATAACTTCACCACTATAATAAATAAATAAATTAATAAAGTGCTTTCTAAATAAAATTTATAAAATAAGAGATCCAAATTAGTTAAATTTCATTGTTTACAATAACTTCACCACTATAATNGCAACAACCTTATCACGATAATAAATAAATAAATCAATAAAATGCTTTCTAAATAAAATTTCTAAAATCAGAGATTCAATTTGGTTAAATTTCATTGTTACAACAACCTTATCACTATAATAAATAAATAAATTCATAAAATGCTTTCTAAGGAAAATTTCTATAATAAGAGATCCAATTTGGTTAAATTTAATTGTTACAATAACTTTACCACTATAATAAATAAATAACTTTGTTTTCTGCAACCATCCTTTAACCCTCACTAAAGCGTTATTTTATAAGTGGCTCGAAAAATTAGGAATTGCAGGAGCAAACAGGATAATTTGGAAATGATGGTCTGAACTGCACTTTAAATCGCATATTTTGAATTTTTGCGAAGCCTCCACAGCTCTGTTCGGGAATGTGCCTCCCGTTCCAGCTGCATTTCGCTCCGCACTAAACTCCGAGCTAATTTATTTCCTTAATTTCAGGTGACAGGGGAGCAGGAACCCATCAGTCAAAGGGATGTTCCATCAGTCCCCGTCTGGGTCGGTGTCACCTGTAAATCCGTGGATTATCCCTGGGCTGGCAGCGGGTTAATGACGCTGATTTATGGCGGTGTCACCGAGGCGCTGAAACCGCTGAGCGGGAACGCTGTAAAATGGGAGAGGTTTGGTACGCGCTGAGCCTGCTTTTCACCGTCTCTGGGCTCCACCGTGCCCAAAATAACCTAAAAAATCCAAAAAACCAACCAAAGGACGCAAAAAATACCCACCAAACCAAACCAGACCAAACCGAACCAAACCAAACCAGACCAGACCAGACCAAACTAAACCAGACCAGACCAAACCAAACCAGACCAGACCAAACCGAACCAAACCAGACCAAACCAAACCAGACCAAACCAGACCAAACCAAACAACACAACAGAAGATAAATGAAAATATAACTTCTTGTGTAGTCTTTCCAAGCCGTGATCACAAAATTATTCCAAGTTGGAAAACACTTCCAAAATCATCGAGTCCAGCAATGCCAGGTCCCCCCCAAACCACGTCCCTGAATAAAATATTTTCTGATTTTCTGATCACCTTCAGGGATGGTGGCTCCACCCTTCCCTGGGCAGCCTGTCCCAGCGCTTCCCAACCCCTCTGAGGAAGGAATTTCTCCTGATCTCCCATCTAAACCTCCCCTGGGGCAACTTGAGGCCACTTCCTCTTGTTCCCTGGGAGAAAACACGGATTCCCGCCTGGCTACAGCCTCTTTTTAGGGAATTTTAGGGAGCAAATAACTGTTTGTGTGATTCCATCTCAGTTCTGCGGATACAGCCAGAGCAGCACCACACAGAGTTCCTTTCAGGAAAAAAACCCACTTTTTTAGCACTTAGTTATTTAATTAATTAATTCAAGCTCAGCACCACACCCTGTTTGAAGACACTTTTTGTCTGGGTCCCCCATATCACTTAATTATTTAATTAATTAATTTAAGCTCTGCAACACACCACATTTGAAGACGTTTTATCCGGGTCCCCCATATCACTTAATTATTTAATTAATTATTTTAAGCTTTGCACCACACCACATCTGAAGATATTTTTTAACTGGGTCCCCTGTATCCCTTAATTATTTAATTAATTCATTTAAGCTCTGCACCACACCCCATTTGAAAACACTTTTTATCTGGGTCCCCCACATAATTTAATTATTTAATTAAATAGTTTAAGCTTTGCAACACTCCACATTTGAAGACATTTTTATCTGGGTCCCCCACATAATTTAATTATTTAATTAATCAAAATTCTGCACCACACCCCATTTGAAGACACTTTTTATCTGGATCCCCCATATAATTTAATTATTTAATTTATCAAAATTCTGCACCACACCACATTTGAAGACATTTTTTTCCGGGTTTCATTTCCCCCAGCTCAGGTGTTAAAGGTTCCTGGATCACCGGATGCCATCCCACGGCGATAGAGCTGAGTAATAAATAAATATTCCCCTAAAACTCTCCCCGCTGCTCCGTGCTGATCCTGTCACTCCTCCAGACAAATGACCCGGGAGGGTAGCAGCTCTGAAATCCAGGAGCTCATCCTGGCGTTCCCTGCCCTAAAACATCCAAAATCAGGAGCCAGAGCCGATCCCCGCCACGGCAGCTGCGGGAGAGGCTGGCACGGGCTGTGCTGTAAACACATCAAAAATTACCTCACTTGCCCGCGTTTTACCTCAGGTGAATCTCTGCAGTGCTCAGCAGCGCCTTACATTAAAATTCGGCTTTAAAACGCGGTGTTAATTAAGCAATTAAGGATGGCAAGGCTTGTTTTATGGCATCGTTTACTCCAGGTTTGATGGCGCTGCGAGGTGAGCCCCACCAACCATGTTTTACGGCCTCGTGAAAAGCTGTCTTCCTCCTCTTATTGCTTTTCTAACAGATCATAATGAACTCTTCTTTATGTATTTTAAATTATTTGCTTGATAACAAAGCCATCTCATTATTTTGCCGCATTAACATCGGGCGCTGTCAGCTGGAGTTTAGCTGCGGTTAGAGACGTATTTACACAAATAAAAGCACTCCAGATAAAAAACAACCACCCAGAAAAATGCAGCAGCAACACTCGTGACAAATTTAGGAACAGAAAGGGATTTTGGGATGCAGGAAACTCAGCTTGGGGAAGCAGGATGTCGATGGTGGGACCATCAGCACCTCGGACAGCGGCCGCTGGTTCCCGCGCGTTCATTCAAACTGGGATTTGAGGAGAGAAAATTTAGGAAGAGCCCACACGGATCTGCTGGAGAGAGCCCAGAGGAGCTGCTCCAGGGCTGGGAGAGCTGGGAATGTTCCCCTGGAGAAGGGAAAACTCCAGGGAGAGCTCCGAGCCCCTTGCAGGGCCTGAAGGGGCTCCAGGAGAGCTGGAGAGGGACTGGGGACAAGGGCTGGAGGGACGGGACACAGGGAATGGCTTCAAATTTGAAAAGGGGAGATCTGGGTGCAATATTGGGAAGGAATTCCTGGCTGGGAGGGTGGGGAGACCCTGGCACAGGTTTCTGACTCAAGTGGAGCTGTAAGAAAAACTTTCAGCACAGTCACATCCATCAGCTGATGAGCTTAAAATGTGAGAGTTCTGCCATCGCCTCACCCTCCTGTGGAACCCCTGAGCACCAGTTCATACAAACAATATTCTGCTTTTGTTCTAAAAAGAATTGAAAAACACTTTTTAATTGTCACTGCACCCCGGGGTGCCCTGGGGAAGGTGGTGTGGGCAGGGAGGGCTGTTGTTTTGAGTTTTGCAGTTTTTCAATGTTTCTCTTTGCTGTAGTACTTTCTCACGCATGCTGTTGTAAACATGGCCATGTTTTTGTTAACTGTCCTTGTTGTTTTCATTCTATTCTTTTAGGCGGAAACATGTGATAGATTTTTTTTTTTTGACCAGTGTGATTGAGAGGTGGTAATTTCTACCTCCAATCCATGGTGATTTCTAAGAACATATAAATAAAGGTCAGAGGGTTCTGCCCTCTCTCTTTTGGCTCTCTCTTTTAGCTCTCTCCTTTTTGGCTCCTCGGCCTGGTTCGGGTACGTGTGTTTTCTTTGTGTCCATACAATGTGACAGAGGGCAGCCCTGGATTGATCTCAGAGCTGAATTATGCAACCAGGAGGACATCGAAATTCCTTTTCAGAATTTTCACCCTTTCCAGACCCTGAGCTCACCCTGCTGAAGCTGAGGGTGCTGAGACACCCCAAACACCGACCTTGGGAATTCTTACCCAGTTCTGCCAATTCCCTTTGTCACATCCATCGGCAACTCCTCTTTAGCACAATGTTTTATTGATCAAAATCCAATTCCATCCCATAAACAGCCCCTCTCCTCTTGTTTTAGGCACATCACCTCACTGGACTATAAATATCACTCAGAGGTCACAAAAAAAAATCCAAATCCCTTTCCTAAGAGCGTTAAAAAAATTAAAATCATATTTTTATAATTTTAATTAAGCATAATATTAAAAAAAAATTAAAACCTTGTGATCTGGACAGATTCCAGCCCAAGGGAAAATTCTTCTCGCATTTACAAGATCCAGCACAACGAGGTCTCCCCGTTTGGGAAGAGCGGGATCCAGACGTTCTTTATTTAGCACCGATAACTTTGTCTCCTCAAGGGCTGCCGGGGATCGGAGGGACACAATTAAGTGGGAAATAGAAGTTCCAGGAAGGGTTGGAAATGGATTAAATCATAAACCAACCCTTAACGGTCGGGGAAACGCTCCCGGCAAACCCGCGGGGTCACGGCGCTCCTCTGCCTGGAAACCTCCCGCGGGCGCTGGGGGACGGCAGTAATTTCAATTTATGGGGAGATAAAACAGCCCACGGGCACTGCAGCGCTCAAAAGACAGAAAAATCAAACCAAATTTGTGCTTCTCGGAGGGGGAGCGCTCAAAAGACAGAAAAATCAAACCAAATTTGTGCTTCTCGGAGGGGGAGCGCTCAAAAGACAGAAAAATCAAACCAAATTTGTGCGTCTCGGAGGGGGAGCGCTCAACAGCCGCCCAAATCTCCAGATCAGAGGGTTTCCTGTAAAGATTTCCAGATAAAATCCCAAAATCAACATTCCTAAAATCAACTTTCACCAGCCCTGGTTGTCATCTCCGTGTCCTTGAAAAAAAACAGGTTGGGGGAATGAGGAAAGGCCTGGTAATTAAATAAAAATAAAAATAAAAATAAAAATAAAAATAAAAATAAAAATAAAAATAAAAATAAAAATCTNCCAAACAACAAGAAAAGAATGAATTATGGGAAGGCCTGGTTCTTAAAATAATAGCAATAACAACAATAACAATAGCAATAATTACAATAAAAACAATTAAAACAAAATAACAATAACAACAATAATAATNGATAACAATAATAACAACACCATCACCACAAGAATGAATGATGGAAAGGCCCCAGTCCTTAAAAAAAATTAAAGAAAAATTTTTAAAAGTACCAGCTATTGAAAGGAGAAGGAATTCTCCAGAAATAAACGAGGCATGAGCATTCTTCATGAGATCAAATATTATTGAACTTTGTCAAAGATGACTGGGAGCTTTTTTTTCCTCGAGTATTAATGAGGGGAAAATAAAAATTGATGAATTTCAGCGATTCTGCGCTTTGCATTTATAAAGTCAAATTGCTCAGGTGTCAGATTGATCGGGCTTCTCCCATCCAATCTGTCTTCGTGCAATGCCAAAATAAAGCAGAAAATCAAATTATTACAGGAGCACCTTCAGCTCGTGCAGCAGAAATTCCTTTTAAATATTTTAAGATGGGAGTTTGTTCAATTAACAAAATATTTGGAGGGGACATTGAATTTCCTGAATTTCACAACACACCAGAAAAATGGTGCAAGAAAATGAAATGTTTTTGTCACTTTTAGGTTTTTTTGCTTCACACTGACACAGATGTGAACCATTCTGTGTCTACAAGGAAATTTCAGGGGTTTTTTGCTTAATCTTGATCTTCTTTGCATATGAACCACCTGCTTTCAAGGAACTCTCTCGAGTCTCAAATCCAACCCAAATTTTCCCCCGTTCAGCTGACTGGGAAACCTCTCAGTGAGGTCAGATGGGAGGGAAACACAGCCAGGAAAAGGAAAAAAAAAAAACCCAAACCCAACCAACTCCCCACCACCTGTTTGCAATTGGATTAATAAACAAATCGCTGAAGAACCCTCGTAAATTTAAAAAAAAATCTCGATTATTAGGCTGAGGGCACGGTTTCTAAATGAACCTTGCAAATGGAAGCAGCAATAAAACATCGAGATGCACGTAAAGCCTCTCCAGCTCCCCGGTGCAGCCAGAGACGTGTTTAAATTGATTTTAGGTTCTACATCAGCTCCAGGAAGCACCAGCTGAGTAATTCTGCCTCTTCCCAGCAATGGGTGTGAAAGGTTCCGTCGGAAAACCTGCGGAATGGAGGGAATTTCACCCCCGAGTGCGGCTCTGCCAGGAAAATCACCTCGCTCAGGAGCATCAGCTCAGCTCCCCTGGATCCCACCCAGCTGCAGGCTCAGAACCGAGGGGCCTTTCAGCCTCTAAATATTTGGGTGTTTAATAAAACGATGAACGAACAGAACTGAGAGGAGAAACCACTCATTTCACACCAGAAAAGGGGTTTTTTGGTTGTTTTTTTTTCTTTTTTTACACAACAGACTGAACCAAAGGACTCAATAAAACCCAGGAATTGCACCACAGCGGAGCTGCCGGCACACCCCAAATTTACTCCTTTCCAATATAACGGCGGAACGAGACGAGCCCGGAGTTGCCGCGGCTCGTGATCGGTTTCTTATCCATTTCCTTCCACATTCCTGGTTTCCAGGAGCATTTTCCCCTCAGCAATCACGGAGCCATTTGCTCTGCCCATAAAGCCGGTGCCTACCTGTGCTCACCCGCTGCTTCCATTTTCCAGCTCGGAATCACAGCCGATGTTTTCCACTCCAACCCTTTGGAGTTGTTGCCTCAGCTCCCACAGCAGCCGCGGAGGTTGCAGAGCAAATGTAAAAATGAAATTAAAAAACCTGCTGAACAAACACCTGGAGGTTCGATCCTGATTTTCTTTTAGTGGCTGCAGATATTCCAGATTTCCAGCTCTGCACCCTCCCACAGCCTGAACTCCTCATTCCACGGCACTGAAATCCTTCTATGGGGGAGCTTTTGGGAAATCGAATCTTTATTTCATAACTGAATTACCGATCCTGCCTTCAGGTTTCCCGGCTTTCTCTGCCCATCTATTTCTCCACACAAACCACCCCATATTTCACCAGGAGTTTGGTTGATGTGCAGAGATCCATCCTTTCCTTTCTCTTTTGTGGAATAAACTCGTTTTCTTCGGAGCAATTACCGGAAGGGAAAAATCAATGTCTCACATTCAATTCTTGGGTTCTGAGTGCCCGAAATATCAGAACACTCTGCCAGTTATTTCTATTTTCTAATCCAGCGAGGAGAATTCGATATCTTAATTTTTTTATAACCCGTGTAAGTTAAAAACGAGATCAAATCTGCTCCCCTGTGAATTCCTGGCACTCCGGCTCAAAAGGAAATTTGATGGGTTGGGGTGCTTTGAAAACTTCACCGTTTCATAGCTCACTATAACCAAAATCATAATTACTGCCTGCGACAGAATTCAGCCCCTCTTCCCCTCAAAAAAAGTCAAATTATCATTTTTTTATTAATTCAGGATGACTTTTCCCCACAGAAAATGGCCTTAAAATTTAAAAATTACATTTCTAAGCCAAAAAGACAAGAGGACTTTTGTGACGTGGTTCGGCAGGTTCAGCTCCTTGGGAAATCTGCCAAAAGTGGTCAGGCCTCAGGAATAAAAATCAAAAAATCAGGAAAAGATGATGAACAGGGAGAGAAAATCTGGTTTTTCCTCCCTGGCCATCAGATTCCGCCACAAAGTTGGAGACTTACGGAGGGAAAAAGGCCACAGGGCTCTTAGAGCTGATGGATCAGGCAAGAGCCAAACTTTAAGAGTTACAAATTTGACATTTTTACACCTGAAAAAACTGTTCAGGACAAAATATTTCAGCTGATTGGCCATGAAAAAACTGATTTCATTTCCTCCTTAGTTTTATTTACACAGCCCAACACTTGGATGCAAGGTTCCAACCATCCCGGAATGACAAACTGATCTTAAATCTGTCTCGGATTCCCAAATTATATTTTGTTCAAAGTATTTGATCTAAAAGCTACACAAAAGATATTGGAAACACCGTTCTCTAAACAGGATTTATAATTTTTTTAAAAGAAAAATCAAGGATATTTTGAAAAGTCGAAGATATTTTAAAAAGTCACGACTGCTGGGGTATAAAATTATCCCACCAAGGGCTCTGGCGGCTCCAAGGGGCTCTGGAGGAGCGCACAGATGTTTTTCCAGCAGGAATTTCTGTGGGGTTAACAATCTGGAACAGCATTTTTTTTTTTTCTTTTTAATGTCCCCAAAATAAACCTCTGACGATCCCTTTATCTAAATCAGATCCCTCTTTGCTCCCTTTGATGCCGACCCCACCGTTCGTTCCACTCTGGGTTATCTCCAGATGCCAGGCCAGCTACTTAATTCCCGCTTAATCATCATACATTCCCACTTAATCATCATAGAAAATCAAATAGGAATTAATAATTATTACGAAACATGTGGGAATTGTGCAAGTCCCTCTGGATTTAGGAAGATGAGGACAAGCCCGACGAGGCAGGTGAAGCTCCCGGCATTCGGAGAAAAATAATTATAAAAAAGAAAACACTTCCCAAGAGCCGAGGGGCAAAACTAAACTTAAAAATAAGATTGGGCAAAGGATTTTCCTCCCTCTCCTAAGAGGAATGAGGGCTCGCAGGATGTTGTTTTCCCTCAAAGGTTTGTTTTCCACCAGAGGAGAGTGACATTTCATCGAAAAGGCGACTTCAGGGTTCAATTTTTATAAAAAAAAACCAAACAAACAAACCCAAAAAGCATTTGTTTCCATGGAGAGCAAAATCCAGAGCATTGCCAGCACCTCCACGGGTGCACACACGGATATTTGATATTTTGTTTGCGCTCAGTGCTCTGGTTTCACGGTGTTTTTTTGTTTCACCTCTCTCAAAATGACCCGAGGTCTCGCGCTTGGCACCGGTGACAAACAACTTTTCCTTCTCCTGTGGGTAAAACAGCCTGGGTTTAAATTGACTTTAAATGAGGCACACAGATACAAGATTTCCCTTAATTTACTGCGTGTTCGTTGCATTTCTTGTCTGCTTGGCCATAAAACACCACTGGAAAGGAAATTCTGTGTAAATTCCTCAGGCACTGCTTTGTCTTTTAGGCAAAGGTTTTTCTTTTTCTTTCAAACCTCATCTGTGTCTTTTTTTGCTCAAAACCTCCATTTGTGAAAACCACAGAATCTAATTCTGCCCAGATATTGCTGAGTTGCACAAGAAGTGAATAAAGCTTAGCGAGACTTAGGGAAATCCTGGTTAAGCTGTTCAAACTGAAACCCAACTTTTCCAGTCAGCAACAAGCTCGGGACTGTCTGCAGGAGATAATTACAAAATTGCAGAGTTCTGCCTCAGCTGGGGGGGCATGTCAGGGGTTAAATATGATTTCATTAAAGTTAACAGCGCTTTTGTGGCTACACAGAGGACACTGAGATTTTTATCTGCATTTTATCTGCAATTATCACATCCTGGTGTTGTCCATGGCTGAAACCCAATGAAGGGTAACGGGAAGGAAGAGCCATGACAGGAATATCAAATTCCATAATTCCTTCCCTCCGCAATTTTATTTGCCTGTTCTTCACCTGCAGGGTACGGCAGGAAAGACAACTCAATTAAATTTGGGCTGAAAGGAAAATATCGGACGGTGGAAACGGAAGAATTGGAAAAGTAGACGTCATGTGGGACACCGTGGTACCAACAGAGGTGACAAAGGCTCAGGAAATACCAGAATTAGGATCTTTTTTGGCTCCAACTTCATAAAAACCACAGCAGGCCCAAGAAGTTGTCCCTTCCCCATAAAAACAGAGCTACAGATTTGTAATTCCCCTTGGCCTCCCATGGCAGCCGTGAGCAGACGCCCCTCAGAGATCCCTTCTCTCCCCATTTCTGCTCCAGGGAGTGAACGATCCCTTCTCTCTCTCTGTTTTTGTTCCAGGTGGTGAACGATCCCTTCTCTCCCCATTTCTGCTCCAGGGAGTGAATGATCCCTTCTCTCCCCGTTCTTGTTCCCAGGCAGTGAACGATCCCTTCTCTCCCTGCTTTTGTTCCAAGGAGTGAATAGTCCCTTCTCTCCCCATTTTTCTTCCAGGGAGTGAACAATTCCTTCTCTCCCCATTTCTGTTCCAAGAAGTGAACAATCCCTTCTCTCCCTGATTTTGTTCCAGGCAGTGAACGATCCCTTCTCTCCCCATTTTTGTTCCAAGGAGTGAACGATCCCTTCTCTCCCCGTTTCTGTTCCAGGCAGTGAACAATCCCTTCTCTCCTGTTTTTACTTCAGGAGTGAACGATCCCTTCTCTCCCCATTTCTGCTCCAGGGAATGAATGATCCCTTCTCTCCCCATTTTTATTCCAGGGAGTGAACGATCCCTTCTCTCCCCATTTTTATTTCAGGAGTGAACGATCCCTTCCCTCCCCATTTTTGTTCCAAGGAGTGAACGATCCCTTCTCTCCCCATTTCTGTACCAGGCAGTGAACAATCCCTTCTCTCCCCATTCTTGTTCCAAGGAGTGAACAATCCCTTCTCTCCCTGATTTTGTTCCCAGGAGTGAATGACCCCTTCTCTCCCTGATTTTGTTCCAAGAAGTGAACGATCCCTTCTCTCCCCATTTTTATTTCAGGAGTGAATGATCCCTTCTCTCCCCATTTTTGTTCCAGGGAGTGAATGATCCCTTCTCTCCCCATTTCTGTTCCAAGGAGTGAACAATCCCTTCTCTCCCCATTTTTTATTCCAGGGAAGCCATTAGCTGGCAGAACAGAAATGGAGTGTGAAAGAAACACATTTTTTCCTCATATTGCAGCGAGAACTGCTGAAATCATTAATAGTCTCATTACCTGCATATTTATATTTATTAACTCAGCTCCTGGCACGACACTGACTCATTCTCCCGCTCACGCCCAGACCCTTTATCTCACCCATCGCCAAAGCAGAGTTTCCAAAAGTGTCACATCCTTCCTGCCTTATCTTCCCCTTCTGACGGTCGTGATAAAGTTTTAAAAATAACTTGAAACGTCTTCTAAAATTCAAATGAAAGCCAGAGATACATCTCATTACCCAGGATCGCTATTGACAAAAATAACCCGCTATCGCAGGGCACCCATCTCCCATCTCAGAGCCTGATCCTGAGCCACCAGAGCAAGGAAAAAAGAAAAAGCTGCATAAAATGGAAATATCAGATTCCTACTCCTGAAATGAGAGTTCCCAACAGTTACGATAACGGTCCCTTAAGAGATCCATTGCGGACAGAAATTCAAAAGACTCCAAATCGCTGAATTTTAAATGTATTTAACCGTTTGCTTCACTTGGTGGTGGTTTTTTGCCGTGGAAGTTGTTAAATCACAAATGCTGCAGTTAAAAAATCACAAACGCTGCAGTTAAAAAATCACAAACGCTGCAGTTAAACCCTAAAACTTTTTCAGCATCCTGGGCCTGGATGCTGAAAATCAGCGAATTTCCCCAGGATTTTGAAAGTTGGTTTGGTTTTTTTGTTGCACTAAAAAGCAGAAGCCTAAAGGGACCTTTGCAGAAAAATATCACCAAAAAACCATCTCTCCAATCTTATGTTTATAGAAGCTGGATCTTGATATTTTGCTGCTGCAAGTTTTTAATAATAAAGAAAAAAAGAGCTAAACTGGTAAAGTTATGAAAGAGAATTTTAAGTGGTTTTTTCTCCTGTTAACAAGAGTCAGGAGTAGATATTTGTAATAAAGGTGCGTGTTTGAAGAAATACGGGTTAGATTTCTGGTTCAAAAGTGAAGTTCTTAATTTTTATGCAAGCCAGGAAAAATAAGCAATGTCAAGAACACTTTTTAAATTCTGCATTTGCTGCAGCCAGGCCTCCTGATCGGGGAGTTGGTTTAATCCAAATTTCTGACAGTAAAAGCCCAGGTCGAAGAGATAACGAGATAAATCCCTCCCCTGGGGAATCCCATTAATATTTGGGAATATCACCATTATTAACCACTTTTTTTCCCCCCCGTGAACACATTTTTAAAATTAATAACATTTATAATAAACCAAAAAGCATCCATGATTATTTAACCAAACATTTCCCCCCAATTTTTTAACATTTAACATTTCCCCCCAGTTTTGCACTCCCAGGTGCAGGAGCAAAGAACTCCCTGGGATTTTGAGGAATTGCAGAAATTCCTCTGACAGATTTTCAAGGATTTTTTTAACAACACGTAGAGAACAGATTTTTTTACCCCACCACTCTGAACTTCCCAGTTCCCAAATCCCAAAAAATACAATGAGTGCCACGTGCCGAAAACAAAGAGCAAAACTCAAGCAGATGCACCCATGAGTAACTTCCTACTCATCCCAAAAATTGGTCTCTGATGCACTGGAAAACCATTTGGAAATCACTGGAAATCACTGGATTTCCTCTTTTTGTTATAAATCTCATTGTCCCACAGGTTATGGGTTTTCACACCTTGAAATAATAATAATAAAGGGCTACAGAGACACAACAGCAAAATCCAACTGCAGCTGTAAATCAATTTAGTGGGGGATAAAAATAGGCCAGGATGGAGATCCCAGCGTTGCTCCCGAGTGCCCGGCCTGAGCTGGTCAATAGAGCTTTCCATTAGCACAAATCCAGGTAAAAGTGGTACTTTTAAACTCTCCAGGAGGAAGTTTCTGCTCCCTTTCATTTCCTTTGGGTGGAAAGGTTTCTGAAGGATTTTGACTGATTTTTCTCACTCTGTTTGTGTCTTAAAATAAGGGATTTAAATGTCTTTTTTTTTTTTACGACAATGTACCAACCAGGAGCGCATTCTGTCTAATTGGGGCAGAACTGCTTTTCACTTGTGACTGTCTTGTGACATTTCTGAAAAGTTAATTTGAGCCCAGAAAGCCAATTTACGTTGATAAATCCCTGACATTATCCTGCTCGGCTGGGTTTGGGTTTTAGGTTTGGTTTTTTTATAGCAAAGCATTTTAAAAACTGTCAAAAACCCCATTACCAAAAGTGTGTTTAACCTTAACTCCCCCTGGCTTTAAAAATGTGTCAGACAAAGAAAAATGCAGAGGGAAAAGAGAGATTTTTAGTTGGATCTGGGCTCTTAAAATCACAGAAGGGCTTGGAAGGGACCTTAAAGCTCATCCCAGGAATTCCTTCCCCTATCCCAGGTGGATCCAAGCCCCGTCCAGCCTGGCCTTGGACATTCCAGGGATCCAGGGGCAGCCAGAGCTTCTCTGGGAATCCATCCCAGGGCCTCCCCACCCTCCCAGACAGGAATTCCTTCCCAAAATCCATCCGAACCTCTCCTGTTTTACAGGAAAACCATTCCCCCTTTCCCTGTCACTGTCAAAAGCCCCTCTCCCTTTGCCCACGCAGGAGCAGCTCCCAGGCAGTGACATTTCCCGGTGAAATTAAAGTTTTTTCCGTGGTTATTTCCAGGTATTGAGAGGTCTCCTCTGCCTCCCTGCCCTCTCCCTCTCCGGATTTTCAGCTGGATAACAAGGCCAGTCCTTGCAAGGCTCAACCTCTGCCCTCCAGGCCTCCTCAGAAAAACAGGATAAAACCACCTGGAGCTCCTGCCCCTCAAGCCCGAGTCCTTTTGCCACTAAAGCCTTAATTTTAAGCATAATTTGAATAATAAAACTTCCTGGATTGGGCTGATATTGCTGTTCCAACAGCGAATTGATTTGAAGCTGCTCTGCAAATTGTGTTCAAATATCTCGAAGCTTGGATGAATCCTGAACTTGGATGTTCAGGAGCGCAGTGGAAGCGTGAGGAGCAGGGAAGTGTTTCAAGAGGAGCTGGATGTCAATCCCAGAGCTGGGAATCCAGAGAGAAGCCCCGGAAGGAGCGAATTACCATGGAAGCAAAGGGATAAACGTTGGATTGACCTTTTCTTTTCAGGGAAGGCAGCAGAGATAGGGGGTGACGAGATAAGGAATTCTGGACAGGCTTGAGAGAGAGAGGGGAGGAGATGAGGGGGAGAATGTAAAGAAAATTCCTGTTTTAACCACGCAGGAAATCCTAAACTGCTCCAGCACCAACACTCCAATCCTACCCCGAATTTCCTTCCCCGAAGTTCCTTCCAGTGACTCCCATACTCCTGAGGCTGCCTCAGACTTTTCCACAACCAGGATTCGTGCAACTGCCTGAAAAATCCATGGATTATTATGGAATTACAAAGTAGAACAAGTTCTTACTCTGATCCTGGAAGGGATGTAAAACATCGTACAAAGATTTCCTATAAAACCAACGCATATTTTATCCTTTAGGAAGACACTTAAGAGGTTGAATAAAGTGAACAGAATCTCCTCGATTTTCCAGCTGAATTCCGACCTGTTCTGGGGTGATTTGAAGCAGATTCCCAGCAGATGCCTGCTTGAGCTGATATTATTAGCTTTGAAAACTCCGCATCAACTCCCAGAAGGTCAGCGAAGGATAAAAGCTGACAGCGAGAGGCTCAGGCAAATGAAGGTAAACACATCAAACAATCTGTTTAACGCCACATGAGTCAGAGGTGGCACCTCCCCGCTGCAGGGGAAGTTCATTCCTCGCAGAAAAAAATCCCAATTTTTGAGAGTCAAGGGCAGGAAATTTGGTTCGGAGGGAAAATGGGGAAAGGAGGGGAAAAAAGCAGCTGGGAGTCGTGACAGTGAATTCTGCAGCATCCAGAGCACTCCCAGCTCCAAATCCTCGTCTCAGGAACCCCAGGAGTTCCATCCATGGAATAAACGCAGCTGCAGTGAAAACCCCTAAAATTCCTCATTAAATTGAGCAGGGCATAAATCACCCCCATTCCCAGGGCACAGCTCTGATCAGGCTTTGTTAACACAGCGACTAAAAATCAAATATCTCCCGGTCACAAGGCTGCAAGGATTCCCAAAAAACCTTCTCCACCTCTTAATCCGTTCCAAACTTGAGCTATTTCTGCAAAATCCAGAATTGCCAATGAAATCTCTAAATCTGTGGATGAGGGGTGGGGTCCAAAGCCACAGTGGGGCCACCTCAGCCTGGTCCAGCAGCTCAGGAGATCTCACCCCTCTCTCTGAGCCGCCTTTTGCTCTGCAGCACCTTCTCCTCTAAAACCAGTCCATTTTATTGAGAAATCCATCTCAGATGCAATGCTACGGTGAAGATTTCTCATTTTACTCATTTCATACAATTTCTGTAATATTTGAGGTCTCTAGAGAAAAAACTGCTTAAAGAATCATTAAGGTTTGGAAAAAAACCTCCAAAACCAAGTCCAACCTTTGACCATATCAGGAGGGTCACCTCTACTCAGTTTTTTGGACATTTTTTCAGACAACAAAGAAAAAGTTCTCTTCAGGCCAAGCCACTTTCAGAATTTTTTTTTCATTGCTTTGGAGAGCGTTGTTGACTCTACCATAAGGCTCATGCCACAAATCTCGTGTGTTTTTCTTTCCCATCGACAAGTCCTTTACAACACTCATGGTTAAGAAATGGGAGGATGAAGAACATCCAAGGAATTCGATAGCACAAATTTCCCTGAGTTTGTACCAAAAGCCCAGATTGGCTTCATCTTGCTCTGTTTGACACTCCAGTGGCATCTCCCAAACTGCCAGGATTCCAGACATCCTCCTTTTCCCATTCCTCACGGTCAGGTATGTGCTTTAAAACACAAAAAAAATCCAAAATATTTCATTTTAAGCTTTAATATCCTAAACATCCTGGCACAAAACCTTCCCAAAGTCAGGGGGAAGAGTCACATCCCGCAGAAGATGGGACGCAGGGAGAACTCTCCGCGTTCCTCTGACAACTCAAAACCGAGCAGACAGAAAAACCCAGACGAAGAATAATTTCTGTTGGCAAAACACCCGTATTTATTCCATTGTTAATACATAAGGAGGGATCTATTTGCTGGATTTAAATTTGATTTCCGAGCATTCGAAGCAACGTGCATTGAATAATTCAAACTTTAATGTATTTCCCTGAACGGAACACGGTCCCGCGAGCGGGGCGCGGAGGAATCCGTTTACGTCGCGCAAATGGACGGCGGTAAAGAAAGATTTCCCCCAACGCGTCCCGTCAATACCATTTACCGTCTGCGGCTTTATAGGAACGGCTATAAATCTGCTTTTCATATTTTGGCTAATGTAAAACCCTTGTAGCTGAGCCATAATGGTATCCAATTCTTAATGCCTGAATAATTTGAACGGCGGGAAGGAAACAGGGAGCGTCGAACATATGGATGGGGGAAAGGGAAGACGAGTTCAAACATCAAATCCAAACTGGGAAAGAAGGTTCAAGTAGCTCTCTGGTACTTTAAAATTCTGAATTTAGTCCTAAAGGTCTTCAAATCCCATCAACAGCATCAGCAGGGAGATTAAAATACGATAATTATTGATGAGAGTGGTGGTTAACGAGCAATATTCTCCTTGGGGTCGCACCGTGTGCAAACTGAAGAGAAAAATGACACAGACAAAGGTCTGTTAGTCTGAAATGCAGAAATTCTGACTTCTGGGGTTTTTGTGCAAAATCAGAGGTGCATCAGGGCAAGAGATGAATTCTGCATGTCAGGACAGTAAATAAAACTCAGCCAGAGAAAAGAAAATCCTTCGCCCTGATTAACAAGTCTGAAGTTGGCAAAGCTGACGAGACAAGAGAAGGAGTCAAAGGCATCAGTGAGTCTCTGCTGGGAGCTTGAGGCTCTCAGGTTTAATTCCCCGAATTCCAGACTTTGGGAGAGGAGCATCCCGAATTTCCTAACGTGCAGCTCAACCCCTGGCGCACCCGCAGGAGCACGGTTTGATTTGGGAACGAAAGCACTCAGACAGTTCATTATTCCAAATAATAGCATGGATGTGAAATGTAAATTAGGTCATTTATGGCTTTTATTGGAGCAAAAGTGCAGCCGAGTGTTTGGCCGAGGAGCCGAGGGACAGCAGCCTCCCAGCTGTCACAAAAACACAAAACCACAAAACCACAGAAATGCTTCCCCTGGTTGAGGACACCGCTGGGGGCCACCCAAATGAGAGACAAACGGTCGAAGGAGACGCAAAAGAGCCAAAAGTGACAAGGCCGAGATCAAATCTCCTGAAATTCCCTGCAGGGAATCGGCTCGGAAAGGGCTGCTGGAAATGTCACCGGCCTGATTAGAGGGGAAGGAGAGTTTTTGAGCAGCTCTGGGAAAGGGCAGAGCGGAGGGGACTCCGACAGCCGGACACGGCCGGGACCAGAGGGGAATGAGGGAGGGCAGGACTGGTCCTGGAATCCAGGGAATATCCCACAGGTAGGAATGGTCCTGGAATGTCCCCCAGGCAGGAATGGTCCTGAAATCAAGGGAATGGAATATCCCCCAGGCAGGAATGGTCCTGAAATGTCCCCCAGGCAGGAATGGTCCTGGAATATCCAGGGAATATCCCCCAGGCAGGAATGGTCCTGGAATCCAGGGAATGAGGGAGTGCAGAAATGGTCCTGGAATAATCCCCAGGCAGGATTGGTCCTGGAATCCAAGGAATATTCCACAGGCAGGAATGGTCCTGGCACCCAGGCAATATGCCCCAGGCAGGAGTGGCCCTGGAATATCCAGGGAATGTCCCCCAAGCAGAAATGATCTTGGAATCCCCAGAATATTCCACAGGCAGGAATAGTCCTGGAATATCCAGGGAATGTCCCCAGGCAGGAATGGTCCTGGAATATCCAGGGAATGTCCCCAGGCAGAAATGGTCCTGGAATATCCAGGGAATGTCCCTCAGGCAGGAATGATCTTGGAATCCCCAGAATATCCCTCAGGGAGTAATGGCCTTGGAAAATGGTCCTGGAATCCAGGGAATATCCCCAGGCAGGAATGGCCCTGGAATCCAGGGAATCTCCCCCAGGGACTCCTGGCCTGCCCTGACCCAGCCACCCAAAGGTGATTGACACAGAGCCAACCAGGCAGCACCAAATTTCATCCCATAATAGAACAAACGGGAAATTTAAAGTTATAAAGCACAAAAATCTTCCCAGAAGGAAACAGTTTGGAATGGCTGTTCAGGTTTGCTGATGCTCCTCAGCTGGAGATTTAGGATATTCCATTGCAGCAGTTACGTCCCTAAAGACCACCGGGAAATCCTACAAATGCCTCACTCGTTGGCCAAACACCCTGAAAAGCCCCAAACCCCAATTTATTGCAATTTAACTGAATTCCAGGGGAAATTCCATCCTGCACGTACTGATGAAAACCACCAAAAAAAGAGAACACAGGGGAGAGCAGCAGCTACTCAAAGAAAAAGCAAATTATTTTCATCACCCACCAATTCCTCATGTTCCATCCCATGCCCTCGCCACTGAAAACTCAGAATTTCCTGAGGTTAACAGGAGGCATTTCAAGCCCTTCTCACTCCTGTCACAAGAACTCCGCTTTTCTCCCAGAGAAATCAAAAGGACAAAAATTCACCGGGGAGATTCCCTCTCTCGTCTTTTTTTCTTTTATTTATTTTTAATTCTGCCTTTCAAGTAGCTTTTGGGATCGTTTCTTGAAGCATCCATTATCCTTCAGGTCTAAAAACTGTGAGAAAACTTTCCCGCATCCTGATTTATCATTCCTGGTTGAAGTTCCTCCAGTGGGAAAGGGTGGAAAGTCCAAAAAGGTCTTTTAAATAAATTAAATGCAGGTATGTATTTCGAAATAATATAAAAAAAGCATCACTTGGGGAAAACCTGGGGTTAAGTGTATTATTTTATTTTTAAAATTAACTTTTAAAAAAAATTTCTTAAGGATCTCTCACCGTTTCTCTGTAAAGAAATTATGGAAATTTTACTTTGTTTTCAAACACAAATTAAGAGTGCATCGGTCTTTCTATATATATCGGATATTTTACCTAAATCACCTCTTTTCGGCCAAAATTGCTCTTGAAAATCAAGGAAATATCAGATATGGCTACTCTGATTAAGCTGCACCTTTATAATGATATAAATTATAAATTAAATATATAGTTATATTTTTACAAAATTATCAATTATAGAAATTATATCAATTGAATTATATATCAATTATATAAATTAAAATCATAATTCTATAAATTTATAATTAAAATTTTGGTGAGGTCGGAATCAGTGGGGGCTGCACGCACATATTTTTAATTTTAGTAATTAGATATTCAGAAAAATTTCTGACAGATTGTTCAATCAGAAATAGGCCTTAGAACAAAAATCTTGTGAAGAGGAAAACTAAATTTCATCTGAAACTTGGGAATTAAAGTGAAATAAATTCAAATCGCTCCATGCAAAGCCATTCTAGGATTTTATGCAAAAATTGGTCAGCACCCAGCACAAATCACTTTTTCTGGAAAGTTTCCATCTAAAGAAACAGAAACTCCTTCACCACAAACAGCCCAAACCCTCACACCCACAATGGATATTCTCCGACTTTTTCACTCTAATACCTAATTTTAAGAAGTTCTGCTTAAAATTTCACTTTTCATCAAATTCTCAGTTTTATTTAGACCGCCCAATTATGCACGAGGAGGGAATTTTTATATTTTTGGAGGCACACAACTTCCTGACTCTATTGAAAAATGAAAATACAATTTCTTTCTACCCAAACTCTGCCCATCCACGCTCTGCTTTGGAAACATCCTTGAAGTTTGCTGTGTTTTGTTCCGTTTTTTGGCTTCCCCAGCTGAGTTCATTTCCTGAGCCCGGGGTGCCAGGGTGACACTGAGCTCTGATTGTCACTGTTGTCACTCCGTGGATGTCAGCCCATCCCTCTGCTCGGCTGAACAGCTCCGGCTGTTTGCCAGCAAGAGACCTCTCCGCTCCTTCCTCCTGCTGCCCACGCAGCACCACGGCAACACTGACTCGAGATGAGGGGAAAGAAAAGGAAAATAAACATTTCCAGCTGCTGGAGAAAGTCGTGAGTGTCAAAGCCAGGTTGGGGTCGGTCTTTGCTCCCAGGGAACAGGAGATAAAATAAGAATTAATGTCTCAAGTCGTGCCAGGAGAGGTTGGGGTTGGATATTAAGGAGAATTTCTGCGCTGAAAGGGTGCCCAGGGCAGTGGTGGAATCAGCATCCCCTGGAAAGGTTCAAACCCTGCAGGTGTGGGGTTGGGGGAGGACCTGGAAATTCTGGGTTCATGGCTGGACTTGATCTCAGAGGGCTTTTCCAGCCTGAACCACCCCGCGGTGCTGTTTGGTGGCAGGTTTCTGTCACAATCTGCCCCCTCACCCTTCGCACTTTCCATTTTCCAGCTTTTTTTTCATCCATTTTCTCAGAGGCCAAAGCTATAAAATCACCAAACCAGTCCAAGAGCTGAAACTGAAACCAGCACATCATCCCCGAGGCTGAGGCACCACCCTGCAACCTCCTCCTGGGCCTGCAACCCCCCCAAAACCTCTTTTTTCCCCTGTTTATGTTTGGTGAGCAGCATCTGAGCAGTTTAATCTCCAGTCATTCCCCCTTCAGGGAAATAAATATGTGCATATCCATGTATTTCCCTGTAAGGATGCATTTATTCACACACACATCCATATTTTAACAGCATTATTTCCTGTTTTACATCACAGCCACAATGCTAAGCTGCCTTTCAGCTGCTTTTCCACCGTTTCCTGGGGTCACAACACACTCAACACGTCCTGGGGAAAAGCTGTTTTTCCTCTCACCAGGGCACCATCATCTCCTGCTCTGTCCTTTCAACCTTTTCACTTCTCCGGATAACTCCTAAAACTCCCGGGTTTATTGCAGCTCTCCAGCTCCTGATGGGCTGTGAGCCCGGCTGTCTTCAAGGCTAAAACAGATGTAGATTTTTATTTTTGTTCTTTTAGAAATCGCTTCTACCTGGAGGTGCTTAAAGTATATTGTCCCAAGGTGAGTGCAGAGCACATCCTGGGCCCTTCGGTGTTTTCCATGAAGGCTCGAGGCAGTTTTGCCTCGCAGTAGGAATAAATGCAGGGTTTTATTTCACTTCTGTGCTGATAAGGAAAAGAAAACTTCCCTCAAAGTGCAAGAAATAAACATGAAACTTTTTAGCTGTTGGAACAAAGGAGAACCAACAGAGCTGAACAAGCTGAGCACAGCTATGAGGTGTTATTAACTCAATTATTTTAATCATAAAATTCCAGCGTGGTTTGGGTTGGAAGGGACATTAAGGATCATCCAGTGCCACCCCTGTCATGGCAGGGACACCTTCCACTGTCCCAGGCTGCTCCAAGCCCTGTCCAGCCTGGCCTTGGGCATTCCAGGGACCCAGAAGGTTCCATGGCTGGGTTCCTGATTCCTTGTGGTTCGGAGCTCCACTGCCAAGCAGTTTGACCCCACCTACCTGAATTTACCTTCCATTAATTTTATGTCTTTAGCATTCATTATTATTATTATTTTTTAATTTATGCCCAGAGAAGCCCCAGCTTCTCTGGGAATTCCATTCCAGGGCCTCCTCACCCTCACAGGGAGGAATTTCATCCACATCTCCAACTTAAAATTCCCTTCTTTCAGTTTAAATCCATTCCCCTTTTCCCATCACAAGAATTCCTGATGAACAATCCCTCTCCAGTACCCCATAAACCCCTTCAGAGAGTGGAAGGCTGCTCTGAAATCTCCCCACAACCTCCTCTTCTCCAGGCAGATCAAAAATACAAATTAATAAATTAAAAATGTCAGTAGAAGTAACTCCACAAACTCTCACATAAAAGAAGCTCCACACAGAGCTGTGTGTGCTGGACTGCCAGGAACTGTGCTGCAGGAGAGTTTTAAACACCAATTTACCAACAAATCTTTTGGCCGCTCGCTTTTCGTTGTTCTGGAAGTGATAACAGAGCAACAGAGGACACGGGCTCGGAGCTGGGAGAGTGACAGAGGAGGAAATGGAGGAGCAGATTTGTGTTACTACCCGAGCTAAATGAGCTCAGCGATGATAAATCCTCCCTCGGAGGAGAGCGGGGCCGGGACGCGGCCGAGTGGGGAATGAGGGAAACGGGATTGAGGTCAGCTCCACTTAACCTGTGCCGGGGAGGAACCCGCGAGTGAAGCGGAGCCGTTAAACACGGCAGCAAATGGGAAGTGATTGCACTTAATAAAGTCGCCTAAAGGTCAACGCTCCGAGCAAAACTGAATCCGACGGGGAGAAAAGGACGGATTTCTCCACAGATTTCCAATGAGCTCGGATACATCCAGCTGGGGAAAGGACTGCACTGACACGGAATGTTACAGCCTCTCCTCTCTCCAGAACTGCAGCTCCGATGTTTCCTTGGATTTTGGGCTTGGGAGAATGTGGGAAGGGCTGGTGACATTCCTGGATTTGGGCCTGGGAGGTGGAGAACGTGGGAAGGGCTGGTGGAGCTCCTGGATTTGGAGAACTTGGGAATGGCTGGGGTCATTCCTGGATTTGGAGAACGTGGGAATAGCTGGGGGCATTCCTGGATTTGGAGAACGTGAGAATGGCTGTGGTCATTCCTGGATTTGGAGAACGTGGGAATGGCTGGGGTCATTCCTGGATTTGGAGAACTTGGGAATGGCTGGTGACATTCCTGGATTTGGAGAACTTGGGAAGGGCTGGGGTCATTCCTGGATTTGGAGAACGTGGGAATGGCTGGGGTCATTCCTGGATTTGGGCTTGGGAGGTGGAGAACGTGGGAATGGCTGGGGTCATTCCTGGATCTGGGCTTGGGAGGTGGAGAACGTGAGGAGGGCTGGTGGCATTCCTAGATTTGGAGAACATGGGAATGGCCAATGGAGTTCCTGGAGCTCGGAAGGGTTTTGCACCAGCACTGCACCACTGGGTTCTGCCCACCAAGAGATTCAATCACCCTTAGACAACATCATATTTAAAATAAATAAAAAAACTCATCCTAATTTCGCTCCAGAGCATAAATGAGATTCTTGCCAAGAACGGGGTGGTTTTGGTGCCAATCCAGGACACCCAAACAGTTTTCTATGGATTTAAAGAAAGTTGGATGACTCCAGAAGTAAAGTCCCACCAAGCCTAACTATTCCTGATATTAAGAAATGGAAGGGCATGGATGAGGTTCTGCAGGAT
>VYZT01048688.1:3234-43831 GCA_013400735.1 Pomatostomus ruficeps
TATATATATATACATATATATATAAATATATTAGTAAAAGACTGTTATTTCTCTTTTCTCATACCATTGCCTGAAAGCCCCTTGATTTCAAAATTTTACCAATTCGGAGGGAAGGGGGTTACATTTTCCTATTCTAAAAGAGGCTTCTGCCTTCTTTAGCAAATACCTGTCTTTGAAACCAAGACACTAATAGAAGAGCTAATCTGTTACAAGGGTCAACATTGGAGCAGAACAGAAAGCCTAATGAGTTTTTCTGCTGATAAAATTCTCCCTAAATTTAGAAAAATTTAATAACATTCCAATATATTTATTAAAAATCTTTTTATAAGCACTTATCGATGAAGTTTCTCTGTGACAAGTGGGGTCCACTGGGAATTAGAAATGAAACATTGGCACCTAAGAAGAAGCTACACCTAAATTATTTGTTTGATTTATTTCTCTGTGACATTACAGCAACCTAATGAAGGAGAAAAAATCTTATCTCTCAGAATCCCACTGGAAAGATAGCCCCACATGGTATTTATCATTGCTTAGTGTACTACATGGAATTTCCTGTAATTTAATTTATTAACTTAATTTTTAGGAATAACAACAAATATGCACTTCTCTTCCCTACAGTTCTGATATACTAATGTTTTTTAAGATCCCTTACTAAGAAATATCTGGTGATCAATACAGAAAGTTGTAAGAAAATAAATTCTGTGTCTGTCTTCATAGAGTTTTTAGACAAAAATATTTGATTTTCACAGTGGTGTCATTAAAAAAAGCTGAGAACTAAAGCAACATATTGAAGAGGTTTAGCAACATTGGACTTTTACTAATTTCTGGTATTATTGAGCCAAATCATATTGTCCAGTTATCAATAAAGAGTAGGGTCAATATACAATGGGTTATGGACATAAGCATCATGCTCCTTCACTGTGATTAACAAACACTTTTAACTTCTCTGTATGATTTTTTTTTCATGTGGAACAAGATCTTTAGGCCCATTGAGGACTGTTGGCCTAGAAAATTTTGTGACTTGTAATTCATAAGGATAAATATTTGATTTACAGGTGGAAAAAAAGAAAAGAAGTGTGTTGAGGACTGAACTGCTTGCCCTTTCTCAGTCTGTGCTGTTCAGAGCACCTTGGACTGCTGCCATTGCCTGTGACAGAGAAAAACCTGTCTGAGGTACTGATGTGAAGGATAAAATATTTAGAGAAATTGAATAACCAAGGTATTTTGAGATCATATCTCACAGGTAGCCTCCTGCTGAGACAACATGTCCTGGAAATAGAACAGTGGCATTGGCATAGCACTTTGTTTTTATGAGATGAAAGAAGAATAAAAGAATGTGACTGCCCATTCATCCCCAAAATCTGTCTTGAGAGAATGTGCGATCCAGTGGGTCAGTGTCAGAAACTATAAATTTCAAGCTCAGAACTTAACAAAAGTGCTTCAAACTAAGAAGACTCCCATTCCAAAATAGTAATGTGCTATCATTCCTTTGAGGTCTTTCCAGAGGAATATTTAAACTGCCTACAATTTTCATGTTTCCTACTTTTACTGTGTCATAAAAGAGATTAGTAAAAAACATAGATGATTTCAAAATGCATATTTTCCATCTCTTATTTTTATGGGAGATTAACAATAAAACTATTAATATAAAACAATTACAATAGGTACAAAAATAACTAATTTTTGTAAATTAATACAGCATCATGTCTGTCCTTCATGTCTGATATTGGGGTCTGATATCCACAAAACATTAATCCAGTGATGGCTCAGGTGTCTGAGTAAAATGCTATCACTACTGCTGTCACACAGCAAACTTCAATTGATTTTAATGGCACCAGAGTTCCTCTCTTGCAAATCTTTCAAAGAAAATGATGGCTAATTTTCAACAAACTCTAGAATTGCTAATAATTTTTTCCTGCATTAATAAAAGTGTCTTATGTCACCAGGCATTTTAAAATACTGGTTATGAGAAAGCAATTTTATCATAGGGAGTTTTTTGGGTTTTTCTTTGCAATTTTTAACTACACAAACTGTTTTCAGCCTGTGCAAAGAGAGAAAAAATGCTTTTCCTGCCACACGCTAAATTTTCCAGTTAAGTGGTACAAGAGTTTAAAAATACAAGTAGAACAAATAATTAGAAATTTTAGGGAAGTAAAATTGTAAAAAACAGTTGTATCACAGAGATATTTCCAGAAACATACATAATAAATCATGTATATGATAAATACATGATCCAGCTGATATAACTAACTGCTGAGTACTTTTGTCCCTGAGAATGTCGAAATGGTTGTTTAAAAAGTTTCAGCTCCTTGGAAAATATGTATAAGAATCATAAGACCAGAAACTTTTCATACAAAATAGACATTTCTTACTTACAACTAATGGTTGCAGAAATACTTAAATTTAGAGTGGAGCAATATTTGAAGAGGTTAAGAAAGGCCTTCTATTTGTAAGTTTCTTTTAGAGGACCAATAAAGTATTCTTTTTTACACATACCTACAGAAAAAATGTGCTGCTGATAAAGAGAGTTGGCTACAGGCAGAGTTAATTGTACATTCTCTCCGATTCACAGATCAATATTTCTCACCTAGGGGCTACTCATAAGACATAAAAGTGAGGTTAGATACAAAGGCTGCCCCTTTAGAGTTTTTCTCACACATGCACACAATGGTAAAAATAGCTTTTTTGGACAGGGTTGCTGTCTAGTTCTCTGGAGGAGAAGGAAAGACACTAACTCCATGCACTGGATAGTAAAGCTGCAGCATGCTGGATATTCAGCCTATTCATCAAGAGGGAGTGGGGACCTTCTTTGGAGTAGCAGCTCCTGTGTGGTTTGACTGCATTCTACACACTTAACGTCCAAGCCATTTTTTCTCTTCTTTGGCATGGAAGAGACCTCTGTAACTCTGTATGTTAGCCATTACTATCTGTGAAGAACTTGAACACCACTACCAGCAGACTCCCAGAAGCCACCTGCTTCAGTCAGCTTCCAAGTCAAGAGGCAGAAATGCTGGCAGCATCTGTTAATGATGTACTGCATTACTTGAACCATTGACCACAGGTGAAACATGTCGATAGCTACCTGATCACAACAAAATGCATTTTCTATCTGCACAATTCCATATTTACCAAAGTCTGTATTCTCTTGTGATTTTGGACCGTACAGGGCTGTCTGAGCTGTTGTCCAGTCTTTGTATTTTAAGTGCCAGAATATTTTCTCAGTGCTGTGTGGAACTCCTTTCGGAAAAGCACCTGCTGCCTTGTTCAGTCTCATCTCACCTCACCTCAAGTTCCCACCAATGCTGTTGTTGCCACTCATGTCTAATGGCATCCCCTTGTGCAATCAGTGGCTTCCTGAAAACATGGGATGGGGATTTAAACCACCCACCTTGGTACTGGCTCTGAACTCACAGAGCAGATGGTGGGGACAAAGAATCAGACATTTGGGGAACTTGTGGGGAGCAGAGACATCATGTTTATCTTTTGCATCCCAAACTTCTTGGATTTGGAGGATGAGTCTCCTGACCCCTATGTACTTGGTCTACAAGATATTTCCAGGTGTGACAGCAGATCATTATTACAATTTTGGATTTTGCAATCCCTTGACCTTGTTCCTCTACATGGTATTTAGGATTAAAGTTGTGCAAAAGGTCAAATTTATTAAAAACATGCAAAAATATTGGGGTTTAATTATTTCTTCTATTTTTTTCTTAATTTATTTTTTCGTCCTCTGTTTATTATTACTTGGGAAAGTCCCTCACAACACATAGCTTAAGCGCATGATGCCCCCACAAAATAAGACACACAATAAATCCCCTGGCCAGTTACCAGCATCCAGTTACAGCCTCAGACCGTGCTTGCAACAAGCACCTGGTCACTGTTGCCTCCATTACATCTAGATAATTTCAAGTTTGCCATTTGTGCTGTGCCACAGAGGCTGAAGATCCTGGAGATGCATGTACTTAACTTTTAGTTAAGTACATGCATCTCCAAGGACTAGAACTGAATTTACAAGTATTTACTTTGAATTTACAAGTATTACAAGTATTTACTTTGGACTGAAGTTTGCCTTTAATTCTCCTGTACAACTGGCACAGTGAATGGCAGGAGTCTGCCACAGAGAGAAGGTGTTATATGGTTTATGGCTATTACCATGCTTACTGCCAGCTTGACTCATCTTCATAAATTAATTATGTTAAAAGAAAATTACGTGAGAAACATGGAGTACCAGATAACATAGTGATGCTGCATGCCATAGAGACAATATCTTTTTAAATTACTTAATTAGACATTTGTGGAGAATCTGGGTCTTCTAAGAAAAATTAATTAATTTTTTTCACTGACTTTTTTTTTAATTGACTCAATACTGAGATTCAATGCCTTCAGTGGGACAGAGAAGTGAGATATAGGTGTGAAACAGAGAGGCAAGAATAGGTGATAGGACTAAATTGCTAAAGACAGAGAAACCGTAGTTAGTCAGAGGTAGAATAGGTCACTCACTGGGTGTTTTCTCCCAGGGAGCAGCTGACAAGGCAGTCAGAAGACGTAAAACCAAAATAAGTGCATTTCAAAAAAAAGAACTTATTTGCTGGGAACTACAGTAGGAGCTCTGTAGCCCAGGAAAGTGAGAGATTGAGAGAGATCTTGGGTATGCTTGCAGACGGTGATGAGTAACGCCAGTGGATCTGGCCTGTGTGGATGCTGTGGTTTTCCCTTCTGCACCAGAGTTACAGTGTCTTATGTCACCAGGCAAATATGAGCAGGCCTATTCTGAAAATGTCTAGTCTTTGGCACTGAAAACACACAACCCAGTCAGTAGTCTGAGTTCTAAATTTAGTAAGCCTCCAGGAGAATGCTTATGACTTCTTGGAACCTTTTGAAAGAAACACAGTGAGAAATCAAGGTGTGGAAGCAAGTGATAATGGAGCTCTGGACTGTACTGTTGTAAAAATGTAGTGTGAGTAGTATTGCCAACAGCCTAGGATTTCATCCCCCTCTCAGGGTGAGCACATAAACCTTGAAGGCATTGCATGGCCCATGGAACTATGATGACACTGTCACCTCTAGTGGGGAACATATCTGGTTTTACATTATATAGAATATCTAATTTTCCGAAGTTATACTGTGTGTAATAAGAGTTTAAATTATGTAGGATTTTGGAAACTGGCTGGTAAAGCTGTCTGGTAATGAAAACAGGACTGTTAGTAATTTTTACATGAAAAATATATAGGACAATGCTGGCTACCTCCAAATTGCTTATTGCACAGTTGGAGGCCGATTGTGCATGACAGGTGACAAAACCAGATCTAATTCAGTTGCATGTTATATTCTGGCATTTTCTACATAATTCTGCTTAAAAGTTGTAATTTCTTCCACATAAACAAAAGATTGCATTTTTTGGCCTTATAATGCAGAGAGCTGGAGCAGAAAACAGCAGAAACTTTCACAGCCAACATATCAGAGTTTAAAGTTATGCAAAAGATAGCTGTGGAGGCTTCAGGGAATACAGCTGAGATCATGCAGAATTGTAAATTATACACTCTACACAAATAGCTTGGGGCCATGTGATAATTAATAACTACTGTACTTAAGTAGTTGGGAACCCAGTTTCATTCATTATTAATTATAGCTTTGTTTAGCAAATGTTCTCCATGGTAATTGCCTGTTTATCTTGTCTATATATGATAGTAGATAGCTTGGATGAACAAACTGATTAGCAGGAGTCTTAATTATGTTGCACCAATTGTCCCTATTTGAGCAGGTAATAGGAAAAAAAACTATAGAACAGATAAGAAAATGTGAGTTGCACATGTCCAACACTGGTATGCATCACTGGGGTGTCTGCTAGAGCAGTGAGGTCAGGTTTTGTGAATGAGTAAGAGTAAAGAGTAAGGTTTAGAAAAAGCAATCCAACAACCCATGAACTACCCAGTGATCAGTGGGAAGTACCTGTGATGATATAGGAGAGGCAAATACGGGATTTTTGTCATGCAGTTCTAACAGTAACTCATGATCACATCTATAAATCCAGAAGGAATTCTCTGAAAAGGAAGCACATTGGTAAGCAATTATTTTCTGGTTTGCCATCTCTGCAAATGACTACATCTGTACTCACAGGTAAACTAATTTCTTTCCACAGTGGCAATAAGAAAACGGACTGTATGAGCAAACAGAAGGAATACATTAAAAGTGGTTTACAGCTAATCTGAAAAAGCAAGAATTTTTATAATCAGCTATCAAACATCCACCACTTGGAGCAGGCTTAAAACACTGATAAAGGGCTGCAAGAGGGTTTGGATAATGAGAAGTCAGCTCTGGATCAGGTCTGCTTTTTGCTACCCAAAACCTCCCCAAAAGTTATTTTCTCACTGTCCAGTATTTACTGCCTTGGGAATTTGCTCTTCCTCTAGGTGGGAATGTTTCGGAAAAACCTAACATTAGCACGAAAAATAATAACCCCAAATTTACTCTGGGCCTAGTATACTAATATCCCATAATTAGATCAAAACAGAAATAAAAAGAAAAGATTTACCAGAAACTGTGACACCTTCTATGTGCAAAGGCAGAAATGTTGCTAAATGAAAAAAATGCTTTCCCCTCAAATTCTTATAACACAATATAATGGTGATTGAGTTGAGAAATTTGGCTTGAGCAAAACCAGCAGACATCAATCTGCTCCATTAATCACTAAAAGAAGTGAACTTTCTGTCTTTATTGTCTAAACTATTGTCCAGTCACTTTCTTTAGCATGTCCTAGAGGTCGGGTTTCTTTTCTTTCTCTATTTAGGTTGTTCTTTTTCAATGTTAGTAATGGCTTTGTACTTGCTTTTGATCACTTTTGTCATCTCCAGCTATTTCTCTTGATCCTGATTCTACAAGAGCTTAGACAGCATATGCCCAAATTTAAGCATGTGATGAATCTCTTTGGCTTGGGGAGGGCACTGTGCTCAGTTAGTGTAAATTTAAGCTGCAAGAATAAGTGCTTTAATTGAATCAGTGCTCTGAGAACTCAGCCCACAAATGGGCACCTAATTGCTCCTTTCAGCATCATATTTAGGCACCACAGAGAATCTCAAACCCCTTCTCTTGTCAGCTACCTGAATCTGTGAGAAGTAATTTTTCTGGTTGCTGTGCCAAGGTCCTGATATCACCCTTGCCAGCTAATTTTTAAAGCTTTGTGAGAAGCTTAAACTGGGTGTTCCTTGAGCATCAGGACTGAGAAGGCCCTCTGGAAGAGCAGCTGTGTGGCACAGGAGATAACAACAATAAAATGGCACCACTGGGGATGGCACCGCTGCATTGCAGTCATGGCCCTCCACCTCTCATGGTGATTCATGTTATGGTTCTAGTTTGGAGCAAAGGCCCAAAACAAGTCCCATAAAAACCAAGAGAGATTACAGCCATGGGGGTAATAGTCCAGACACCTGGACAGAAAGGGGAAGGTGCCTATTTCCCTTTGAAGGGGTTATGCTATTCTGCAGAAAGGAACAGGAAAAGAGGAAAGAAATGTTTAAGTTTCCTGCCAAGGTGGGTAGGGCTCTAGTGGTGAAGAAAGGAGGACCACATTGTACCTATCCACGGAGGAGTTTCAGCCACAGAGAAATTCCAACAAGGAGAAATCAGACAAGACACATCTTGGGGAAGTGATAGCTGGATGGTTGGGATGTTTCATTGGGGTGCAGGAGGCCAAGATCCAGGCCCCATTATGAACCCGATGAGCTTTGGTGGATTCCCAGTCAGCTAGCTAGCTGGAGCATGGCACCATCACTCTCCAAAAGCCCCCTGGGGAGTCTAGGGTACAAATATTAGGGCTGCACATCCCATTGGGGCAGGGGATGTTCACTTTATAGCACCATGCTTCCTTTGGGAAGTTTGTCCAAGTCAGAAAATGTTGTCATTCTGTTTTGTGACAGATGTGACTGACTTTGAATTGGGTGAACTTTTATGTCCATAAAATTAGGATGGAGCCATAGTCTTTCCCTGAATATTTTTCTGATACGTATTTTGCATTTTTAATCTTCTGTAATAAAATCCAATCCCAAACCAAAATTAAAATCACAGCAATGGACTGGATTTGAATGTTTATCTCAGAGGCTGAGGTCCAAGAAGATTTGTAGCTGAGATTTCTGATTTGGTTGATGGTAGAATAAAGATGTCTGGGTCTGCAGTTACAGACCCAACACAAGGGTGAGTCTGAGCAGATATACAGCAAAAACTAAGATTGAGCCTTTACTGTTGGCTGAATGAGGCTCAGCGCAGTTTGTGCTATCAGCTCACAGTCATCCATGTAGCACAGAGCTAAGCACTGTCTATTCAAACTGAAACACACACTAGGTAGAACACATTGAAAGACTTCAAAATTTGCCTTTGCCTCCTCTCTCTAATCTTGCAATTTCTTTTGTTGAGCTTTCTACAGAGTAGCCATTAGAGCACTGGAATTGATGTGAAGTGCATCATTAAGACTTGATCATCTGTCCTTTGTAGAACTGGCAGGAACAGCTTGTCTGTTTCAGTAGTTTTCACGTGTCTCTGAATTTAGGGACTGGATGACTGTAATTGTAAAAAAGCCTGAAGTCACAAAGTGGTCTTGACAGTCTCTGACAAAGATATAACTTGATTTTCAATCACAGTTCAATAGTGGCAGAAAAAAGAAGGAAGCAGCAGGTGTGGAGGTGATATATGTACCTCAGGGCATTAAGTCAGCGCAATTCCTCTTGCTGGTTAGCATCAAGCTTATGTACATTGTTCCTGAATGTCCATTGTGTGTTTGCATTTATCAACTCCACACACAATTTGGTTCATGTACACTTTACAGTATTTTTATCTTCTAAGATGATTAGGCTTTTGGTCACACTTTCACATTCAACTCTTGTCTGCCTGTCTCTGGGAGCTTCTGTGCATTTTAGCAGAATCTAGAATGAACATATTTCTGTGTAGCTGGGACCAGCCTGGTGTAAATTTTTTTGTAGTGTATTCCAGCTGTTTGAGGTATCAGCCATTTCCTGCAATTTATTTTTGCCCTGTCAATTTTAAAGAAGAAAAATGAACCATGGCACTTCTCCACTACAAGTTCAAACACTTTCTACCTTGTCTGGGCAGAGAATCATTGCAGATGTTGCATTTGTAACTGTTGTCTCAGAAATCCTTGACACCTAGTGAACTGATCTGACACTTTTTAAATCTATCTGGTGGAAGAGCTGCTATCACCTTCCAAAAATGAGCACAGAATAAGGTGCTGGAGGAAGGTGGGGGTCAGTTAATGTGTTCATGGAAATCAGGAAGAGGGAGATATCCTCTGCATGACCACTGCTGTCCATTTGGCTCTTGTCATACAGAGGCTGAGCCAGTTGAAGGAGTTATAAGTAGCTGGGTTAGGCAGCTCAAAGCTTTACATACTGGTGAAGCTTAAGCTGTGCAGAGAATGTGTAGGAGTTGTGACCCTGCTTGGCAAAAGCTGCTCAGTTTCTGTATCCTGGTCACATCACTAATTCCTAGCTACAGGTGGCTGGCTTTTAGGCACTGACTGAAATGCTGACATTGATTTCTGGTACACATTTTCTCTCTGTAAGTCCTTGAACAGAAAGCCAGTCGAAGCATGGAAATGAAGGTAAAGTCTTCAGCTGGACCCAAGCAGCTTTTAATTCAAGCAACCAGCAAGAAAAGGCTAAGTTCTTACAACTACTCAAATTTTACAGTAATTTCTGTTTTAGTATTTATATTATAGTATCATCTAGAGTCTTACCTAGAATTACAGCTCTGTTATGTTGACAATTTTGAAAGCAGGTACGAGGGAGCATATCCTGATTTGATATATCTGCAGGATCAGAAGTAACTTAACTAAGCATATCCAAAAGCAAAGTGTCCAGGAAGAGTAAGGCATTTAAACAATCATCATTTACTGAGCAGTGACTGATACTCTCAGTGAAATATTGGCACTGTTAAGACACAGTTTGACTGAAGATCCAGATTAGAGGGACTAGTAGAATCTATTCTAAATCACTACAGAAAATAACTCTGACAAACTTGAAAATTTTGTAGGTCTTGAAATGTATAAATGACAGGCCCTAATATTCTCACATTACACTGCTATTTTTTTGCTTCTTTATTCCTGATTTTTGCTCATAGGGAAAGTGGAGTGATATAAACTTACAGGGGTTGAATTTACTGATTTTTTTTAAATGCGATTTAATAAAAAAAGAAGTTACGTATGAAAAAAGTAAATGTTTCAAGCAACATTAAAAAGAGCTTTTTCCAGAAATTGTATTTACAATTTCAATGTTTATTGCACCATAAAATTATACCGCTTGTGAAATGATGCTTTGTTCTTGAAATAAAGTTCCAGGGAGGCAGAGTTTGGGTAAAATAGCTGATTCCAGTAATCAAATTCTGCCTGTCAGTATGTACCACAGTTGTTACTGTATTGTTAATGCATTTGGAAAAAGCTCATATACCAGATTTTCTACTTTTGTAATTAGAAAATTGTGTTTTAATTACACAAAGAAAATTTGTGATTGTAAATCTGAATGATATGGCTGTTTTCATTTTCCTGTAATAAAATTTAGATTCCATAATATGCGCCTTTATAGACTCAAAACCTCATCCACTTTTTACATGGCTAATTTACTGGGTGCACTTTTTCTAGCAGCAATCACTATGAAAATCATCATTGTCCTCTAATTAAATGCAAAAGCAAAAAAGTGTTGTGATGTGATGCAGTGTTTCACAGAGCTTGGGAGACACAGATGAATATTCTAGGCATGCAGCCTGCATCCTTTCCCTTACTGGGGTTTGCTGGTGCGGCAAGGCTCTGGGCACTGAAATGTTTAGCACCTCCTTGATGGCCCTGTCATAACGTCCAGAAAGCGAGGTCAGACCACAGAGGATTTTACTGAGCTCTTATTTATTGCACTCAAGATGTTGATGCTCTACGACTTATGGCCCCAGAAGCAGACTTGCAAATGCCTCTTCTGTTGTCCTGGATGCAGTGATTTTCATCTTGAAGTGGGGCCTTCTGTTCAGCATCTGTTTAAGTTTTGGCAGCAAGAGGCAGGCTGACTGTCAGTCTGTCTCTGCCCTAGGATGCCATTGATGTATGGCATAGAAGCTTGGGAGACTCAGTAGCGCAATGACATTTTAAGAATATGAAAAAATAATTTTAAAAGAACAAACAGAACCCTCTCTTTGCAAAGTTATGTTTTCCCAAACAACTCCTCATGCAAAGACAAACCCTCTAATTCATTCTGTGGAGAGGCATAGCTAATTTATCTATTTATAGGAGTATGCAGAGAACAGATAAAAATAGATATCTCTCTTAAAATAAACAGACTTAAAGGAAATAAAATTGTGAGTGTACCTTCATGTTTCAGGATTTAAAAATAAATTGTGTAATAAAGCCAAATTAAGTAATTTCAGGCTATCCTATAGAGTGTTTTCTCTATCTGAATTCAAGTGGGTGATCCATGGTGATTTGAAAAGAGACAGGATAGTTAAGATTTGCTAAAGTGGAGGAAATAGTTGAAGGAAATTAATGACTGTATAATCACTAGGTTATTTTATCACATCATGTATTCTGAACTAAAAAGATTTTTGAAATGCTTTCAATTATTCTGAGGCACAGGCCATGTAAGTCAAACCTATACAATTAGTAGGCTTAAGGTGTATTTGTTATTGGTTGACTAGAGATGAACACAGGATCAGCAGTATGCTCATAGAAAACTCAAGTTCCATTGCGGCATTCAGGGCTGGCTTATGGTTGTGGTAAATCCCAAAATGTCAAGTCTTGTCTTCCCCGTGGTATTATAGGAGTTAGGATGATTGTTAACTCTTCCTTGGCAATTTTCCTGCTTATGTTGCATCGGTATATTTGTAGCCTGTATTTCCTTCTTTTACCACCTCATCCAACAAAACACTCAAGTACCTGAATATTTTTAGAAGCTGCTGGAATGTTATAACCAAATCCATCAAAACAATGGGATTAATGATAAACAATCACGTGCTTAAGTAACTTGCTGAATACATGATGAGAAGCTGGATAAATCAACTTCTTCTGTAGAAACTGATGTTCATGGAACATTCACGAGGCAAAGAATATAAGAAAATTCATGTTCATCCCTGTAATTTATCCTCAGTACCAAATTCAGGAAACAGAGAGTGATTAGGGTAGGTACACAGGTTTAAGTTCTTATGGGTTCTATTTTTTCCAAATTTTCATTCTGTAATAGCTTCAAAGACATCTATCTTGTATCAAGAGCTTCTTCTCCTTATTCCTCTAGCTTGTCTGAAAAAAGAAAAAAATAAGAACCAAAAAACCTATCCAAACCCAAATAGACAAAAAACTCATCACCAAATCAGTGGTAAATAACTGAGACATTAAAGCTACTGGGCCTGTTGCTAATGTTCTAATAAAATATCTTCAAATAAAAAGAAATTACAAATGTTCAAAGATGCTTTCAGTGTTTTATGGCATAATAAATGCCTTATATGATCTCATTAATGCGATCAGGTTTTTATCTCCAGGAGAAGAAGGAAAAGAAAGGACACAAACCCTGAGCATGGACTGTGTCAGAGCAAATGTACAAGAAAAGGGGACACTGAGTGAGCAGTAGCAGCAGGTTTATTCACAAAGCAGTGATTTTAGGCTTTCCCTGCAGTTATGGTTTGGAACCATTTCCTTTTTTTTCCCATTTATTTATACTTTTCAAACTTACATAACTTCCCTGTCTTCAGAGTCAGTAAGAATCTTTATGAATCACTACAAGCCATGGTACTTTCTGTTCCTTGCTATTCCATGCTTCAAGACTCTTCTCACGCAACCTCACAGGGTACCAGCCATTACTGATGCCTCTTCCTAAGCAACCTCTTTTGGGAAGCAGCAGCAATCTTGTTTTAAACTCCAAGCTTTTCAAAAGTTCAAAATACAACTTAACTAAGGTCTGAAATGTCCTAAAGCTTGGTTTAAAAAGAAATAGATGCAATTGCAAAGATGTTTTTGGTTCTTTCTATTTGCCTTTTGTGTGTGTTTGTGTAAGGTGCCAGGATTCTGTTTCCCAGTTTTTCTTTGCAACCACTCAGAGCTGGAAAATGTATTAATTTTAAATCTAAATCAAACCTAGGAAGCTGACAATAGTATAAGAACCATTTGCTGAACTAATCTTTTTTAACAGTAGTGATTGTGGAAAGGAGACAGGGATAACTGAGATTCGGGTAATGCCATTTCTTGTTGCTCCAGCACATCTTGTTAACAGAATATGCAATTTAGACCTTCACCTGTCAGTCACAGAAAGGGAATCTGTGTCTTCAAATCAACACACAGGACTGGCCACCACAACAGAAAGTCAAATGCTTTACATATGGCTGGTTCATATGTGTGCCTCAGTTTTTTAACAGTTAATACAAGACCTTTTCTCCCAGAAATTTCTTACACCCTTTTAGAAAATAGGTATGGTATCTGAAACAAACACCAAAAAAACCCAGTAAAATCCCAATTTTTTGCTTAAGATTGAAGATTTTTTTTTTTGTTACAAGTAATGGTAATAAAAACTGGGACAAAAATAAATCTGCAATTCTCAAAATTCCTGGAAACTGCTTTTTTGGGGATTGATTTGTAATTTATTATTCCATTTGCATGTAGATACTTTTTAGGCTTTCAATTATGTGACCATGATAAATACTTCTGGCTCCATATGGCCTGTACAATGCTTGCCAAATTCCCATCTTCTTTTCCAGCCAGCTCCTTGGTCTGCTTCAAAACCTTTGCAATGTACAGTGAAGCTACATAATCCTGGTTTGCCTCTCCCAAAGTGCTGTTTATAGAGACACATGTGTTTGGCCTCTGAACATATAGCCACATTTTCTTGTTAGAGGAGCAGCTTCTGTCTTTTAAACTCTAATTTTTTAGGAGTTCCAGAGAGCTCTAGATATCATCTCATTGCAGAATGTTTTGCTGGAAAATTACTATCAAGAAGCACTTCTCTGGAGATCTCCTATTGCAGAGGACGTACTGGTTATTAGACAGTTTCTATTGGCTTAGGATTGAGTGATTTACTCTGACAAATAGGAAAACTGTCACTTTTGCTATCAAAATGCATGTCAGTGTTGACACTGAGGTCTAAATTTTTGGACTGTGCAACTAAGTGCCACCAGTCCTCTGTGGGTGATCTGCATAAACAGAAGTATTGATGCATGATACTTGAGTCTTGTAGAACCAATAGAAATTACTCTAGAAACACCAAGTTCCTTGTAGTAGCTCTATATGTCAGTTCTTCAGAATTGCTACCAGCCAAGAAGCCAGTTTCTTTTGCTCAGACTGTGGAGTTTAGTGCTCTTAGCATTTAAAACCCTAAGTTCAACTCCTTATCGTGGACTGGGCACGGTCTGTTAACACTGTCTTTAGGGTGTTACCTGCTGATACAGGTTAAGTACAAGGAACCCCAGAAAATGGCACCAGGGTTAAACTCTGCTGAGCAGGAGCCTTAAGTATGGAAGCTTTTCACTCAGCTTTTACAAGATGAAGTTTATATGAATTGTTGCTTGAAATATTCTGTTTCGTGTCTGATTAGTTGCCATCCTCCGTGTTTATTTCCCTCAAGTTAATAATTATATCCTCAGTTATATTTACAAGATGTAAACTGCAGGAAGATTTAATTCAGCCTGGGCAGAGAACTTGAGAGCTTCTGTGTTATTACACAATGTAGGTGCCAGAGAAACAGGCCTTGAAAGCCAGAGTGATCTCCTGTCTTTGGTCTGGAAGAAACCCTGGTGACCCATGATAAACATCCTGGGTCACCAGGGAAGTGGTAAGAGAGCATTGTGGGTTTGTGAACTGCTGGACCTGTCAGAGGTGAGAAACACTGTTACCTTAAAAGGTATTGTTTCCCTGTTACCATAAAAAGTAATATTCTGAAACAGAATTGGTGATTGGGATGCACTGTGGTGTAGAGTTACTTCCTGCTTGTGTGATAGTATATAAGGATTTTTCACTCTGTAATAAAACGTTGTTGCATACTACCATCTTGTGAAGTCCATGACCCCTCTCAATCACCGCAACTTCAGTCCAAGACAAAAAATTAAGTAGAGAATTTGGGAACAACAGTAAATTCTGAGATGGCTGAAAATTTCAGGAAAATCTTTTTCACTAGGTTTTTGGCTACTAATCCCTAAACATTAACACTTCCTCCAGCACAGGAACATGTTTGTCACAGCTCTGATGTCCCTAAACACAATGTACCACAGCCACCAGTTGTGCTCTGAAACTCTTCTCTCTCCTAAAATAGTATGGCATATTTTCCCACTCAAGCAGCTCTTCTCCAGAGGAGCAGCAAATCCTTCATCCCTCTGATATCTACAGACCTGAACTAAGGAAACCCTAAAGAGTTTGTAACAAAACAAAACTTTAATATGGTATCTAAAACCCCACAGCCAGGAGAAAAAGTTACTACAGGACCCTCTTTTTATAACACTTTGTCTATAATGCAAAGCATTAAAATATTTGTCTTCTTTTTCCCAAATTTGGGAGGATAGGCTCATGGCTCATATCTTTAATTAGTAGTGGAGCACATGATTGTCACTGATTTCTCTGTGAAATAGCTGCCTATGGCCATTTACAGTTGGAGTCTGGTCTTAATGGTCTTTTCCAAACTTTATGATTCTATGATTCACAACGAGGATTTTTGTTTTGAGAAACAATGTGAAATGAGAAAATGCTGTAGTATTTCTCGAACAGCATCTGACCTTCTGGTACATATTTCCTTCTGAGTGGAAGTGGCAGGTACTGGAAGAAAAAATTCTTGTCTTTGGAAATAATAAGGACATAAACAATCAAAAGACTAAAAGTATTTCCCAATTCACAAATGAGTGACTCTTTTCACGTAGCTTTTCATCTTCTTGTGACAGATGGCCCAATTACGGGAACCAATTAATAAATTTTTAAAATCTATTAATGAACCTCTTGTTAAGGGAGTTTCAAGTACATGCTTGGTATTACATACGTTCTCATGGCATGGAAGGTGATTTCTGAAAAGAAAACCAATGAGACTTTGCCTAAACAAGAAGTAGAATTATAAAGTACCTATTAAAATTTATTTGTAAATATCTAGTATTCTAAAAGCAAAAACAAAAAAAAGTTCCTTCCCAAAGGTAAAATTTTGGTTTTCATCTTTCTTCTTTCCTTTCCAGAAGTTGATTAACGATCCATATTTTCTTAGATTTTTTAAAAGTCAGAATTCTGAAATTATTTATTTAAAGGAACATCAAAGCATTCAAGCTTATCAGAAATAAAACATTTATAGCAAAATAGCCCAAAGCTTGTTTTCTGAATGGTATGTTTATGCATAAAACTACAAAATATTAAAAAGACAATGAAGGGAAAAAAATGAAACAGAAGTGGAAATAGAGGCAAAAAGCAAATGTAGCCATGATGACTTTTGATTCTAACAAAATGTAAATGGAGCATGAAGGACGTGCTCCATCAAAATCATCACTTTTGATTTATATTTTAATTTCTTGCAAAATTTAAATAAAGCGTGATAATTAAATTAATCAGGTAAAAATATGTCAATTTATAAGTAGTTGATAATTTTATGGGTAATTTTTTTGCTCACTAATGGAAACTATTAATAGTTGTAAACATGTAATTTAATCTGAAATTACAGGATGGTCTTTTCATAAGTTAGAAACACATACTTATTTCAGGGGTTTTTTTGTTGTTTGGGTTGGGGGCCAATAATAAATTACACACTGGCAGGCCTGGAAAAAAAGAAAAGAAGAATGATTGAAGAAAACTCCAAGAGTACTACCAAAACATTTAAAAAACATCAAAAAACTGCCAATAATTTCCCTCTGTATTTTCTTCAGATTGTAATTATTTATGATTATTTTCCCAAGAGGAATACTTTTATGTGTTATCATGCTTTTTTTTTTCCTGGGATGCATAAAATATGAGAATCTAAAGAGCAGCAATCAGGAGCACAACACAATAATTCTCATTTATGATTTGTTTTATATTCTTCAGCAGATTTTCCATGAGATGGGAGGGCAGTTCGGATGCTATGGATCTGCTGCTTCTGCCGCATCACAGGAAGTAGGACAAGTTGGGAGAAATTAAGTGTGTCTAATTAATTACAAAATATTCTCTCTTAGGCTAAAATGATGATTTGGTCACAAATCTCTAAGTACTAAGTGGAGAGAGAAATAAAATAATATGACATACAGTTCAGAAAACAAAAGTATAACAGCCTTCAGTGTAAGGAACTTGGAGGCAGAACAAGTGAGATCAGAATTGCTCTACCTCAGACAGAAATGAATGCCCTGTGATATGTCAAAACTTCTGACACTTGCTTCCTCCAAGCTGGCTAATACCATACTCAGAGGGCAAAAACTCTTCAGCCTTCCTCCTCTTCCTCTTCTGATAATTTCTGGCTGTCACTATGTGCACACAGTTTCTTTATAAATTGTAGTTTGACTCCTGTAGAAGTAATTTCATAGCACATAAGACAGCATTACTCTAGCAGTAAGGGAACTAATGGTCAAGTTTTCTGGCTTATGAGCTGCTAAGTACCTTTTTATTTTAAGCATACAGAGAAACAGAAGATGGAGTTTGTTTATACAGAGAGGGAAATCATCAATGTGTTGTGTTCTTCACATCATGATCCATTAGGACACAGGAGGTTTACTACTTAGTTTACAGATTTTGCCTGCAAGTTACATTTTGAAGAGGTAGAGATCAAGAAACTGCATCAGATGCCCATCCTGCTGCCTTTTTTCCCCCCACTTCCTCCCACTAATTAGAGTTGCTTGTGGCAATTAAGCATCCTTGGAGGCCACTAGTGTTTCGGTCCTCTGTATGCAGGTAGATGTCCTACTTTCTGGAGAGCTATCCACTTCTTTCTAAATTAAAATCATGGAGGCAAGCCTAATTGTTAAAATTTTCAGGTAGATTATTGAGCAAGGACAGAGCACAGGTGCTGCAGAAATGTATTGGGTGGAGTATTAGAGATCAGCCAGCCTAAATTATCTTTCACACACTTTACCCAGGAAGGTTAGAAGAGTACAAATGGATCCCACAAGCCAGAACAGAAAACAAAGTCATTCACAGAGCCAAAACGTAAAGCACGTACTGACTTCCAGAAATCACAAGGGAATTGTGATGGAAAGTTGATATCCTTTGGGAAGGATTGTTTATAACTTGGCATGAGTTTTCAGCAGGCTGTTCTCATAACACACAGTACTGAAATCCCTCTGTTAAAACCCTTGTAGGGTAAATTTTGAGCCATCAGAGATTTATAATCATTCATATTGTAAGTACTTTAAGAATAATGAAGAAAAGGAATCAGAGTACTGAGTACTCGTCAGGTAAAATATCATGATTTAAAAATAAGAAACCATCAAATAAAGGTTTATTTTATAGATTTATTAGAATTTTTTAGATTTACTATAATCTGAAAATTATGGTAGCATTAAAACTTAAATCTTAGCATTAATTTTGATTTTAAATTGCTTTACTAATTTCTCTTTCAAATCTAAGTAGCAGCAGACAAAATACATAAACAAGAATGCTTATATCTCACAATATACAAATAAAATCATTAATTACTTCAAATAAAATATTTTCAGTCAGTACCACAGTCTTTGTTTTAAATTTGCATTCTGTATATTATTTGTTACTAAGTCCTGTATTTTCCCTGGCATTAATAGTTAGCTAAATAAAAATACAACCTACACCAAACAGTACAAGTTTTAGTGTATCAAGTCTGTGATAATATTAATATAAAACTTTCACTGCAACTCTTGAAAATACATTGTAATGTGATACTCACTTCTCTTTAGCAATTTTTGTATGGACATCATTGTGCCATATTTGCTACCTGCCATCATGTAGTTCCATGCAATCCCATTTTGCCTTGATGCAAAAATGGGTGAAGTAATCTCTCAAATCCTCTCTAGACTTTTATTTCTGTAAATTGCCTTTGTGTTACTTGGGGGAAGAAACTATAAGAATCTGTTCCAAAAATTGTGATACTGCTACTCAACAGTTATTGTAAAGATACCATGGTATTACTTTCTAAAGGCATCCTACTTCTTTTAAATCAAGAATCGTGAAAAGACAAAAATGGACCAGGGATGGTTCCCTTAATGATATCACCAATGTGAAACTCTGGGCTCATTTTAGCTGAGCCGACTGTTATGCTTAGTTGTTGTGGAAGAAAATAAATATATTTGATGAAGTCTTTACTCTGGTAAAATCAAGTTTGTGGGTCTAGACAGCTGAGAGAATTGGGGAAAAAGACCTGGAAGGTTTCCCTGTTACCTTGTTAGCTAAAATGGGTCCCATGGGGACAGCAGCAAAAAACTGTATCTTTGTTTCTTATTTGTCTCTGTGAAGTTATTTGGTGGTCCCAGTAAAAAGTCCATGGGGATATAATGGTATAAAAAATAAAAATCATTGAGCATCTTGTCAGAGGGTTGTTCTCCATAAATTTGGGAGACAAATTTGATTTTGTTCATCAGAAAATACAATAATTTCACTTCTAATGCACAGTTGAAGGGTGACTTAAGGAAGTTAGGGGCCAGGGTGTGAGAAGCAGCATCCCATCAGCAATGAGACTGATTGTGCTAACAAACTAAATATGTACCAACAGCTGCTTAAACCTCGGTGGCACCAGCTGTGGAGGCCAGTGAGCTGCCCAGACATCTCAGAAATGGCCAGTGTCACAGTGCTCAGAGTTTTGTTCTTGATCACCCCTGGGGTTTGAGGCATCTCTGGTAGTGCCAAAGAGGTCTGGCTGCTGTGAGCCAGGAGTTGCTTCTGGGGTGGTGGGACTCCTGCTCCACTGCTGGCACCTGGGCAGCACCATGACCCTCACCAAATGCAGAAATCACTGGGTGGCTGGAGGGGACTCTGGGGGAGGCTGAAGGCATTGTGGTGGGAGGAATGGGAATGCAAGTCTAGAGCTGTGCTTTCTGAAAGTCTCCCCTAGGATAACAAAGAAAAAATTTGAAGTATTTCAAAACTGCTGCTTGTAGAGAGGCTGTGCTGTTTTGTGTCATTGCTGCAGTGCCGGGCTGCCTGTGCTGCTGTGGCTAAAGCAGCTGCCTCCAGTGAGCACTGGGAGCCTGAGCAGACTTTTAATATGATTGTTTTCTTCAGGAGTGGTGAAATAACGATAAAGTGTCACAATGTTCTGTTTATGGAGGAACATGCACAGATATGAAAATAAGTTATTGTTTGGGGATGTAAAAAAATGCATATGTATATTGACTATGTTGCTTTATTTCCTCCTGTCAGGGATGGAAATAAACAACTTTACAACAATAACAGACAAAAAACAGCACCTGAGCACTGAGGTGATGTTCACTGAAATCAAAATCATCAGCTTTTCAAGGCAGGAACAGCTATACCTGTCACAGAGAAACACTACTTCACAGTGAGTGTTCCCATATAGTACACAACACAGATAATAACAGAAGTAATGAGAAAACCTACAAGCCTTCTTGGTTTCCACAGGCCGCAATGCTTTTTAAAAATATGGAGAGAGAAAAAGTATAAGTGGATTTTTTCACCTTCACTATTCACCTCTGTGTTCTCTTCTCTTCTCTCTCTTATATATTACCAAATCAGAAAAAAATAAAAATCACATGAAACAATCAGTCTCCTCTGTTTTAGAGAGACCTGTCTCATTGTTTGTGTAGCATGGCAGCCTATTCTGTAAGTGATTTATATAATCAGTCATCTTTTGAACAGAAAATGCTGTGAATTGGTTATTTGGGTATCTCATTTGTCACCTATAGCTTTTGTCACAAAATTACTGGCAAGAAAAAAATTGATGAAAAAATCACATTTTTATTCATGAACAAGCTTTGCAAGGAAAAGAAGCTCAGCTTCTTTATTCTTGGAATATAGTACTTGCCTTTAGCATTACTGTGTGCTAAATAATGCTTTGTATCTAGTTCACCTTTTTGACCTTTAGAAGTGTTTGTCTACACAGACAGACAGCTAACTTGATCTGATATATTTAATTTCTAAAATTTTAACACATGCCTTCTGGACCTCACCTAAAGTCAAGACAATCTAATTGATAAGATACCCTTTCAAGAGTCCTTATTTCAGAAGGGTGAGATATTCATATATTTCAAATGGCTTTAAAGAGGTATCTCCATTTTTCAGAAAGGCCAAAACCCTCCTTCTAAGGACACAGTAACCCAAATCTAATTTGACTGTATATTCTTCTAATAATCTCTACATTTTTATCTTAATATGATAAAAGTGGTAATCTAGGTAATAGCTTTTATCTCTCCTACTCCTGATAAATTACAGCAGCAACAGGCTCCACTAAGGCTTCATTTTATCTCTGAGAAAGTGACTTCAGACAACTTTGTGAATTAACCCAGGGCTCCAATGTCCAATTCTATCATCCTGTTAAATTTTGCTGGCCACAAATTTTCTTTAAAACCAGTTGCAGCAAAATGAAAACCAGATGATTGAATCTTTCTGAACCCTAAAATCTATAGGCTTAAGGGAAAAAATGTGGAGGAAGGAGAGGTTTGTGAATGAAGTTTGAAGACAGCTGACACCCAACAAAAGCAACCCCCCCAAAAAAATAAAAATCTGTCTTCTGTGTTACTATCTTCTGTTTCCATGGAAACCAAGGCTGTATTGGCAAAAATGGGTTAAGTGCTTTACAGTGACAAAGACTAATCACTGTTATTTTATAACATTACTACTGCCAGTGGAAGGGAGGGCTGTATTCTAAGGAGACATAGGTTTGCAATGAGTCCACTTCTTGCTGAAACTACCAGACAGCAAAAATACGTGATAGGAGAAATTTTGATTAAATATACAGGAAATCAATACAGACTATATATAAGTCATAAGAACCTGAGAAATACTGTATATGAGAAATCAGCTAATCCCAAAGTCAATGACTAGCTAAATACAACCATATAACTACTTGACTTTTCAAAACGCTGAGAAAACACTCAATTACTTGGTGAATACAAAAAAATTATTTTCTGTCCTTTTTTCCAATGTGTGCCTTATTCTCATGGGAAGTTACCTCAGAGAGATTCCAGCAACACAAATCTTCAGCATGCATTGTTATCCTGAAAACAAGTTTTATTCCTTGTAGTTGAGAAGCTAGATTTTATGGGGTGGAAAAGTTCAGTACCAGTGTTAACTTTCGAGAGCTTTACTTATGACACTAAAACACTTTAAACACTCATTTTCTTTCGAGCAAGTTAGACCAGAGGAAAGAAACAAATCTCATTTCCCTCATAAACATTGCTTTCTGAAAACAACAACATCCTCGGATTTTAGGCGGATGTTCACAACTGCTCAGAAAAAAAGAGTGACAGTATCGGAATTGGCACTCATTAAACAGAAAGCAATGGCCTTGTCTTCTGGGAACACAACAAAATGTTAATTGTTCAAAACCCTACTTAAAAGTGCTGATGAGCATGCCAGAAATGTTTTACTTTGAGAGTCTTGTTATGTATATCAGGCCAAGTTGAAGATACTTAAGTCATGCTTTGTCAAGTAGCCTTTAGCATCCTGGAAAGCAACCCATTTTTGTGAAATATTCCACATACAGGATGCCTGTACTTATAGGCCAACTTAGGTTCCTCAGGACAACCCTTAAACACCATCAGACTCTTTTTCAGCCCCTGTGCAACCCCACAGATACCTGGAGGCCCTGGCCCTGAGGTTTGGTGTGCAAGCCCACCCTGACTGGTGTTCCAAAGCCCAGTGCCGTGCCGTGCTGCTCTGGTCCTGGCTTGCCCATGGGATTTAACCCAATATGAAGGAAGACAAACAGGGCAGGATGAATGGGACCAGGTGAAGTTCAGGCATTTCTGCTTTAGCAAAAACCTCAGGGAGTGGCTGCTTGGGCTGACGTCCGATGTCGGGGTGGTACGTATAAACAATAAAGGCTTGAGGGCCCCAGAATGTACCACTGAAGAAAAGGAGTTCTGGTGGAGAGCTCCCAGAGGCGGAGGGCTCCCCCAAGAAACAGACATCACTGTGGTGTAACCCAAGTTATAACAAGCCCACCCCCGAGTCCCCTCATTGGATACCCAGTTGTCTATTAATTTCTATATACTCCCCAAGTTCTAGTAAGTTCTCCGTTATTCAGTTAGTGATTTGTTCTTCCCTCTTTACTTGTCCTTCTTTCCTCCTCATTCCTCAAGTTACTGGCTCTGTAACCCTGGACCCTCCCTAACCCTTCCCCTGTACCCTCACCTAATTGGCTGTTTGTTCACCTTAAGACCCCGTGTCTTAAGCTGCTCGGGGCTCTGGTCCCTGGGATTCCATTGTGGCAATAAACCACAGTGCGCTCATACCTGGAGTCCCTCCTTTTGTCTTCAGGTCTCCTACGACTTTCGTCATCCCCCACTCCATGCCAAACCCAGCCCCCACCGGTGGGGCCAAACGTAAGCCCTCCTGGTGCTATCCCCCCCCAACGCAGGTGGCCGGGGCACTGGGATCGCATCGGCTTTTGGGCAGCCCTGCTATCCGGGAAGGCGTCCCAAGAAAGCCGAGAGGAGCGATAGTACAGAAGATCCCATCTGATTTATTATAGGTATCTGGAATGATGTATTTACCTGGGTTTTCAAAAAAACTAGGCTTCAGGATACTCCATAGTGAGGCTGCCTCTTTGAAGTTGTTTGCTATGCTTAAAGCGTTTAACTGCTGCTTGGGCTGGAGTGAGAAGAGCCTGTGCATTAAGAGGAATCATTTCCAGACTTGGGATCTCAGCTTAAGGTCACAGTGTCACTGGCTGAGCCTGGGAAGTGACCACCCCTTCTGCCAGGCTCAAGGCAAAGGTTTCTCTGAGAATATGTATTATGTTGAGCAAAACAGTGACAAATATGAAGAGTCAGTGTCTTCTGAGGGGGCTTAGGGACAAGTTAAATAAATTTTAGCTTTTCATTCAGTCTCAAGTGCAACAATCCCAGGAGAATCTTTAGAGCTTTGCTTTAAAAAGCCCAAAGTAGAATAAATCTGCTTTTCCTCAGTGCCAACTGTCAGTTCATAATCCTGGGAACCTGAATGACTGAAGCATCCTTTTTCATAATAAAATGAAAGGATATCTCAAAATACCATTTTGTCTTATATTAAACTTATTCTGCCTAATGCATGTGTTAGCAGTTAATTTACAAGATGCTGTTAACTTGAATTCTGTTTATACTTAAATAGAAAGGGTTTTTCACATCATAACTACTTGATTAAAATATTTTAAGATATGATACAAGAATAAAGGTGTTCAAAGCTGATATTAGAACTTGTGACTTTGGTAACTCATATATGAAGACAATATCTTTTGCATAAATGAGAAAATGAAGGTGAAAGAGGCTAAAGAAAAGTTTGTAAAAACAAGAATTATTAAGTTCAATAAGAAGGATAGGGTAGGACTGCACAACTGGGTGAAATGGAGTCAAAAGTATTGCATGTCAAGAAGGATTTGTAGTGGGGGAGGGCAACTTTGAACTTGTCCCCTGTTTTAGTTCAGCTCAAACGCAAAAAAATAAAGTGATGTGGAGCAAAGGAGAGACATGATCAGGGATTTTTAGGGCAATGAAAGCATAAGACAAATGGAACAGTCGAATTACATGAAAAGCAAAGAAAATAGAAAAAAAGAAAGAAAAAAGTATTGCAACACTGAATATTGAAGAAAAACGATAGGAAACTCTGGACTCCAAAATCACAGTGTGGGAATGAGTAAAAGACATCAAAGTACAAGAAAATGAGCTGAAATAGTGATATGGTATGCAGTCTAAATAAAGAAAAAGAAGGCAATAGCCATAAAAGCAGAGAACAGCAAAATAAGTCAAAAGGAAAGCCTTCAAGAAAGAAAATGAGATTTTCTTTAGAGAATTTTTAGATGGTCTCTGAGAATAGAGGTATTAGCAAAAGGATGAAATCATCATCTGAAAGAGATGAGAAAATAGAGACCCTCTCAATTGGAACAAGAAGAGGAAGGACTTTTTCACTAGTCTGTACTTGGACTGAGGAGTAGAGTGGTAAATTATCTGAGCTAAACAGGTCAAACTGGTGAAGGAGCATGATGCCACCTGCCTGTGTGGTCCCAGACAGGTCCTGGTTTGCTAGAGCAAGCAACCCCCAGCGGTCAAACTGCTGTCTGGCTGTCACCTACTGTCCATGATCCCTCTGATGCTCCCGTCTGATGAAAAGAAGAATGTTGGTGGGGGGATACACACTAAACACCCGTGAACCCAGTGCTACCCACATGGAAGGCCCTGACTCAGCCACCACTGGCCACCTCCTCCCAAGAAAAATCTTTTCTCATCTCACGACCTCCATACCATCTCTCAGGCACAAGCAAATGCAGCCATCTTCTTTTTTTCACTCCCAGTGGCCCTCTCCCTTTGGATTTTAAAACACTTGGTGGATTATACCACTAATAATTGCTTCCTTTTCCTTTCCAGCATGCTTGCAGTCCTTGCACTTCCCATGATCCACCTGTTTATGCCACGCTCTAATCAATTCAGTGAGACTGTCCTGATGTGACAAGCTATACAAGAGTGACTTTACTAGAAAATAAATTTTAAAAACTGCTTTAGCAGTCTGTCCTTGATGAGGTAGATTTTCTGAGGTTATTCCCACACATAAGTTCCTGAGGTTTGAAACAGTAAGCTCACTTCAATGCATTTCTGTCTACTCAGTTTTATGCACGATGGGACTCATGTACAGTCATTTATTGTTCTTCAATTTTCACTTTTTAAATCCATTGTATGTTGTGTCATTAACTCAAGGTGAGTTCCCTTCCAGTCATCTCCTTTAACCTCACTGCATAAGTGGCCTCCTGGTAACAGTGCTCATGGATGATCTGAACGTTCCTGGTTTTAGAGCAGACTTTGTATTGCCCTGTACCTGTGTAGTCATTTATGCTGGCACAGTGTGAAATTCACATATGGTTTCAAATTAAGCCTGGTGTAAATGAGAACACAGACTAATGGAGAATTAATGTGCCCTTTTCTGTCAAGGTTTTTGTTCCTTTGTCATCTCTGTGTGCAAAACTAGCAATAGGCAAAAAGTCAGGATTACAGAAGTAATTTCATCAGGTGTTCTTTCACACTTGTAAAATTGATGCTAGGAATGTGGAATGCAAGAACTCCCAAGACATACCTATAAACAGAGGATAGAGGAAAGTGACTTGAGAGGTATCTTTATGCAAGTTAAAGTTTTTCAATAGCTCCATGACATTCAGGTTAAGCACTTGTGGTTAAGAGAACTTTCCAGGCGCTATCAAGTCACGCTAATCCATACTGACCTTTAAATGCACTGCAGACACTGCATAAATAAATAAATACATGAAAGTTTGCATTTTGGTGGGAGGCTTAGGACACCTGGGCCTGTGTCAGCTTGTTTGTTTATACACACAGAGGCCTCACTCCAGCAGAGGAAAAAAATGGTGCTGCACTCCAGATTAATACTTCCCAGGGCATCACAAGCTGCCTTTCATGTGATAATGCCCAGTCACAGCACCAGAGGGGAATCCTTCCTTCCTCCCCCTGCTGGCACTGAGATCAGGACTGCTTCCATCCATCACCAACCTCCACAGACCTATCCAACTTGGAAATGGAAATTTCACAGCTTTGTTGGGTTTTATTGTACCTAATGTGTAGATAAATTCCTTTTTAGAGATTAGGAGCCTGTACCTCACCCAGGATTCCTCAGATCATTGACTTCAGTAGAGCTTAGCTGATTGATGATGGCTTTGGGACTTCCCTGCCTGGTCAAACTTCATTCTGGTTGTTTCATCTGAATGAACACAGACTGGAGGGAAGGGCTAGGAGGCATTTTAAGTACAAAAATGGTGAAATTGTTCTGTGTAAGATCCTGTGTGTACCAGCTTCCAAACTGACTGTTTACGGCTCCCAAAATCTGTCACCTTCCAAGGAAATACCTTACTGCAATTTCTAAGTAAATTTTGTAGAAGTTTCTGAAAGTAGAAAAGCTAGGATCAATGCTGCATTACTCATTTTTAAAAGAGTTTATTGTGGTATACCAATTACACAAATTTTATAGAAGAATTATTTTTTTGATAAAATAATTTTCAGTAAAGACTGAACTCGCATGGTGCAAGATCAATTACCACATCCCACTGCAAATATGGAGATGCTGAGTTCTAATTTTTATTATTTTTTATGGAGAATGTAGAAGATAAAGTAAATTAGTGAATAACTGGTTGTTTCCCGTAGAAACTAACTGAAGCCTAATAAATACTGTTAAAATGTGGATTGAATAGGTACTGCATGTTAAGACCAAGTGAAAAGTTCTTTTGGAGCTCTGTTTCACATTATATTCTGACTCAGGAAGAGTAAAGAATCTTTTTACAGTTAGTTAACCTAGAAGTCTTGTTTTTATGGTTAAAAAAGAAGAAAAAGTAACTAAAGATTCAACAATTTAAATCTACATAGCTCCACTGACTTTCCCGATGCTTAAACAATTGAGAAAAGTGGGATATATTGATTTTTTGCTTCTTCTTTCTAATTGAATTTCTTAATTCTGAATTGAAGGAGAAAAATATATTTTAAAGCATCAGCTGTATCACCAAAATGAATTCTGCTCCCCCCCATTAGTTATCATATTTGTACTTTATGATAAGTCTCTAAACATGTAGCAGAAGTTGGCATTTTGAAAAGCCACTAGGTTTTTTCTCTCACCATTTAGAATTAAGAAGATCACAAAGGTAATTCCAAAGTAAAGTCTAAAAGCAATTATAGTCACACTGGTATCATGACTAACTGGTCTTTTGCAAAACCTGAATGATCACATGATAGTACACCCAATTTCTGTTCTAAGTGTCCTGATATATTTTACTAATTTTAGAATATGATGGAAAAGTAAATAGAAGGGAGATAGATTAGGGCTTTTTTTTTTCCCATAAAATTAATATGGGAATTAATTTTATGGAAATTAAAATTAATGGAAATTAAAATTAAGAAATATTCCTTTAAATATTTTCAGTTATTCTGTCTCATTCGGCTCTTCTTTTTTTTTCCTGTGGAAGAACTTCACTTTTTCTGTGTCTGAATTTTGAATTGCTACAATAAATGTAGGGATCTGCAGGTCAAACTAAAGGGGAAAAAGTAAATGCAGAGACAGCTGAAGCTAGGATAGTTGACCTAGGAAGAATATAGAGAAGAAGGACAGTAGTGTATGGATGGGGTGGGGAAGGCCACGGCACAGCTGGAACTGAAGCTGGCGAGGGACACAAAGAGTAACAGGAGGGGCTCCAACAGGTAGGTTAACCAGAAAGGTCAAAGAAGGGATACACCCTCCCCCTGGTAAACGTATCTGGGAAAGCTGGTAACAATGGAAGAGGAGAANGAGGGACACAAAGAGTAACAGGAGGGGCTCCAACAGGTAGGTTAACCAGAAAGGTCAAAGAAGGGATACACCCTCCCCCTGGTAAACGTATCTGGGAAAGCTGGTAACAATGGAAGAGGAGAAGGCTGGGGTACTCAACAACTTTTTGTTTTAGTCTTCAGTGGCAACGTCTCTTCCCACAGCCCTTGAGTGAATGGACTGCAGGATGGGGACTGGGAGAGCAAAGTCTCTCCCACTGAAAGGGAAGATCAGGTTCACAACCACCTGAGGGCTCTGAATGTACATTAATCTATGGGATCCGAGGAGATGCATCCCAGAGTCCTGGGGGAATTGGCTGATGTAGTTGCCAAGCTTCCTGCTATAATATTTGAAAAATGGCATTCCAGGCGACTGGAAAAGGGGAAATATTGTACACATATTTAAAAAGGGGAGAAAGGAGGATTCCATGAACTACCCCCCTGGCAGCCTCACTTCTGGCTTCCAACCCAGGTCACTCTACGATTCTATTATTTGAATTATAATGGATAAGGTTTTGTTATTTTTTCATGTCTATTTTGTGCTCTCTCCCTTGTGTTGACTGTTACAAATTGTGGAACAAAATCAGTACAAAAGATGTTGTTAATTTTTGTCTCCAATTTTCCTTTTCATGACTGAATACAATTTCTGTGGTGAAATTTTTTTTTGACCAGACAGGTAACATTATTAAATTGCAAAGCCACTGCATTTTTTTAAGGACACAAATTCTTATGTGTGTACTGGGTAAGATTCCTAGAATTCTGAGAAAAAGCCACACCTGAAAGAAGCAAAAATAACCCTTTGCCTCATTTTGTCTAAATATCTGTTGAAAAGAAGAACCAAAATCTACTAAGCCTTCATGATTTTATGAATTTTGGTAAGGAAAACATCCTTTCAAAGCATTTTATTGCCTCAGGTATTCCTTCTACTATTACAGGGAAATTATTAGTATTATTCTATATTGGTTTGGATACAGAAGGGATTTCTGACATTTAAAAATATGTATTACAGTTTGCTCAGTTATAACAAAGAATTCAGATTCTAAGACGGAAAAGTAATATTATTAACTAATCTTAATCTAAGAGAAAAAAAAATCATCTGTTGGGGTTTTTTTTGTTTGTTTGTTTGGTTTTTATGATTTTCCTGACATCATTCCTCTAAATGATCTGCATGGTGACATAAGAGATTGCACTTCTTTTGTGACTGTGCTCCCAACCAGGGCAGGCTACAGTTGTGATGAAGGAGAGAAGTTATGTGTTCTTCCTCATCCAGCCGTGCAGGTAAAGGTACTGGGACATGTGGGACTGCAGGCAATTTACGCCCCATGTGCCCTTTCCAGTAACATTTCCAGGTTCCTACCTTCACCATTTTTTTTCATAAACATTGAGCAGAGTGTGTGGCAAGCTAGAATGCAGCTTGCATTTTGCACCCCTGAAAAAAAAGGGGAAGAATTAGGAATTCTTGTTGAGAGTGGTGTTGGGGTGAGCTGACATAAATAAAGGCTGCAAACCTGCTTATTTTTCCTCCCTTGTTCCACAGCAGTAGGAATGGGAAGACGAGGGCAGATCAATACACTAAACGGAGCAGCTCAGTTAGGCAAGAAATATTGATATTTACTGTTTGTTTGGGCCTGCAACAAATGACCATCCCTTTCCTTGAAGCCTGAAAAAATAGGGAGGGCCTCATGCTCTGGAGGTATGTTGTCTCTTGGGCTTTCTGTAGAAATGAGGTAGTTTATGCAGTGTTAAAAGTTAGAATCCCCTGAAATGTTCTACCTATGTCCGGTAACACTGTCCTCCACAAACTGCACCGGACACCTGGAAGGATTAGCCTGGAGGCACTCTCCTGAGGGAAGTCTCTTTCTTTAAAAGGGTTTAGAGTAATTGCACTGAGAATTTTGTCACCCATTCAGCACAGTCAGGTCTTAAGTGTTTCCTTAGTGCAGGGTTCCTCTGTGTAAAGCAACTTCTCACATTGCTCATTCCTTAGAGTGTGGAATGGCCGACCTGACCAGGGAAAGTTTGGAGCATGGCCAGAACCAGCAATAATCTTGTGGGAAAAAAGGCACACCAAATACCATACAGCTGTAAATTTTTTTTTTTCTGGCACATCATAGGATCTTGCTTAAGAGACTAGGGAATTTAGACACCTCTGGATTAGGGGGACAATAGGAAGTTATAAGTTTGTGTACATCTGCTATTAAATATGCAAAAACCCCTCTCTGGATTTTATTTTGGCAGCTAACCTTCAAAAGATTTGTTTTCTTGTCTGGAGAAAGGAGAGTAAGTAAATTTCTATTTTCTGTTGATTAAAATTGCCCCTAAAAATAAGCATTAATTATTCAAATTTTTTAACTGTATTCACAAACATTTTTTTGCAATTAATGAAAGCATAGGAAAGGGAGGCTGAAAGTATATAGAGTAATATATAAGTAGCAGTGACAGATATGTTTAAAATTTCTAGGTCTTAAGAGACTTATGTGGCCAAACTTTTCCTATTTTTAGAGGTTAACCCATAATTTGTTTAAATGCTAATCAACCATGATCTAAATCCTGGTCCCATGAAGTCATTGGGAGTTTTGCCACCAAATTTAGCAGGAAGAGGACCGAGCTGTGTGACTGTTATTTAATGCCACTGCATATAGGAAAACTGAACACATTTATTTTGATTGGAAACAACATTATATAATAATTTCCCAAAATTCGGAGGCTATGGCTGGTAGGAAATATAGTTCTGGGGGAAAAAGTTGCTCCAACAGATGTCATTTGCAATATATCACAATGTAAATGTTAGTTCTAGTTAATGTGAAAGGAAAGTGTCTGAAATAATTTAAGATGCAAAAAAAAAAAAAAAGCATTTAATGGAAGGGCATTTAAACATAACATTATGATATACCAACAGGCCTATGTAAAAAAAAAATTGGTTAGCCAGGGAGTTGTTCACATTAGGCTACATCATGCCATGAGTAATGCCTCAAATGAAGACTACAGTGAAAAGTACCCAAAGCAGTGAGCCTTGGAGGAGAGCTTGTTCTCACTGCACACAGTAGGAGCAGGAAGTAATTTGTGGCACTTGAATTCAGTGGTGAAGCATCCTTTCATCTCACAATGCATAGGCTTTCTTTCCTGTCACCAGTGTATGTTGGTGGCAGAGTAGAGTCTACCAGTCTTTCACTGGGTCTCACCCTGGCTGGTCCAGGGGGATACCTTGCTGCCATTCTGAAACAGGCTCTGTGACTTCCTCACAACACCTGGAAATGCCTTTCCCTCTCCTAGTTTCCAATACAGATGCAAAATGCAATAATGTCACTTTGAGCAAGCTTTTATCTCAAGGCAAGTACACATCCTTATGCACAGTATGTAAAATAATTCCACAAAAAGAAATCTGAGACCACTCAAAAATCTGGATGAAGCAGGTGCTTGTTATAAAGCAGTATGCATTATGTCTTTGACTAAAGTTGAAATAATTTATTTAAAACTGGGACAACTGTGCGGTGGTACAATTGGAAAATTTCTCTTTGCGTCCAAAGATAAGTATCTGAGTGAAAGATATTAAAATTTCAAGAGTTCTCAATCACAGACATAATAATACTGTGCATACTTGTATGATGAAAATTGCTGTTGGGATAAATCTCAGGAGATATTATCCAGGGTAATAAGCTTGACCAGTTGACTTCTTTCTACCATAGTGCATTTGTATTTAGATGTGGTATATCCAGGATACCATTTAGATTATATTCCTTCACATACTGGGAGATAAAAGCACAGCCTTCTCAAATACTCTTTTATCTCTTAAGAGCTTCATTTTCAAACCAGAACTGATTGCTACAAACATATAAGCCTCTCCTCTCTTCCTTTTTTCTGACTGTTTCAGACGTAAGGCCAGTTTCCCACCAAGGCATGACGCTGCCATGAATGGGCTGACCTTGTCTCAGGGCAGGAATGGGACTCCTTGGACCCAGGGTGAAGCCACAGTCATAGTGGGAGAAGGAAGTTAAGGGTTACAGCTCACTCTATCTCTAGTGAGGTGTTGTATCAGTGTATCAATGCTGAAGGAGGAATCTTGTCCTCTGGTGTCCTCCAAATAATCTCCCCTTAAATGTTGTTCTACAAATCCGTTTTCATGGCAATCTTATGATGCAGTTACTTTGGTGAATGTTGTCTGGGAACACCTGTAGGTATCAGAAGGTCCAAGCTGTGCTATTAGAAGGCAGAAGCATTTTCACACTTTTCAAAAAGGACTAAAATATAACCATATCTAGAAATTTTCCTCAATAGTTGCCTACATGACAAAGTAGGTAGCTCTGTCAAAACACTTCTTTAAATGAATCATGTCACATGATAATCTGAAAGTAATCTTTACAAAGACATGACAGTCTATATTTATCCTTATATCCACTATCTTTAATCTCTCTCCCTCTTGTAGGAGGACCTTTACATTTTTAGAGGAGCCAGGAGAATACAGTTTGTGCAAGACTGTCAGGATGGGATGTATCATCTTCCAGGTTCTTTGCTAATCATACAGCAGAGCATATACCTCTTTGAAAAATAAATCTTCATGTTTCAACATGGCTTTTGTTACACACATAGAAGAGATAGTTTGCACATACATGAACAGCTACGGTGGTTACTTTTCCCACTCTGAGGTACACTGTGGTTCAAACAGCACAGATGCTGGGCTGGAGTTCTGACAGAAGATGGAGCCCTACGTGCCACCCTTTTATGAAACACCCCATTTATAAAATATGTTGAGGAATACATTCAGTGCAGGTAGCTCAGTGTGCAGCTGCAGTACAAGCTGCAGATTGAGGTCTAGGTGGCAGGAGTACCAGGCAAGAGCCTGGGAACTGCCAACCCTTTGCCTAACAAAGGGCTTGAGAACCTTTGAGATACAGCAGAAGTCAACAACCCCCAGGGTGGTGCAGCTGCAAAGGGGCGTTGGTCCCAACTCAGGTGGTGTGAGTGTGACTGTCAGATTGGCCCTTGGATGGTTGGACAGGGAGGTTTCCTTAACATATACTTCCTGTGCTGATCTGAAAGGGCTTTATTCAGAGAAGGAATAAGAAAGATGCATGTGGGGGTGACTGGTGACTAAAGAATGGGCCATAAGGCAAACACTGATCAGTCTTGTCTTCCTTGCCCACACTTGAGGACAGCTGCCATCACACAGTTGGTGTTTATTGTGCTTGTAACTGGGATCCTGGACAAATCCAACCTTGGGCAGAGTCCTGTCCTAGTACTGCTGACAGCTGCTCAGTAAGGGCTGTCTAGGAAGCAGAAGGCTTTAAAGACTTTTTTTACTTACAAGGTGTTCCCATTCTTTCCTTTTAGGCCAGAAAGGCTTATCTTCAGTAGCCAGCAGTCTTGGCAGGAAAAAATGAATACTTGTATTCACATACGAATGCATTCATTTGCACATGAATATCAGTATCACTGTGAGGGGCAGGCACTCCACAATACCAATGGTATCCAAAATCTCCTTGCATGAATAATAACAGACAGATGATCAAGGCAGAGAGATGATCATGCCAAACTGAAACACAAGGAAGAACATACTGAAGCATTTGTGAGTAAATTGCTCCTTTCCTTATATAGCCCAGCTGCACAGCATTTTCTATTTCATGCATTTGCTATTTATAAACCTTTGTAGACAATTCCAGTTTGTGTTATACTGACTCCTATGTAGTCTGAGTAATAATTTATAACAGCATAAAGACTGACTATATTTTAAGAAAGAGGCAAAGAGCCAGAGTAAAGGTTGAGACTATAGCCTGACTTCTGCATTTCATGACATTTGAGAACTTGATTTATCAACCTTCATGTTACATTAACATAAGCACGTAATTTCCTAGGAACTTCACATCAAATTTAAGGGGAAAAAAAAGAAATGAAGAAGGTCTGAGTGTAAAATTATTGTAAAATCTTTCCTCTGTATCTTGCATTACTTCCACAAAGAAAACCAGATTGTGCTTTGTAGTTCTATTGTCCTATGAGCTTGGAGGGAAGAAAGGATCCTCTGTTTAGCAAAAGGCAGTTGTTGCTCAGAAGCATATAATGCTTTTCTCCTCAATGCATTGTGACATCTGCAAGGGTTGAAGGAAAGAGCAATCCATGCTCCAACCAGTTAATCAGAGGAGGTGGACAGGCACTTAGCAGCAAGGATTCTGCCTGTAGTGTGTGGCAGGCTTTGATGTTGGAAGGTGTACGTGAACTTCCTCAGTCACACTGGTCAGATAGACTTGCTCTTAACTGTGGTGGTAATTGTGCATTATTTACTCTTACAGCTACTGTGGTTTCTAATACGGGGAAAAAGTTTACATTCAAACATGGATTCAGGGATGTTGTAACCCTCTGTGATTTTGCTTTGATTTTATCACATTCCTCCTTCGAGAATAAAACAAAATCATTAAACACAAAAACACACAGACACACACACAGACACACACACAAAATAAAAAAAAAAAATTTCCATATTTTATTTCTAGATTTCCTAGGTTTTGATTTCTCAGTCCAAACTACCTTTTTTTTAAGTTTATTCTGACAGTATAGAACAATAATAATATAATAATAACAATATTAATAATAATAGTAGTAGTAGTAGTAAATTAGCTAAATATCAAACAGGTATAGTTTCCTCCACAATTAATGAATCATGTAAGCATGGAGTTAATCTTCTGTGCTACTGATTTTCCTTTAGAAGAAACTGAACATTTTAGTCTCTCAGATAAATAGAATTGCAGGAGGTTAAAGAGGCCACAGGAGGCTCCATTTTTAGTTCAAATTTCAGCTAGTAAAGCTAACCAGAAACAACCTTTCCAACTTTTATGCCAGATTAATCCACTTAGCTGCTAGTTACCTCACAGCCACTTCTTGCCTAGTTCCTATTGATTCACTGAGTGTTTGAATTTTTCCCTCTGCTTTCCTGTAGATGTGTTACTGGAGTTTGAATGCTCTGAAGAAGGGAAGCCATGAATTTTTGGTAAGTACGCAGGTTCCTGACTACAGGCTCTTCAAGGTAAATCTTTTTACTTTACATTTGCTTTATGAAATTTGGCTTACGAATAGCATAATTTTTTATGTGCTGGACTTTGTAATAATGGTTCAGAGGGGAACTTCATCACAGTTTAGGCTAGATACAGTCTTACAAAACAGAAAATATAAAAGAACAAAGATACTGCATTTCTATTTTATCATTTATGTATTTCATCCCTTTTTTTCTCTTCCAAAATATTTTTAGCCAACTCCTCTACAGCAGTACAAGGCATGAATTATAAATATCACATGCTTTGCCAGTTGCAAGAAAAATCCTCCTGACCTCAGCAGTGGTAGACTGAGGCCAGGTAGGCAACACTTCTGTCTGAGGCAAGCCAAGGTGGCGAAGATGTTCTGTTGCAGCTCTTTCAGTTTGGAAATGGTTGGTTTTGCTTGACATTTGCACAATCTCAGCTCAGAGTAAATATGCTACCGTAAGCTCAGAAACCTGATTAGCCACCTGTCTAATTTGCCTTAGTCAAGGTAGACCAACCACCTGTAAGGGCAGAAGAGATCTGTTGATGGCAAGAACTGGTTTCGTTTTAGAGAAATAGCATTGATTAACCTACCATTGCTGCTGGAGAGTGATTTGAACCCCCAAAAGAAGCTAACTAGTAATATACACACATTTTAATTCTCCTCCAGTAGATTGACACAGCAAGTGTGTCAATACTTTTAGGAGTCTTTAAAATGCCAGAGGGACAGTGTTGCAATTACATTCTGGAATATTTCTACACTGATGATCCTTTAGTAATTGCTTCCTTAATTGCCAGCACTCCCCAAAATGTTTCTCACCTTGTCCACACTGACTATACAAAATTTTCCAAAATGCTGCACTAATCCCGGTGAAATATTAAATAATTTTCTTACTTTCTACTGAGAAAGGAACAGGAAGTTTCTCACATGAGACATATTCTTAGCAACATGGATAACCAGAGAAAATAGATGTTGTTATTATCATATAGAGTAACCCACAGTGTTCTTCCCTCATTGGTATATCATACTTCCAGCTGCTTTCCATCTATAACCTCTTTACCTACTGTCTTCTGCTTTACCAGGTTGAGAAAAGATTGCAACAGATTCAGCAAAACATCACAGGCTGGCCCTCACTGCTGTTTTTACTGAGCACTGCTATAGGGTCTTTGTGAGGTGTGTACGGAAGGCTGCAAGAGGAAGTGATAGGGGTATAGAAACACAGTTCCCAGTGCTGCAGATGCTGTGCCTGAAATAATTGAAGGGTTAAAAATTATAGCTGCTTCATTTCAAGTCCAAATTGTTTTATCACAAAATTCTTTTCAGGAACTGAGGCAAAAAGATTTTTGTAGAATGGTTACCAAGAATACAAAGCAAGTGTAAAGGACTGACTACACTTAGTTTTTAAGTCTATATAATTATTTTAGACTTTGCTTGTCTTCTGCTGTAGCAGCTTCCTCCTTTCAAGATTAGCTATCAGACATTCTCCTCTGTGTTAACCTGTATTTTCACATCCATTTTATAAGAAATAGGACAGAAAATTCCTTTCTGGAAAAGAGAACTAAAATTCAGCGTTATGGAAGTACAAGAAGTGATGCAATTATCAAGGGATTCCCATGTACTTTTGCAACCCATTTTGGGATGCGTGGCACCTCCAAATGACTGTCTCTTAATATAGCTAGTAGGAAATGATGATCTTAAACTTCCTCTACCCTTGCATGCAGAAAAGCTATTAACTTGTACAGAAAGCAAGTATTTATATCCACAGCTGAGGATTCTAACACAGGCTTGTTATTTCAGAGATGAATTAAACTACTTGATTTTGAACTGAAAGCAGCAGTATTATGCAATGCTTATCAGCTTTCAAATTTGTCTTGGAAAGGAATTCATGAGAGCTATCCCCCTTTTCCATGCTCTGACTTATTCTAGCATTAGTGTCTCTGAAATTAGTTGTAAATATGTCCTTGGCAGCTATGCAAACAAAGCTTGCTCCTGCAACCTACATCGTATGAGTTGCTGAGTGCTGCTGGAGAGAGGCGGAACACCTTCTGCTGCCATTGTCTACAGCACAAATTGACAATGGCACATCACCCCTTGCATAGCTCACTGGGCAGCACGGCTGGGCTTATAATGAATTCACGGGGTTTTTTACATGCCTTGTTCCAGACCATCGATAAGAAAAATATGCTAAAATTTGGTGAGATAAAAAAAAGTGACAGCAATATCACGGGTTAAATCCTGAGTTTGTGTGAATCAGCATGGCACAGCCAATTCCAGTGATACTGTATTCCTGCTGAGGTTCTGCTTTAAAAATTTTAATGGCTATCAATTCAGAAGAAATGCTTTGGATATATTGCTAAATAATGGCTTAGATGCCCCAGCAAGAAACAATATCATGCCACTTATTATTCCATTTTAAAACAATATAAGCCATGTGTGAGAAATTAAATCTGTCACTCTGGGAAAGAGTTCAGGCTGTCAAAATGGTAATAGAAATGAAATTCAATTACCTACTTTCTATGTTACCCATGGTAATTCCCCAGAAAATACTGAAGGAAATTGAAGAGGAGATTATCTTGTAAAGTATTTCTGTAATATAATTATTATTTTAATTATTACAAGAAAAATCTATACAATTCTGCAAAAAAACAGATGAATGTTATAAGAATTGCAGCTGGTTTTCAGGCTAAGATTAGCCGCCACTGACCATGACCATCACATTCTGATGGCAGCCACAGGCTCAGTTCTGTAGATTTTCCTCATGCTCAGACTTTCTGTGACAGCAGTCTGGGAGGGATGAGATTGATGTTGAGCTTTCAGTGTTTCTAGAAGAAGGAAGCCACCAGGGAAGTAACTTCAGGCCCTTTGTCTCATTCACGTCTGAACTCTTTCCTTGCTGGAGCTGGTTCAGCTCCACCCTAAGTGTCAGGACCCCTTGGGTGGCAAACACTCACTGAAAGGCCAGTGTCTCCTGGACTAGCTAGGAACTGGCCTTCATTTTCCTGTATGACTTTTCCAGCTGTGAAGAGTGGAGCTCAGAGACTATCCTTGGCCCAATGTCACTGTGCCATGAGGAGTGGAATAATGCAGCAGGAGGTACTCTGAGATCCCATTTCATTGTGCAGCTTGAGAGTGAGCTATAGCCTGTAGGGTAACACTGCAGCCAGCGGTCATGAAGACCCAGACCTCAATGCATTTGCTAATCATGGAGATATTGCATAAGGGGAAAGAGGGGCTCAGTATAATATGTAGAATGAAGAGTCAGCTGGGATTTAGGCTCCTTTGTGGATTTAGTTCTATACTAATGTAGACATAGTCTGTATGTAAAAGTCAAAGTCAAACTGCACTTACTCTACAAAGAAATTAGAATTCCTCAATGCAGAAATTTTTAACAGTGATGATGGTGTCAGGTGTCTGTGTTACAGAAAAGTTTGTATTTTTTTCCAGGTCAAAGTTGTACAAGAGGAAAAAAAAGACAAGACAATCAAAAGGAAAAATAAGACCAAAAAGAGGCCATTACATGCTGATGCTCTCAAAGACTGGTTTTTCTTATCCTAACACAACTGTATAAGCAAAAGTCAGCACAGAAGACTGATTATATTTTAGATGTTAAGAAAAATACCAAGAACAATGAATGTTTCACTATGTGTGGGATGAAACAGTATGCTGTGAGTTCACAGTTATGTATTCTCAATCTCCCTAATCCACTTCAGGATTTTCTGTTTTCTTTCCAGATTACAAACTGGAAGTTGTGACAGAGTTTTTAGGAGAAGGTTGTGATTTGTGTGCAGTTCACATGGTGGAGAGGCAGCATTGGTGGGTACAGAGCAGTGCAGAGGGAGGCCAAGTAGCTCATGTGTGCAAACCCAGTTTGCCTTTGCACTATGGACTGCAGAGCACCTGATGTCTATGTGAGCCCGTGCTGAGATCTGTAGTGCTTGACAAGACTCTTTCTGATACTCGAGCTAAACTGTTTACAGCTTGCTTGCTAATTTCTCTACTCCTCTGAAGCCTCTAGCACAAAGATACCCTGATTATTAATGGCCTTCTTGTCACCATCAAGAGGTCTTGGTGGTACTCGAAATAAGCAGATAGTGTTCAGGGAACCTGAGATCTCATCAAACCTAATTGAGAATTACAGGGAGAGTTTATACTATGACATGAAGTCAGACCCATTCTGAACAGGCCATTCTCAGTAGCAGAAGCACCCAAGCCGCAGCACAGGGTTTTAGCAAACTAGCCCCATAGACTGGCTGTGCTTATAAGCCTGAGCATCACTATGACAAGGCTGATTTTGGGTTCACAGAATTTCTCTGTGTGTAGATGTGTTGTTAGCCTAGGGCTAGCTTGGGTCAATCTACATGAGACTGCACTGCACTAGGCAAGTACTTCCTCTTTCTCAGCATCTTCTGATACTTTTCTGTATCCCAGTCACTTCATGGCTGCTCTTGGAAAAGGGTTTAATTTTATCTTCTTTTGGCTCTTTCTCTAAGCACATTTTGCATTTCCTGGTTATTTGGATCCCTGGAAACTCAGAGCACAAGCGCCACTCAGAGCTGAGTTAGAGTGGCCAATCAGGACAAGGAAAGTTGCATATTAATAACATAGCTATAAAGAAACAATTATACAGAGCTAGATCATGCCCTCAAGGCATAGAGTTGTATTTGGAAGAGTTTTCATGGCATGAATTGTATGTTCTTTTACTTGGCATACACAGCGACATGGAAATTGTTACAAAAGCTGCTGCATCGTGCCTCCAGCTGAACCCTTGTTGACCACCATGACTTCCCAGAAGAGCAATTAGGTCCAATGCTGGTGTTCCCCCAAGTATCCAGGCTATGAGTCTGCCTGATCCATGTGCCACAGGGGAAAGCTCCTTGTTCCTTCTCCTTTTGCTGTGGCCATGGAGACAAGCCAGTGCAAAATCTAAGTGTTTGATCCTATTGTGATCAAACAGTTGTGTTGTGCTGAGAAAGTCCAGAGGAAAGAACAAAGCTTAGTAATTTCCATTCCAAAAAGAGAAGGAAACTCAAGACCTTACTGCTGTATATCACTTTATGTAGGTAAAACTTTGGGGCTGCAAATTCCATGTTGTTTAAGCCCTCATGGCAATGAAGTATTTTAAGAACAGGAGAAAAACAAGTACTGCAACCTAATGCTGACTGTAGAGGGCTGCCTGGAGAGCCTTGCGGAGTGACGGAATGCGCTTGGCTGGGTAGACTGCTGCAGA
>VYZT01048689.1:4263-45817 GCA_013400735.1 Pomatostomus ruficeps
CCTCAACACCTTCCTCTCCCTCTGTCCTCCCCCAGCTTCTCAGCATGTCTCACTGGCCTTTCTCCTTCTGCCTTGTCATGTCCTTGCATCTGCTTCTCCAAGTTTCACTTGCTCTTTTTTCTCTCCCATGAGCTCAATTCTGTCCTCTCATCACATAACTGACTCCCTTTCATCACAAAACAGACAAAAAACCCAAAAAAACAAACAAAGCAATAAATAACCCTGTTCCTGGCAAGGTACTTGCTGCCATCCCATGTTTATTTGGTCTGAGCTCCCTCTCCCAATGGATGCCTTGTCCACTGACACCACAGTCCCTCTGAGCACAAGGACTATTTGCTGCAGGGTATTTGCACACTGCCTAGCACAGAAAGGTCCTCCAGTAACAGCGTAATTTCTTTACTCCAAAGAGCCAGTGTCAGAACACTACTATTTTTAATGCAGCCCATCCAAGGAAAACCAACATCTTTCATGTTTTTAATATGCTTTCTAAACAACAAAACAAGTTGTTGCAACTGTTTGTAGGCACAACTGAGCATGTAAGAACACATGACATGCACACAACTGCTGGATGCAAGGAGTATTATTTAGTGTATCGACAGGCTAGTTGAGTAGTGGCATCCTGTACCATTCCCAACATCGTGCTAAGGGAGGTGAAGCAGAAACCCAGCTTGTGTTTTCAGCCTTAGGTAACAGGCATCCAAGACATTTAACTGCCAATCACAGGTTTATTTGTCTGATCCTACAAAAATGTGAGCCCAACTCATTCCAGATGGGTGCATACCCAGGTGTCCAAATTTACATATGCAAGCACACCAGCATGCTCCTGCACAAACACAGGCTGCCCACCCAGCAAGGAGCAGGGCAGACCCTTGAAGTATCTTTTCCACTTCTGTCCCATCCCACACACTGTTAAAAGCTGCAACCTAATTTTGATTCATGCATATTGTTCTGCATAATAGTTTGTGGCAAATGACAACTGCTAGACAAAAACATTTATCCTGCATTACTTTTCAACAAATTTCTATTTGTATTCATCTCCTCTGTCCAGATGAAATGACACTGCAAGTCAGACACACCTGTCTGACAAGAAGTGAGCTCATCTGGGACATGAATATGTCTTCTTACATAAGAAAAGGCTTAGCCACAGAATAAATAATAAGAAAATAAAAATAATAATACACATCCATAAATCAGTATGATAGCAGAATTATGTCTTCTTACATAAGAAAAGGCTTAGCCACAGAATAAATAATAAGAAAATAAAAAAATAATACACATCCATAAAGCAGTATGATAGCAGAATTGTGTAAGAGTGGTGGTTATATGTCCCCCATAGAAAATACAATAAAGTGAACATTTTAAAAAAAGTTCTTAAAAAACAGTTAAAAAGCTAAAAAAAAAGCTTGAACAGCCAAGGGAGACAGACAGATGAAGGAAAGAAAACATCCTGGCCACTATGACACCAGCCTCAACATCTGCAGTTGGTGAGGAACAGAATTTATTAAGGCAAAGTGAATCCTCAGGGTGAAAACAAGTTCGAAACATACTTCAACCTAAAGAAAACAGGATGCTTCTGAAGCAAGGAAAGGAGTGTATACTTCAGAGAACAAAAACAACTGTATTCGTTTGTCTTAGTTGCCAAGTGCCATAAATTGAGTCCCTCCAACTTTAATTAGCAGTTAAAAATATTCGCATTTAAAATAGTTTTATCTCTACTTAATTAATTATTTGTCACCTACAGCCCTTTGTTTTCTCCCTTATGAACCTGAAACAAGCACTAATATGCTTCTTTTTGCTTAAGAGAGTGTAGGAAGAAACAGATGCTCAGAAGGGAGGTGTTTCCCCGTCCTCTCAGGCTTGTCATTCAGACCCACTACAAAGAATTCTCTGCTATGGCTGAGCCCTTGGTTTAAAAGACTTTAGAAGTTGAATTGTCGCATCTTTATAAAATACAGGTACTATAACTAGCTAGTCAGCAAAACAATCATGGTAATGCTCCTAACAGACACACACCACGCACATTGGGGGACTGGCTGATGACAGATTTGGACCAAGACAGAGTCAAATATTACCTCGGGAGAAGAGTTTTCTCAGCACCACCACTCTGTAGCCACTTAGTACATGACTAGAATGGGATGTCGCTTCTCCAGTGTGTCCAGGAGGCACCTCCACCACGTTTTTTCCATGTGACCATCTCTGCAATGCTCTTTTTCCCACATAAACTCCACTGGGGCTGTTCCTCACTAGCCAGGAGCCAGATTGCTGCAACACACCTGCACAGAGACAGCAGCCCCAAGAGCAGATGGCTTCTGCTTGGAGAGAGGCTGGCTTGTGTGAAACACCAGCGGTGCCGATGATCAAGCTCTGCCAGCTGCCAGAGAACTTCCAAACAAAATGTCACGCTATTGGTCTGCCTTGCCTGGTGCTGAGCATCTGCAGCACTATTTTTCTCTATTGCCTTTTCTTCTCATCTCCTTCATGCTTTTACCACCCTTCCTGCCCTGCCCTGCAATCAATCAGTAGTTCCAACCTGGAAACCCCTTGCTGTGAATTGGCTAGAGCTGCTGGTGGGGTGTGTTCCCATCCAGAGTCTCAACTTTGTGATTCCTTGGATGCTTTGGCTACTAAACTCTCCGTCTGTGAGTACTCAAAGCATGCTGCAAGGCCAGTCTCACTTTCTACCCTGAAGATGGGAATGTTTCAAGCTCATTGTGTTGCCACTGACTATCTGTCATAGTGAGATGAGCAGTCCTTTTGATTTCACTGTTCCCTGTATTATGTATTAATTACAGGAAGGGCATCCAGAACATAGCTTAGGTCTCCTTAATGGCTTTTAGAAATCTAAACACATGAAAACAAACATTGGATTTTGTACTGTACATAATCCTTACCAGCTGTGACTGAGCTTTACATAAACCAGCTATTTGATCGACTTCCTTAATGAGAATTGCCTTGTAGTGTAAATCATCTGAGGAGGTAGGACAAAAAACAAATTTTAGTTACCCGGTGCTGTAGTGACATCACTTAGAGAAGGAATCAACACAGCAATTAATTATTTTTACACACACCCCCTCATCTGAAGGGTCGGCAAGATGTAGTACCCGACAGGTAACTGTACAAGTCTGGTAACTCACAGATGTGCAGCATATTTATGGAAACAATCCAAAGATGTTTGGCGTGGGGGAGGTGGGAGAGGGAAGACCACCAAAACACTTTGGTCTTCTTTCTGAAGATTTGCTATGTGCCAGCCAGACCACATGTTAAAGTAACATTTCTTTAATAAAAACAGAATCTTAACTCTGGAAAATTACAAGATTTGATATGGAAAGCGTCAGCTACAGAAGTTGCAGCTGTGGACATCAAAAGCAAAAGACTCATTATGCCAGCAAACAAGCTATCTGTGCGAGGTGCCCAAAGACTGAAAAGTAGATGCTTCCTCATTAATATCAAAGAAATGTTTACCACATCCTGATCCAACTCTAAAACCAAACACAAGGGGCCACACTCTGGACACACACCAGGGTTTCATTCTCCAACTATGAAGAATATCACCCATATCACTTCACTGACAGGGTCAGGAACATGTTCTCTTGACCTAGTGGGTGGTGAGAGGTGGGGGCCATGGACAACCTGCACTGACTGAAGCAGTATCTGCTCCTCGAGCAAGGAAGAACACGGCTCTACCTCCAGCCACTTCAGGGTGGGTGTTACGGGTGTCACATGTGAGACTGAGCAAGCCTCCAGAGGGGTTGGATCTGCAAGCAACGGCAGCTTGATGGAAGCACTGTGAGAGAAATACACGGTTATACCAGACCAGACCACCAGCAAACGCGGGGGCAGCGCTAACTTTGAATGAAGAGCGACGGAGCTTCATTTCCTTAACTGTGTCTAGAGGGAGGAGGAAAATAAAAAAGGAGAACAAACCCCAGATCTCTCCATATACCTTCCAGTCCTAAAAAGTCAGGTGAAAAGAAAGTAAAATCAGTTTCTAGAAAATTCAGATATGTCTTTTCATGATTACTAAATGTGGAACGGTGGAAACCTTGGAAGATTATTTGTCTCTCTCACCTGCTGTTCTACTAGTGGAAGAAGGCAGGGGGTTAGAACTAGATGGCCTTTAAGGTCCATTTCAAACCAAACCATGATATGATTCTGTTTGACAAAAAAACCCAGGTGTTTTTAAAGTTATATTTTACTTAAACTTATTTAAAACAGAGATCTAGAATCCCCACATTCAAATAAATCACTTTACCTAGCAGCATCATATGACTCCTTCTTCCATTACTAATGCCAACTACAACATGGAGGGCAAAAATGGCCAAGCCGAGAAAAACAACTCATTTTTCCAGCCTACCAATGTCTTTTGTGCCTTTTTTCACAGTACAGAGGCTTGAACAGACAATTCTCAAAGTCCTTCTCAGCCATGCTACAGATGAAAAAAGATTTTCCAGTGGGTTATTTAATCCATGGCCCACCTACAATTACTCATGCACAGGAAGAGAAACTTCTTGTTTCAGGCTTCTGAAAGCAGATTAATGAAAGTGCCTTTGTTTGTGGAGAAAGAGGGAGCAGGGTAACTTGCTTAAAACGATACATTTTTGCCATATGTAGGTAGAAAATAAACCCATCCATCAAGGATATATTAAAAATAGATGAAAACTGGCTCCAGACATGAGATTACTTGGTGAAAATGCCAGAATAATGGACACGGAATTTTTATTCGATCAACTCAGCAACAGGGGAGATTAGTTTATGCAAACTCCACAGAACAAGGGTTTATTTCAGAAACTAATCCTTCAATTTAGCCAAGATTTTGTTTGCTCAGAGACACAATAGAACAGAAAAAAAAAATAGAAAATATCTGGCATACAGAAAGACAAGCCTGTGTACTGCACTTAGAAACAATTAAAGATGTGCTTTGCACCAGAGTAAAGCTTTTAACTATTGCAATAGGCAGAGCCAAATCTTGTATTTTGTGCATACGGTTTAAACTGCCAAGCAGGTTTTATGTACCGATTAGTGGAGATTATGTAGAGTGGTACAGCCATTTTTTAAAAATACAATATTATTACAAAGAACCCCCAGAGGTTCATATGAAGATGGTCTTTATTTCATAGACAGTAAAATCACTGAGGCATATCATCACAGCAATGACTTACTACTCCTGAAGGAGCCGAGGGAGTCAAGCTCAGGGCTGTTAATGCAGGGAACAGCCCTCCCCTGCAACTGAACATGCAAAAAAAACAGTTTACAGCTCATATCAGGTTCTTACTGGACTTTGACCCGGTCTTAACACGTCTGCATCACCTGACAGCTTCATCCAGCTTTTCTAAGGAATTAGAGGACAAATTAAAAACACCTAAAATACTTAATTTAGGAAGTCTCTACTTCTTGTCACTCTAGTAACACCACTGGTGGCTGTAAATCTTTGCCAGGCTTTTGCAAAAAGTCACTTTCATGACCCTACCACGTGCTTGGGACAATATTACACACTGGATCATGCCATTCTGATGTTCAGGTTGGGATGTCTCAGGCCGTACTTCAGTGTATGTCCAGCATTCCGATCAGTATAAGGCTTTTTATCTTCACTACAAACACAAATACTTACTTTATTTAACAGCTGTAAAAAATGCTTTTTTGGATCATCTTTGTTTTGTAAAACACATTTAAGATGATTAATAGTCAGCAGCAGCACAAGAGCACTATAATATAAATATAACTGGATTTTAGCAGTACATCTGAAGTGGATAACACAGCGCACTTCGGAGAAAACAAACACATTTTTCACTAAGAGCCCTTCTCTACAGTTTGACATCAATAGGAAAAACCAAGCTGTTTATTGTGGACCCCAACAGCAATACCAGCATAACCTATTACTTTGCCAAATACTGCCATGCTTGGATGTTACCTGGATCATGTCCCATTTCACCTAAACCAAGCAGTGCACTGCTACGTGTACTCTAAGTGCCCTTGGTACGTTACTCTGTGCAATATACAGGCACAGGGACCCGTAGAACCGATGACCGTGTGCTGTGCATGCGGCATGGCTGTGTTTTCTCCCATCTCTCCATGCACTCCAGGAAAACTCCTTGGAATTTCCTGCTCTCCTGCTTCTCACATCATCTTACTACCATCCACTAATGCCCAGGCTAATCTGCAACAGAAGCAAGACCAAACCGCATTTTATGAAAATACGCACCAAAGGCAGTTGCCCATCATCGCTTCGTACCTACCCGTGGGTGCAAACTCCACAGGTTCTCCAGACCCTGCCCACACACACAGGGGGCATCTCAGCCCCACAGAAGCAGGATCAGTACCCTCACCTTAGCACAGAAGATGCAGGTAATGCTTTCAGTTGGCACAACAGCTTAACTACACTATGTTTAAGTACGTACAAAACATAGCTGTGTCTCTGTTCTACCTCAGAGCTGAAGAAGAATTTTATCATCAGGGAAAGTACACGTGATTTACGCAGCTGATGGCACAATGCACACCAAAATCTTCATGCACATTCTCAAAGCAAGCACCCTCTCTGACCAGGAGATTGCATAGATTACAAATTAAAAACACAACTGCAGTTCTACCATTGCTGCTATCCTCTCACTGCCAAAACAGAAGAGAAAGAAAAGGTTCATTTGGGAAGGGTACAACATGCTGACAGGATGAGTCTAGACGTCAGGATCATGCCATAGAAGATCACTGATAGAATGGAGAGATTTCTCTGGACTACTGACTGAGAAAGCCTCCTTGAGCAAAGCAGCCCTGGGGAAAAAAACATCCCTGGGCTAAGGGACAAGAGGCAGAAGTGAAAGATGCAACAAGCCAACAACAAAGATAAAACTAAAAAACTGTTTGGCACTTACTACTCTTTTTTTTTTTTAGGACTGGCTGCAAAGGAAAGCAGCCCAAGCCAACCACAGTGTCTTGGAAGAGATGTCTTTCCACCCTAGGTACAAAGTTACAATACAATTTTCAGTAACTTTCTTTTTTCTTTGGTGCACCGAAAGGAAGACTAACAGGAAAATGTGCTTTTTGCTTTGCCCTCTCCACTTCTCCAAACCATTAATATTATTCTAATGCAGGTGAATAATCACTTACAAGGAGAAAAATTCAATTATGTCTATTATTCTCATGACAGAAAAATATCATGCTGAAGTTGCCAAGAAATAAAGCACATGGTAAAATCATCCTGAAGATAGGCAAATGTTTAAGCCCAGCCTGGTCCCAGAAGGAAAAAGTAGGACACCCCTGGAGAGCTGCTGTCACCCTCCCTCACCTGGCTGGCAGGACCACTGCCCCAGGTGCCCATAGCAGTTGGCACCAGGAAAGCTGGCCCTCCTCTAGCCACAATCAGCTCAAGATGCAGAGATAATTTCAAGCAAGACTTTCACTACTCACAGTTTTAGTAAAGCGATTCCCAAACCTGAAGGACTTCTCCATTTGAAACACACCTTTAGGCCATACTTTTTCTATAATAATGAGTTCAAAGGGAATTAGAGCTCAAGTGACAGAACACTGGAGCACTTTAGACAGTGGAAAACGAAGAAAAATAGGCATCACACGAAATAAACTGCTGGGCTCTGTGTTGTAGTGGACTATAAGGCAGGGAAGAGAAACACTGTCAAACTTGAAGGGAAAAGGTAATAACATCAGGCAGGTAATAGCACTGTTTATAGAAAAACTCCATTTATGGAGATGCTAGCAAAAAAAGGGAGCGAGTGCCTCAAACAAACAGTCCTTTAGTGGTCTAAAGAAAAGCACGCTCCCAAAAAGCACGCTCCCATCAGTGCCAGCCACCAAATGGACTGGCAAGGACTTTGTGTCAGGCCCTATTGAAGACTCCACCATGTAAGGAACAAGGAAAGGGGCTGCTCTTCCACTTCAGCTGAAGATTTTTCCCTGGTCACAGCAACAGCCAGCTTTATCCAGTCTGCAGATCAAATGTCTGCTAAATAAAGTTAATTGAAAAACTGAAATATGCAAATATATAGCCCAAAAAACTTACAGGACAAATACTTGGGTAATTGAACACATAAATAAAAAATTTCCATGCAAATACATGAAGAACAGAAGAAGGTTCAGTTTTAAATTTCCATAAGGTCTTTGTATGTGCTTAAGAAAATGCCTAGAAAATAAAATACTAATATTTTATATATTGTCATAAAAGGTAGTTGTGACAGGCATTACAACTGCTTAGCTTCTTACCCTGCAAAAGACCTGAAATATTACTTACCATCACTGACCTATGAAAATACCAAAATGAAGAAAAGACAGTGTTTTCAACTACAATTCAGAATTTGGATGATGAAATTAGAAATAGGTAATATACCTTTTAAAAGTCAATTATATGGATTTACAGCTATTTAGTAAGCCTGTTCAGAACTCTTCAATAGTTTGTCTCCTAGTGCTTCTCTTCCTAGATGCAGAAATAAACTTTTTTTCCTTTCTATTTTGATTTCCAGCAATTGAATCTGCTTCACACATCCAATGTTAGCACTCCTGTGAAAAATTTTCCTGACTGACAAACCTACTATGGGTAAAATAGTGATGAGACAAATCCAGATTTCCCTCTGAGCAAAAAGATTTCAGGGCAATGTTCCCATTAAATGATGATGAATTATAGTGAAACATTGTGTATGAACGCTGGGATGAATATGAAATGAGATCAGCTTTGTTAAAGTCACCACAATAAATATAAGATGAATGAATGAATACCAGGCAATTACTGCTGAGCCTTTTAAAGCCATCCCACTGCAAATGCACTGCAGGCACTAGAAAGATACCCAGACTTGCTATAGCTGCAACAGGCAGTGCCAATACTGACTGGAGATAAAAATGCTCTACCAATCCCTTACAACTTGGAAAGGGAAACCAGTGGTGGTCACAAACATGCTTAGGATAATGAAGGCACAGCCACCACTCCATCACAGCAGTCATCCATCGAGGCAGCAGAAACGGCATGGAGCTCGTTTTCCCCAAAAACTGAACCTGAAGACAATTTACTACGGAACTTATGGCTTAGGCTTGAGCCTGTGCACAGGTCAAAATCAGAGAGACTGAGCCCTGAGAGTATATTCATCACTAAAAGGAACATAAACAATGACAATTATTTTTCTTGAAGTTCAGCCATGGAGGGAAACACCTTTGCTGTTCTCACCCCAATAGGGTACCCTGCCCTGTTCTTCAATATTTTGGTACAGCTAAAATGGGTTTCCTTTACCCCAAAAGACCCCTCTGCCACATAAGCAGCTCAGCACTTTCAACTCTGCAAAGAAAAGTTTTTTAGGCAATCATGACCACCCTAAAACTCTGCAGTGGAGCAGCTCAGTGCCATACCACAACACGTGAGGCACGCACCAATAAGTTCATTCTGCTGAAACTACTGCTGCAAGATGACAACCAGGCAGAAACAGAGAGCAACAAAATACCTAAGTAATATTTGGCTGCTAGCAGAGAGAGTACAGAAAAAAAAAAGAAAGGGCTGTGGAAAACCAGACGAAAATCAACACTGCGAGCTACTGGCTTGAAAACAAACCAGCTTTCCACCCGCCAGCAGCAGCAGCAGTGTACTTGCAAGTCACCGAGATCTCACTAATGCTGAAGATTTGTTCCTTGCGGTGCTATGACCCATCATCCCACAGTTCACCGAGGAACCAAGTAGCTGGGTCATGCGATGGGCAGATGCACGTGGGAGAGAAACCCTCCGGCTGCCAGAGCTGCTCTGGCTCCCAGAGTCCCCTCTGTGACCAGTGAAGCACAGCAGCTCTCCTGCCCTGAGCTTCTGCAGCCCGGGGAGCAGGCACAGGCTGAAACCTGGGCTCATAACCTCGTTTGGATGGATACCTGACACACTGAAAAAGTCAGGTCCTTCTTCTTTAAAAAAAAAAAAACCCAAAAACCAGCCCTTTAAAATGTTAAATTTACATGCACACCACACAAACAATGCAGAGAGACAGAAACACATTTTTTCTCCTTTCAAACTGAACGCCACATAACTTGTTTTCTTAAAGCCAAGCCCTAATTTGATAGATGTGGAAACTGACTTCCTCTGTCCTGCAAAAAAATGAAAAAGACAAAAAAGAAAAAGAAATTAATACTAATAATCCAGAGGATTAGGGCTCACAGGTCAGTGCACAACCTTTTAATGAGCAAGGTATTTAAAGACTGATGACACAGTATATTTTTATTCTTCAGTAATTCAGTACAGAAGTTTACATTGATTGCTTAAAAGGCCATTCGATTTTATTTCCCATATTTAATTGTTCTTAGTGCCCAATAAATGGGTGACTGAAGAAAGTAAAGGATTATTTTATTCTTCTTGTATCATTAAAAATACTGTCAGCCCAACTCAGTCATTCACACGCCCTCTACATGCCCTTCATGTTTGCACAAAACCATGCGGATTATCTGTTTTTCATTACCACCAAACCCGAAACCCCCACAGTGCTCAGGCTCTCTAACCTGAATTAGACTTCACACAGGTGCATGAACAAAAAAGAGGTCTTTTACCATTCCCAAGCAGAACTTTATTAATATGACAAAGAAAAACCATAGGGTTTGCACAACGGAATTTTGTTTCACCTTAGAATTTACACCATCAATGAAAAAGGGCTGCCTGCTAAGTCCTTATGTCTTATCATGGCTTGGAACTCTTTAGATCCTGCTCATTGAGCAAGAGCTGCAGGTCCTCAGACTAGGAAAACATGCATTTAAACACATGGCTTAGTTATACGCCTAAAGTTCAGCATGTGTTTAAATTAGCTCATCATCTGCTCATCTTTCTCCTTGTCAAGGGAGAACGAATGTGAAAGACACAGGAAGGGTTCTCTCGCCTATTCAGTATTTGTTGTATCTCACAACACAGTTAATTATGCCACTCAGTGAACATCGTGACAACTTCCCAGGTACAAAGTTATTTTTGTGCTTTCCACGAGTTATGGACATATCTGGACAACACACACAATTCCTAGGTTGCTATTTATGCAACACCCAGACATTGTGGGTACTTGTTGAACCCACCTACATACTTGCACAATTCCAAACTCACCAGAACCTGAAAAAAACCACCCAACCTGTCAACTTTTAGTTTCTCTCTTCAGCATTTCTATGATGGAAGAAATTATTATCACCGTTTTCCATCCAGGCAGCTGAGGTACAAAGAAATATGGTTTGGATTTGCAGAAGGTTCTGAGGAAGTTTAAAGCCCAGATCACCTTATCTTAATTCCTAACATGTTAGCCTTACTTTCAACAAACTCAGAAGGTGAAACTGTTAATGCCATTCAACTCAACAGGATACTTTACAATGATTTCAACAGTGTTAGGATTTCATCTTCTAACACCAGAAAGATTTTTATCTAAATAAAATCTGAGACTTTTCCTTTATAGCAATTCACAATATTTTATCACACACCACTGAATTACTGAAAAGTTAACTTGATTCACTACTTAATTTAAAGACAATCTCCTTCAGTAGAAAATATAGATTCCTAACAAAAAAAAAAAGAAGTGCGTAGCATAAAACAAGTTTCAGCAAAATACATAAAGACATACAAAGGCAATTTTTAAGAGTCATTTTCATGTACCATTCAATACTGATGATCTTAAAGATCATCACTGTGGAAAAGAATATTGAAACATGAACAAAAAAGGAAATGGCATAAAATATATTTTGAAAAATAACCATGTAGAGTTTTTGAAATGCAATCACATAGTTGAACTAGTACAATTTATATTGGATCTGTAATCTACTTAAGTATTTATTGATTGACACCCATGACAAAATAACTGTTGCCCTAATAGGATTCACATCCAACATTTTTTAGGTTTCCCAAATAGTTCACATGGTACATTTACATATAAATCAATTAATATTGACTGATTGATCAATATATGCAGAGTATGAAAAAGAGTTTTGGCGGCTTTATGTTCTCCGCAGAGCAGCTTTACCTACTGATGATTAATTTTAATTTACTTTAAAGGATTCTATTGCATTGAAACTTTAATTAAAAACGAAATGAGAAAGTCTATAAAGTCTGCATAGCATCAATTACCTAGACTTGATATCCTGCACTTCACCTACCCTCTGTACATATGGTTTCTGTTAAAATAATTGGAAAGCACTTCTGAACAATGTCACCCACACATCTATTCTAAGAGTGAGAGGATATATTACCACTAAACGTCACTAATATTAATAAAGAAACAATTAATTCTTCATTACCTATTTCTAAAATATACCATCAGACTCCTTCAGTTCAAACACAAATAAAATGTTACACATGCCTGTCAGTGAAATGGGTAATCATCATCGTTGTTGTAATTTATACTGCTTTCTCTTGTAAGTCTAATGCCTCATTTATTTATAAAGCTTTTTGGCTGACATTATAAATAGCCTCTTTGAAATATTTAAAAAAAAAAAAACAACTAGCTTTTATTAAGCAAACTCACATACCTCCTGTCAACTCTTTCCTTATAAAATGTTGATTTTAATTTGCATTACACCTTTTTTGGTGAACAGGCAACACTTATGTTTATAAATGTTACTGTTCTATTAAAACCCACAAAATAATACGTTCCATTGACTTGCATAAGTGTATAAAAAATATGAGTTCAGCAGACTAATCTCAATCCCAAACTAAGAAAATCCATACAGAAAATGATTTGAAAACTGCTGGTGAGTTTATACTAGGAGTAAGTTCGCTCAGCAGCAATACAGTATCTGATTTAAAGATCGACTTTACCAACACTGTTTTGGATCAGGGACAAGAACAGTTCAATGTTTTAATTATTAAAAAAGCATGGAATTGTCACAGTCCTCATCCACTGCAGTCAGCATCAGGTTACAAGCTTCCGTGGTGTCTCTCGCACACTGCCTGGACTATTTACTGCTTTTTGTAAATTAGACACTTGTGTAGGAATGTCAGTTTAAAATATCTTTGTTTAAATGAGCCTGATAAGAGATGACCAGATATACATTTTATGTGACTGCTAAATAATTGCATCACGCAAAGCCAGCTTGTGAATTTTACAGGACAGCTAATAACAACCTGCAAGGTAGCTTGTGAATTCAGCATTAAAAAGAATAAAGCCATCGAAAACAATAAAAAGTGTACTCTATAAAGCTGTAACAACAAAAACACCAAAAAAGTCAACTACCATCCATAATGAAAGCAATCTCTGAGCTCTCCATTTCTGAGAGTAATGGAGAGTCTAAGGTGCCCCTATCAATCCTGCTAATACACCTCCAGCAATTATTTTCCATACTCTACATCAGTTAGTTAAAATATGTTTCCAATGCCTAACACAGCAGTCATTAAAGTTTCCCCTGCCTCAATCAGCATAACTAATGAGGCCGCATAATAACAGAATGCAATCTCTAATGAAAAGCCCAACGAAGTCTCCCTGCTACAATACTGCTGGTGATTTAGTATTCTCAACTTGTCCATCCTCCATCTTTTACTCTGTGGATATTATCACCACTCAGAAAATTACATTTCAATGAACTTGTCAGGAAATAAGTAATAAATTAATCAGGCAGTATAAACCAATTACACTCATTTTCTGTGTGTTTTCTTCCAGGGCCACCGCACGAATGCAGTACTGGCCACACTGGTTATTCCTGCTGACTGCTCAGAAAGGCTGCAGGCTGTGAGCAGGAATGCTGCTGGAATGGGGGGAAAGGCATCTTTGCTCTGCTGAAGCCATCACAAGTACTGTTGATGTCAGAGGACATCCAGCACCAAAACACTGCTATTTTTTAATTTTATTTTTTTTTAAGTATGCACAAATCTCTATACAAAACTGAACCAGTCCAGGAACTTTGAAAAGTATCCCAAATACCCAATGTGAAAACTTCCAGCACCTCAGTATGTTTGCAAGTGTAGCCCTGTCTATTTCCAGTTGTCAGCAGCTACAAAAGAAGGTGCCTAGAAGACTTAAGTTGTTGTTATGTGTATTTCAAAGTCACATTTGAAAGTACCCAAAGCAATTTATGCCAACGGCTATGGCCAAACTGAGGGAACTGGGAGGGTACTCAATGGATCCCAACACTGTTTAGGCAGGATCCAGCTGTAAGGCAATTCCACTCTTCCCTCCATCTGTAGAAAAACCTTTAATATTGATGATGCTACTTCTAAACATGGGACATGAGCAACAGTACCATGCAAAGCAGCAGTCAAGAGCTCTCATGCTAACAGGAACTGAACGATTCAAATTGGATGCCTCTTGCTCCAGGCTGTGTGAAAATTTGGGAAGAGCAGTGCACTGGTTTAGCACCTCTTGTTTAAGGCATGATGTCCATCTTCACAAGCAAGAGAACCAAAAAGATTTTTTTTTTTTTAACAAATAAAGCTCAGATGCTGAAGCGCAAGGCACACTTTGTCACAGCACAAAATTTCACAGCAAATTATTCAGATGCAAAATCTGAACAACCCAGGCTTCTGGTCCTATAAAAGTGAGCCCAGGTGACACACAAAATGGCACAGGACCTCCTTGTTTAAGAAGGAAAGCGAGCCCACCCGTTCACTGCCTTCAAAAGGGTTGAGTCGGACTCTAAAAAGATGTACTTTCAAATAAAAACTTTCTACCGACTGCTTTTCTTGATATATAATGAAGATTTTATGCATGCAAACACACTCTTTCCGTGTATGAAATATTTCAATGAACTCTTAAACTTAGTCCTGCAAGAGTAATTATACAATCACCATGCACCTGCCAGTGCAGTTACTCCAGACCCTTGTAGAGCACCGACATCCTTTTCGTGCATATTGTCTGTGGTCTGTCTTGGCGGGGAAAAGATCCAAGTGGGTTAAGCTCCGGGAGCTCATTGTCACTGCCACTTCTTGAAGGCTGAATATTGTTTAACCTTTCCCCTGCAGTCTGCATAAAATTCCTAGAGGGCAGTTTGAGACTCAAATGGACAAATTAAAAGTGGGATTTATTAAGACTGGAATAAAATAAATTGAAATAAAATATGTCATGATACATGTAACCTCATATTTGGCATGAGGTAGGCCAGAAGAGTAAAAAATTAAGTTACAGCATTTAAAAAAAAATTATCTACCAAGCACTTTTGCCACCAAGCTAGCTGCAAAAGTAATATCCCCCTTTCATGACTTTTACAATTCTTTTCTTTTCTTTCTCTTCACAGCAGACAGCTCCTACCAAGAAGTCATGTGCTCTCATACTCTTCCCTAGATTAATTTCAAACTGCATTTATCTACCTTAATAGTTTCAGACCCTCTTTCTTTTTTTTTCTTGCTTGCCCATTTTATGTTATCATCCTCAATACTTTTTCAAGGGTAGAACCAAAGAAGATCATACTTTCATAGCACTGGTCAAGGACATGAGAAACTGAACCAGACATTGTACTTTTCACCTCCACTCCCAACAGCACAGAATATTGCTTACAAAACAGGATTATTTGAGCTTGTTTGGGTACTGATAGCAGTAAAAATGGAGTAACACAGTCACTGGCTGGCTTGGAGATAGGCTCTCCTGTGTTCAAGTCTATGTCCATGCTACACTTTCTCCATAGCTCAGGCAAACCAGACGGGCTAAAGGTCATCCTCTGCCCACTTTTGCTGAAGCCACCTCTGAGCACAGTAGAGGTGTCTCTGCAGACAGCACATTGGACATGTGTATTGTGCTGCCAGAAAAACACCATGAAAAAAGTGGAACAGGTAATCCCATTCTGTTAATAGAACCAAAAATGGATCAGCAACTCCCACGCATCCCTACAAAGGCTGGAGGAGACAACCTCGCCGGTCAGACACGATACGCCGCGGTGACAGCGTCAGCAGCAGCATTTTCAGCTTTTCGCTGCTTTGCAGGAGCTTTTCCCAACATGTTCCAACAGCAGCCAGCCCCGCAGCCCCAGCAGCAGTTAGAGAAACTGTGCTGCTCAAACCTTTAACCCAGCTCACCACAACCACAAGCAGGAAAGCTTTAGCAAGCCAGTGGGCTCACTGCAGAGACAAAAAGTGCTCACAAACCAGTATACTCTGCAGCACAAGTTCATTTTGCTATTCCTGCTTCATCTCCATGTCACACTGCAACAGCCCTTTTAAGTAAACCTCTTTTCCAGTCAGCTTCCATTTTCATAGGTTTAATTTCCTCATATTATCCCACCTACATCACAGTGGGTCATCTAAATGATTTCTCTTCTTTTTCTTTTTTTGGTCCTGCGCATTTTCATATACTTCAAAAGCAGTGAGGTGGTTCTTGTGCCCCATCCTTTCAGCTTCCATTAGCAAATATTTAAATCTTCCAAATTTGTGCTTTGAGTCCATACTTCCAGCACCTCGAGTTTGTTTAGTTCACTGGCTTTCAACGTGTAAGCATCCGGATGTCAAATGCCATTTCTTACCTTCCAAAGGAGAATATAGCTCCAGTTACATTCACTGCAGGGTTTTTCTATTCTGGGAAACTAAGCAAAACAAACAAAAACAAACAAATGCACCATTTTCCTCAGTTGCCCTTAATTTGACTTCACCATGGTCCACATTAACAGAAACAGCAGCTAAACTGTCTTTGAAACTTTATTCACCATAGCCAGAAAAAAGAAGGAAAAAAAGACTGGTGAAATGCCTTTAAAACATGCTTTAATCTAGCTGGAATGCCATAAATTGCTTCCAGATGTGCTCCATACAAAAGTCAATCATAGCTATTTATACTGACACTCTGCAGTCCAAACAATCTGAATCCAAATGCCATGTCTCTGCTACAATAAAGCTATAAATGTCAGTCTTGTTGAATCTGGAGAGGTGTTGAAGAGTTCATGCTAGTTTGCTTTCTGGGCTATTTGTTAGCCAGCAATTATTTTTTAAAAAGGAGGAAAAAAAAAAAAGAGGGGAAAAAAAAGAAAGGAAACAAAGAGAAACTTTTAAAATAGGTCCTCTCCTTGCTGAGCTATTCTTAAAGCACACCTGACACCTTCCAATCATGACCTTGAAAGTGCCACAGGTTACAAGTTGAAATTCATTTCATAAGTTAGAAAAATGTAGTGCTTAGGCTCTGAGCCAAGAATAACTGAAGGGCTTGGCAAGGCTCCCATGCCCTCCCCTAGAACGAACACACACGTAGTTCACCTGGGACTAAATGAACTGAAGTACAGTAAAATGACACACTGCAATAATACTTCTATTCAAAAATCTTCCAGGGTATTGGGGGGAAAAAGAAATAATTCTTGCTGCAGGGGAAAAAGAAAGTTTGGAAACTGTACCCTCATCAGTTGTTTTGTATGCAACGCAAAGCCATTGGAATCAAAGTAGTCTTCACTCAGGAAAGCTGAATAATCAGCATTTAGATGAAGAGATGACCTATGGAGTTTATCCCACACTGTTTCAGGAAAATATATTATTTTCATGTAGTCTCCACAGAATTTTGTAGTTGATTTTTATCGACTTCATTAAGATCCTTTCCCCTCCCCTGCAAAAGTGCACCTGCAGCTCAATTTATGTATAAATGTTCAGAGTTTTAATTCTGGATTTTTCTAAGTGAAAGACAATAGGGAATTTTCTTATCATTGCTTGCAGTTTGGGGAATTAAAACATTTCAGAAAAATCACAACATGTAATGACTTTAGTCTTCAGTTCCCTGCCTTTTTATTTCCCTTGATGTTTGCCTCCTACTCCAAAGATTTCCTCTGCCTTCCCTCAGTTCCTTACCCTTTTCCAGGTCCGGAAGACCATCCCTAAAATGGAGCTGAAGAACATTCCTCCCTCCCAGGTTAAGCTGTAGCATGGACTGTCACTTTTAACCACACAGGCTGAGAGAAAAAGGCAGAAAATGTACATTGAAGTGATTCAATTTTGGTTTAAAACTTTGAGAGAAGGGAAGCGAATTGTACAAGACACGGTATTTCAAGATTCAAATTGTATATATATATATATATATACACACAGGAAAAAGAATTGAATACTTTAGAACAAGATTTGTGCTCTCAGTCCAACTTACTGGAAAACTTCAGTTTTTAATAAATCTCTTCAGTCAGAGGTTATACAAATGACTACAGAAGCAGCAAACATAATACCTGTATTTAAGAATGGGGGAGGAACCTATCTAGTGAACTACTGAGCTATCAGTCTGGCCCAAACATTAAGCAAGGTTTTGTAACCTACTTTGAAGGAGTGTAATTTCTGTGTAATTGCAGGGGGTTGGAGGAGAGATAAGCAACAGAAAGGCAGAGAAGCTATTCAAGTTAAAAGACAATTCTGGCATAAGAAGAAATGATTAAGATTTGGCCACGAATCCACAAAGAATGGAATTCACAAGCACGTGCCTCACCATGAGGAGGGCAAAATGCTCCAACCACTGTTCCTCGGGAATGAGATGGAGGAAAACCCTACCACGTGGGAGGCTGAGAAATTCACATGACTTCAGTATCCTGCAACACCAGGGGATAAACTTGGTGATGCACAAGCTGCCCTCCTCTTCTGTAGCAGCCTACATTCCTGCATCTATCTTTATTCCTAGCTCCTATCAGACAGCGAGGAGTCTTCATTCCATTGGTTCTCCAGATAACGACATTTAACTCTTGCAAGAAAAGCTTGGGAGCTGCTAAGGCCATAAATTGAGGGCACCAATACTGTTTTTCAGTGATATCTCTCTATCGGTGCATTTCTTCCTTTCTTCCACCCCAGCAGCAATACCAACCTTCAAAAACCTTCTCCCTCCATGAACTTTACTACAACTTGATCCATGTTATTGTACATCCTCATACTACCGAAATTTATAAAGTCCTTCTCACATCCTACCTCCCTGTAAAGACCTGCCACGCTACCTTCTAACGTGCCACACTACCTTCTAATGTGCCACACTCTCTCTGAAAAGCCTTCCCACACATTGTTAACATTTAAAGACAAATGCACACCCAAAGAAAGCAACTAATTTATTGTGTGTCCATAATCCTGACTCTATTCTCTCCACCAAAGCACAGTGTTCTCTCCTCAATTGTGTATTAAGCTTTCCATTTGGATCCCAAACCTTCTGAATCTGGGACTTAAGAGCCCTCTTGTGTAGCACCAGCCCCTCTCCGGGATGCAATAAAATAAAGTATCCATGACAATAATAATAACTAACACTAATCACTATCACTGGCTTTAAACTCTATGAATCTGTTCTGCTTTTGCAGCTGTGCTGTTTCTTCTGAGGCATCAACGGTGCTGCCAGCAGCCTAAATGTTAGTATGAATTCAACCCATTCTTCCCATCCAACAAAAAGTACCGTATCTCCAGATCTGCATAGCTCCTGCATTTGTGATGGCTGACCCCCAAATAGAGATAGAAGGAGAACAAAAGTCAGTAAAGTTACCAAAATATACAATATAGCTACTGTTTCAAACAAACAGGTTTGAAGCCAATATAATTTCTAACAATATCATCCAATGTTTTATTTGCTTTAGATTTGTTGTCCTTTATTGGAAACAATAAGCCTTCCAAAACAAGGGAAAAAAGAAAAAACCCCTCACTTCATGTTTAAGATTATTTACTATAGCTTTAAAAGTAACAAATGAAGCACTTGAGTCTCAGATGTGTAACCAGTAGGGAGTTGGCTCGATGCATCAGTTTTTACACCTCTTGCAGTTAAATCAGAGATCCAAATGCAAAATCTAGCACTCAGTGGTGAACTTATAACACTCCCTGGAGGAGTGTGTCCATAAACCATTCACTGGATTACACTCATCCATACAATACTTTATTTTATAAATCCACTCCCCACTGAAAAAAAAAGTAAGAAGGGAAGAAAGGGAAAAAAAAGAAGAAAAGCTTAACTAAGGTGAAGTTAAGGTTGCATAAACTATAGATCATTTTTGTCATCACATGTCTAAGTCTCTGCTTTCCTTTTTGAGATTTCATTAGTACAACTTTCCGGCGTTTTTATCTCAAATGGATTTGTTTCTCCAAATCTGCATCTTGGCCAGGAAAGGGATCCAAAAACACCCAATGACATATGTGGCATAGCCACGCGTGGTGCGGGAGCACTCCCAGGCCTTTGGAGTATGCTCAGCAGAGCTAAAATACTTTCAAAAACTGCTGTGCTGACTTTTCTGTGGAATGTCCTTAGTGACAGTTTTTTGGGAGTTTCACATTACGCCTCATGTTCTTATGAGTCTTCCGGACATTAAGTCTTTTGCAATGTATTTCACAGAGTCATGGAATCATGAAGGTTGGAAAAGACCTCTAAGATCATCAAGTCCAGCTATTAACCCAGCACTGCCAAGCCCACCACTAAACCACGTCCCTAAGTGCCACATCTAGACATCTCTTAAATACCTCCAGGCTTGGTGACTCAGCCACCACACTGGGCAGCTCGTTCCAATGCTTGACGACCCTTTCTGTAAAGAAATTTTTCTTAATATCCAATCTAAACCTCCCCTGCTGCAACTTGAGGCCATTTCTTCTCATCCCATTGCTTGTTACTTGGGAGGAGAGACCAACCCCCACGTGGCTACATCCTCCTTTCAGGTAGTTATAGAGGGTGATAAGGTCTCTCCCGAGCCTCTTTTAATGCAGCTGAAACAACCCCAATGCTCCCTCTCTTCTCTGCACATGGTCCAGCTCCTGGAGCATGTATGTAAACGTGTGCACACACTGTGTATTCGTGCTCACATGCATGTCCACGTGCATACGCACCCACACGTGCACAAACATACACAACACAGTTTGGGGCTAAAACTGGAATGGATAAAGATCAGTGTAATTTCACTGAATTCAAAGGAATTTCCGTCAGATGAGAAAATCTGAGGACAGTGAACCTGCCTGAATGGCCTACTGACTATTTCAAAGTTCACAGAATATAATAAATGTGAAGATTTCCAAGGTCCTTCACAATTAAGAAAGCACATGCACTAATAACAGAAAGAGTGGGAGCTTTGTTCCAGTGAATACCATTCCCTTCACTGACTATCTAGCACACAGTTCCCACTGTCAGCTCCTTCCATGTCTTTTGTTTTATTAAAATTGCAGAATGGGTGGCTTCTGAGGCTTAATAGTAATGTTTAATTAGACAGCCTCCACTGACCATAGCTTTTTTATCTTTTGGAATATGACAATTATCCAGATTTCTACATTTATTTAATTTCTCAACTACATAGATGTATTATGCTCCAGGATAGATTCCATTGATTCTCTACCAGTTGTGCACCACAGTTTAAAAAACAATCTTAAAAACAGTTCTTAAAATGTGCATTAAGTTCTTGAGATTTTTTTTTTTTAGTTGTCTTATAAAGTGACATTATTGAAAGAAATATTTCCAACTTCCAAATTTTGAAAATTTCCCATAATGCTCACCTCCCCCAGTTCAATTCAAACACAAAATGGAGTTCCTCTTCCAGGGGTTCAAGTTCATGAAAAATTTAAATAAACAAAAAACTCAATTCCACTACAGGTTCATTAAACTTTGATCGAGGCAGAGATCATTTTTCACACTATTATCTAACACTGCACTCGCACTTCACCCTCAAGCCCCCTGTCTGCAGCCATGAAGACACATACTCAAAACACAGTGGATCTGCCACTGGAATGTCCAGCTATCACAGATCCATTTCTTGCTGCAAGATCAGCTCATCTGCAGCTTCACCTTCTCCAGCTTTCACAGACTCCTAACAGTGGGCCAAACCAACAGTACTATGGATGTCAAGATGATCCATTGCATGACCCCACACCAAGGGATGCTTTGAGAATATGCAAAAGTGGCTAACAACTCAATTAATTGTCAGAAGATGTAATTATGCCCTCAACTGTTAGGAAACTGAAAAGCCATTTTGGCTATGAAATACGCTGGGAATCTTAATGTTACGGTCGGTAAGACAACAGACCATTACTTATGCTGCATTTTATCCAGTCCTTGAATGCAGCTCTCCCCGTTCCTGATGTCAGATTTTCATTAACCGTTATACAGGTGAACATGAAAGCCAAACCAGAGAACCAAACCCATTCAGAGACACAGCCATGTTAATTAGCTGACAGCACATCCTATAAAACACAACTGTGGGCCTCTTGCATGAGTCACAACCAATAACTTCTTCAGCACCCCACTCAATAAAAAATAACCACCACCCCAAAAAATTAAGAGCGTCTTGGTGAGCAATAACAGGTAATGGTTTGTTCGTCAGTTTACTGGCCAAGCTCCAGAGAATAATCTTCTCCAATTACGCTGTTCTCACGCATCGTGCCATACTTCGGTGACCACATCTCCGTGTCAATGTTTTTTAATTCTTTTATCTCCCCTAATCTTCTGCTTTAAAGAGCTACCCTAAGTCTTGGCTTACATCATTCTGCTGAATTTCCATTACCACGGAAAAACATCCGCCCCTATTAATTCTTTCAGTGTATTTTGTGGTATGTTGTTGCTTTTTTTTTTATCAACTCATAAAATCATATCAGAGGGTTTTTCAGTGCAGCCTAAGCAAACACTGGCGTGTGAGTACAATGAGGTATAGTACAGTATGCAAGAGAAGTCAGAGGCTGAAATGAGAATACAATTTCCCATGAGAGAGTTTTATGTTCGAGCCATTTAACTTTAAAACTAGTTCAATATTTGAACAAGACACTATTTTATTCCCATTCAAAGTTTAAACACAGATCACTTCGAAATCAATCATAAATTCAAACCTCTTTATTTTAGAAACTATTTCAATATTTAAAAGCTGTTCTTCTCTCTTTAATGTAACTGCACCTTCAAGGCTGCAGAAGCAGAACTGACTTTGAGATCCTTAAGAGCAATGCTATTTTCCTGCCAATACATACAAAAGGCAGTTCTAGGAAAAAGAAAAAACCCACACAGGCGAGGCTGTGCTTTGCTTCAGAGTTTAAGAACAAAGTCTGGACAAAGAACACACAGCCTAGTCTTCAGCCCAAACTAAAGTAAACGAACTTGGTGTGGGTGCTTTTCAGGGCACAACACCATCATTCCTTGTTACTGCACTGCTTTTGTCCTCACCTGGGTGGAAGAAAAAAACAGATGAGTGGGATCAGCATAAGACAAAAACCAACTCTCCTTTAGCACAGTGATTACAGAGTGAGAGATCACAGTTCAGAAGAGGGATGTAGAGCCCATTCATGGACCACACCTATTTGGGTCTCTGCCCCCACCCAGCACAGCAGTGCTTGTCCTGCTGCCTCAGAAGCCTCGCAGCCCTGCTGACAGTGCAGAAATGGACTGCTCTAGCTCAGTAACACAGAAAAATATTTCAGCCTGGTGAAACAACAACATTTCACACCCATATTTCATTTCAATATGATGATCTTAAGAGTTATTGGGGGTGGGTGTTATATTTGCTTGTTTTTAAACCTTAAAACTCATTCTTCAGACGGGCAAATTATTGCAGAGAGTCAGTGATGGAGAGGTGAAACCAGGCGAATTCCTGAACTGTGTCAGTGCCAGCTCTTTGGCACATGCCACTCTCATCCAACTAATTTCAATGCCAATTTGTTTCTAAAAATTATCTTTTGTGCCTTCATCTTTGTACAAAGCTCTTTTTCACAAGCACAGAGCATACAGCTCAATGCAAATGTAACACTACAAAAACACTCACATCAAGTAGAAAAGACAAACTGATTGTTCTAAAGCAAACAGTCTTATTAACCTCAGGGCTGCCCCGTTCTGGTTTCTGGTCAACTACAGTCTTCACAATCAAGTTAAAAGACCCCTTTAAAAAGGATTAAGCATCTGTATTATCAAAAAAACACAGAATAGGAGCAAGAATTAGGCCGTACCTTTGTGATATCAATGCGCTTAACTACCTATGGCTTTGCAGGAACCCAGGAAATATTATTTGGCAGTATATACAGTATATACATGATAAACAGCCCTGCATGGGCAGTCATGCTGCTGCACTAGCATCTGAATGTCACCTTTCCCAGGAGAGGGCAGCTCTCATTCATAACCATCTCTCCCGAATTGAAAAACAAGGGATCCCTATTTCCAGGAAGCCATAGGCCACGAGCATTAGGCAATAAATGAGCTTCACTTTCTACGTACCTCCAAATAAAAAGAAATCACTTGTAATCAACACAGCATTAACATACTGTCTTGTAATATTTCACATATAACATGTCACTGAAAACTCAGTATTGAGCAGGAAGGAATTTGATGAATCAAGTAGATGAAGCCAAGATGTAGTTATTAGATGCATTACATCTTTAGCACATCATCTGTAAAAATGTCCAGGGTAAACTAACGCTCCAGGGGAAACCTGACCTTTAAGAGGCTCCCTAATACTACATCTAAATTAATGTCAGTGACAGGCACTTCAATCTAAAATAGCAGGGTTCTTTCGTTCTATCTACACTATCTATTCATCCATTTATTTGTGTGTAAATGTGTGTGTGCATAAATGGATTTGTGTCATTCTGGCACCGGGGGAGTGGGTGGGGGCAAAAAGAGCTCATAGATTTTATTATTATTATTTCTATTCCTTACTATTCCTATGCATATTGTTAGTTTTGCAGGATTCATTCAGAATCTTTTCAGCATAAAAAAATGGTAGGAAAATTGTTTCTTGTAGTAACTAAATCTACTTCTCCAGGTAGGTATCAACCTTGCAAAATAAACATGCTTGAACTACAGCAGAGTGGAACTCTTGCAGCAATCAATATAACAAGCAATTCTGAATTTGTTTTAAAGAGCTGGGCTGGGTTCTGACATGACTGGTGGTCAAGATAAAAATCATAACTGAGATCAGTTTTGCTGTTTCAAAACAAAACACTGAAAAGAAATTCAGTACAAGATGCATTTCTGCCTTGGAGGAAAAGAAATAGATAAACAATACACTGCAAACTACTTATCACAGTATAATTTCATGGCTGTTAGTCAAAGCAGTGCTAACTGTAGTGGCCAAACCTTCACTCACTTATGTTTTTCACTCCATTTTGGAGGTTTTATGATCAAAGGATGAAGCGACCGCAAAGCAGCCACTCTGATGACCTTCCTCCAGGCTCCTTATGGTGCTCTTCCTCTTTTGCCAACACCTCAGAGAGGACCAAACCCACCTAGACCTGTGGTCCTCTGTCCCTCAACTTCTCAGAAACAATTGCATAATGGTGTTTTCAAGAGATAGGTCTCCATGCAAGAGAAGCTGAAATCTGTTCCTTGATGCAAAGGATTTGCACCTCACTCTGAAATGAGGACAATCACATTAGCTAAATCTTAGTGAACTAAAACGGCTAAGTCCTTTCACATTTTGTTGATCAAGAACCCTTTTATTGGAATATTTTTCTTTTCAAACCTCAGTTCAGTAATAAACTATCCTCTAATTGGTCTTTATGCTATGAAGAGCTACCTTGCATTTTACCTACTTTATGTGTGGTTATATTTTCTTACAAAGATACAATTGATCAGGAATTACCATAATTCCACTCAGAGAAGCAGCCCTAGAAGCACTGAGTGCATAAAACCTTATTGTCAGTAATGCAGACATGACAAGTTTCAACTCTCCTTTCAGCTAAACAATCTGCCTCTTTCATACTAACATCACCGTTCAGCCCATGGGCTACATAAACATTGTCAAACCTGGTTTCAATATAAAGCGAGCACATTAATGTTCCCACTAATATACCTTTCCCAGTAACCACTCTATTAGATTGCTTAGTTGAAACTGCATGGCATATCCCATAACATATCAGACAGTTCAGATTCAGAAGCTCCGAAGATACAGATATTCTAAGTAGTAAAAAAAAAACAACTTTCTTGTGTGTGTACTCAAGAGCTCTGCTAATACAGAAAACTCCCATGAGGCTCTCAAGAAAATATGCCTGTGTGGAACACAGCCCTCCTCTGTTCAGCGAGAATTTTTTTGTTTTTTGCTTTTTTAAATTTTTGGATGATGGTCTTTCACTTACTTCTTCACAGAGCCTAAGTAAAATAGATACAAAAATAAAGATGTGCTGTTCAAAGCAGGTAATCCTTTCTGTAACCTCAGACAATGTATCTAAGACCAGTGGATCCAGTGTGACTCTCTTTAACTTTTCCCAAAAGCAAGCCAGTTGAGTGACTAAAGAGTTTAATGTACACGATGTAGTAATTCCCTGATTAATTCACCACAGACGTTCTGTTTATAAAGCAAGACCCTGTTCCAGACACGTGAACTTTGTCTTTTCCCTCACACTCGGTAACAGCTCAGCAGCATCACTCTCAGCGTAAATGGCCACGAGAAGCCCCCCCACTGCAAGGCAACCTCATGTGAGCCTCCTTAACAAGCCCGTGGTCCCACAAAGCACAGTGCACATGCTGCACAAGCAGCGTGCTACAGACAACATTACTGTGGCCTCCCATGTCAGTCTGGGTTACAGGGTGGTTTATTATGGGCTGGGGACCAATATCCTAGGAGCTCACACTTCCAATTTTCACGTTCAGCAGCTGGAAAGGCAAATATCCTCAGCCAGAAAGTTCATTAACCTAGAGATTTTCCATGGCCAGACTTCTTTCGTATTGCAGTAAGATGCAATTTTACATTTGGGTTATGGTATTTTGAAGTATTTAATGTAGCTGGAAGCCAACAAATACCAGTTAACCTTACCCCTGAGCTTGATAGTGTGTTGTGCAAAATACAGCCACTTTGAAATAACATGACTTTAAAACTGTTTATGCTTAACACGGTGAAATTAAACGCACTGAGTTAGACATGCTAACTTCTATGTTGTTGAGTAACACTTAATACCTTAAAGAAGTGAGAAACAGGAAAGAGACTAAGGGATTTAGAGAGCAGCAGGGAATTTCCATAAAGCCATCTGATTTCTCAGAAGGAAAAGAATGAAAGTTGAAAGTGAAATTTAATTAATCCCAGAAATATGTAACGCATGCTCCCCACTAATCAGACTATGGGGAGCACTCAGCACAGATAGAGGAAGGTCCAATCAACCTTCAAATGAAACAATACCCACTCTGAAGTCCTCTGACTCTTCCAGGTTCACTAAACTTGACCCAGAATACATAAGTCTGGACTGGCACTGATCTCATAGGGCAGATCCTCAGAAGGTGTAAATCTGAGCAACTCCACTGACTTCAAAAGTCTGCCGAGCCTCTAGCTCCAGATGTCTGTGCAGCCATGAATTCCTGATTTCAGAATACTTTAACATAAGAGCTGCAAAGGCTAAAGTTTTTGCACTTCTTGTTAAGTAAAAAATTACTTAATATGCTAAATAAAATTAATAGCTGAAAATATTCTACATATTCTGACTAGCAGTGGAGAGTTATCACATACATTCAGGTTCAAAGCAATTTTGCTTTGGGCTTCAAAGCTCACTTTTAACTTCAGCCAGCTTCCACTGTCAAGTTTCCAGGATAAAGTTCAATAAGGTTTACTTTCTATTACGAGTTAAACTATTAACCTATACCACACGTGTTTTCATGTACAGTGTGCCTACTGAAATGCAAGTCTTCAGAATATTGTATTATGTCAGTCAAAAGAAGGTCTGGCACAAAAACCCCAGTCAGGGCTATTTCAACCATTCAACAGTCCAATTACTTATACTATGTTAGACCTTCCAGCTCCATGAATGTAAAACTGTTTACACTCAGGCAGCCAGGGTTGCACTGATAGGGTTGTACATCGTGAATTATTTTGTCAAAATACAGTGTTTCAAATATAATTGCCAGAAGAGATGTAACATGTAGGCTTGCAGCCTCAAGTGCCATTTCCTGGCAACTACAATGGTGCAGGCTATGGATTAACACATGAGCAATTCCAATTAAAAGTGATGCAAGTCCATTAACATTGGGTCTGAGTAATATCCCCTCACACACAGGATTCCCTGAAACTGGAAACAGAATAAATTCACTTGCAACATTTAGCATACAAGTAAAGATGCTACCAATTAGCTGCCTGTGTAACTCATTTTGGAAGATGGTATCTACTTTTTCTTTCCTTCTCAGATTAGATGAATAGGCATGTCCTGCAAGGCCTTCTAAATGTGCTGGAGAAGTATGTACTCTAAAAGGTACCCAGAAGTAGGATTCAAAGGTCCTTTCTACTCTAAAAGATACCCAGAAGTAGGATTCAAAGGTCCTTTCTACTCTAAAAGATACCCAGAAGTAGGATTGAAAGGTCCTTTCCATGGCCCCACTATTGCTGCAGAGTTATGGAAAGAGAACACCAGCTTGAAAGAAAGGTATTAGAAACTGTTCTACAAATTCCTCCATCTCAACAGAAGCAGCATTTCAGGTGCTTTCTGCCTGAAGAATGAATTCTCCATTGCCACCATCAACTGATTTTTTTGAAATTTGGGTTCTATTCACCTTGCATAATGCACTCCTATTCTTTCAAGAATTGCAGCAGCATCCTATGACAAAAACACAAAAAGAATTACAAATACCTGCCCCAACTACAGCCCAGCACATGTTATGTTCTAGCTGGTGAATCTCACCAAGTTCTCACATAATCACCTCAAAGGTTGTGGCTCTCCTACTAACCATGTGCACAGAAAGCTCCTGGGGCCCCAAATCATCATGGAGTTTGATGAAAAGACAAAGCAAAGTGCTGGATATACTATTTTTCAAAAAGTCAGGAAATAAGATTTATGCAAGAGGAAGAAAAATGAGATACTACATCTTGACACCGCACTGAGTGGGATACAGAGTCAAATGCTGGGGAAGTTGGGAGGTCTTGCCCAAGAATTGTTGTGCTACATATCAGGAACCTGACTCTCCCAAAAAGGTACAGAAAGAAACTGAAATGCATAAGTGTGAACAGGTATGAGGATTCAAACCCTGCTGCTCAGATATAATCCAACAATAACCGAGCAATGCTATTGCCCTACTTCTTAATATTTTATTGGAGACTATTTCCTTGAAATGATAGTGTTACAACCCAGCAATTCATTATTTCAACAGCCAGTTTTTAAAAGACACCTATTGTCATCATCTTTTCTCTGTATTTGGACATTTGAATCTAGCATTGTGGGTTTCCCTCCCACACAAGCCACTCTAAGCAGCCTCGTACAATCTTCTTCTGCCACACTGCTTGAAGACTTAGGGGATGCACAGAAAGGAGTCACCTGCCTTACCTAACTCATAGTGCAATTGATTCCATGTGGGTGGCTGACAGAGAGCTCATTTTCAATTTGCATCACGACTTCTTCCCTGCCAAAATGCCACGGCTGAGGTGCCACCAGCAACGCATGTTGTGCAATGGAGACCACAGTGCTTGGGACAGGCAGAAAACTGAAGGCTCCTCTGTGCCATGCAGACATGCCTGCACTTGGAGAGGCAAAGCTGACTGTAAGCTGCTTGCTCCACTTCCCTGGGAATTATTTTTACTTTTGCGGCTTGACTTCTTAATTTTCTTTCCCTTTTTTCAAGTTGATGCTGTATTATGGTCACACTGCAGAAATCTTGGTCGACACAATATTCTGTGGTGCCACACAGCCCTCTGACATTTAGGAGACTGCTCCTGATTCATCAAGGCTTCCTTGATGCCTTACAACGTCTGGGCGAGGTCACAGGGTGCAGGCTGCAATTTCCTTCGCCTTTTTTATTTGTATTAATCAGGAGTTTGGGGACTGTGTATCCCTGTGTTTCCTGGCCGGCTCCAGGCATCACTGCATCACAGCGGCACCTGGTGGGACGGGGCAGGGCTGGAACATGCCGCTGCCCACCCTGCAGCCCCGGCAGCGCCCAGACATCCACAACAAAACCAAAATTAACGTTGTTTTGCTCTGGCAGGTCTTTCTAACATCTGTTGCTGTGAAAAGTTCAAAATTAATATTACTGAACCCTACCCTGGTATTTGCTAAAGAGATGCAAAATGCTGGATGGGGAACAGACCGAAAGGCAAAGCCACATCTTAGAAGCAGCCTGCAACCCGAGGGATCCAGGAGACGCTGCACACAGCACCAAAGGGAAAAAATAATCTGATAAATAACTCATCTCCAAGGCCTCTCAACTTTTGATTCATTAGCCATCATTAAAAATTTATAAAAGTATATTAGAAGCAAAGCTCAGTTCAACCAGCCGCATGTGTTCTAGCAATGGTGTGACACATTGAGCCCTTTTCTTTTGATTACTGCCTTCAATCTCATCATTTTTATTTTATGGGACGCAAAGCATCAAATTCAGCTTCAGAAATACAATGTTCAAAATATAGTGGCCAATAAATGTTTCATCTTTTTCACAAACTAGACCTTAAAGAGCTTCAGTTATTTATTTTTATAGCAGCAGCATACATAAGTGTATGACACAGTAAAGGATACTGATCTCTGAAGACCTCAGATTATCTTAAACTCCAGAAAATCAATATCAAATCCTGTGTTTATGGTACTTTTCATTATTTATTTTAGAGCCTAAAGAAGTGGACAGTGGAGGCCGCCAGTTTTGTAGAAAAAGAACCTAGCAAAGTTGAAGCCAGATTTATAGGTCAAACACTACATAACGAAAGAAACAATTTACCCCCAACAGCCGAAATCACCGCTGTTCACCATAAGCAGAACACTTTTTACTAAAAGTCTGCAGACTGTTGCTACACCTCAGCCTGATTTACTTCAGTGCTCACACCCTGGCCAAGCCAGAGCCTGTGCAAGGCGTGTGAACAGGGCTCCCACGCAGGTACAGCTGCCTCAGAGGGGCACTGCCATTCGCAGAGTGCAGCTGCAGCTGCGGGCGTTGCTGCGATCTCCAGATGCTCACACACCTCAGCATCGATGCAAATGAACACCAGCCATGTCACACTGTGCCTGCTGCTTTCAAGAGTACCAGTTCTTGATTAATTTTTCAAACGCGCAAGTTCATGACACACATGAGAAGAGAGGGGAAAAAGAAGAAAAGAGGCATGAAAGAAAAAGGTTAGAGAGCTTTAAACCTTAAAGACACTTGGATGGAGGGACTATCCAAAGACAGAAATAAGGATTTTTATCTCTTAAAAAAAATCCACTCTTTGCATTAGGATTGCTGAGCTAACTGAAGAAGCAAACTCCTAACTTAGATCTACATTAAGTATAACTTTAAATCCCAAATTAACTTAAGTAGGTTGATTAAGAACAAGAAGAAATAAAGTCTTAAGGAGTGCACAAATTAACCTATAGAAGTGCTAGTTTAAAATGCAAAAAAAGGCCATTAAAGTGAAACGGGTTCCTACTATCACTGACTGTGCTCAACATACATTTAGAACCAATCATTACTGCTGTAATGAGTCTGGCACCATTTTCACGTATCTGAAATAAAAAATGTAAAAGATAATTCTGATTGTAAGCATCTCTCTCCCCTTGATTGTTCATACCAACATTAAAATGTTACAGAAAATAGCGTTGCTACTATATAAAATAACTGCACACTCTTTATATTAAATACTGTGATCTGTTCTTGTGATAAGCACAAGGTATAGATATGAAGAACTGTTAGAATAATTACAGGCATGGAGGATTCCTGCAGGGTAGGGACTAGAAACACTAATGGGAATCCTTTTAGCTTAAAGATGAGATATCTAATAGAAGGCATTTTTGAGGTTTAAGAAACAAGACAAGATACATTAGAAATTCCTATTTATAACATACAATTAATTTGTGGAATGCACTGCCACCACAGCACACTGACATCAAAAGCACAGCAAAATTCAGATAAGGTTTGGATAGATAACATGAAAATTAAGTGTTACATCAGAGAAGATTTAGGAAATATGAGGGATTTAAGCCTTTTTGCTACACAGTACAGACTACAAAGTCTAACTGACAGGATTTTGAAAAAAAACCTCAAAACATAATGTGAAAGACATTTGAAAGTTTATTGTAGGGTTTTATGCACTCTTGTCTGAAATACTGAGCTCCAGCCTGTCTCAAGAGAAAGGACAGTTTCTAAGATGGACCACTGGTTTGATCTGGCATGGCAAGTCCTATATTTTTATGTTCCTACCAGATAATCTGTAGTAATTTGAGTGACAATGGATGGGTACCCATCCTAGGGAGAAAAATATTCCATCATTCTATTTCTCAGTGCACTGAACTAAATTATGTTAGGTTAAGTGTTGTCACACTGAATAATCTCAGGCTGTATCAGATGTCCAAAGACACAACTCAGTGTAATGTGTAGGACAGTGCACTCAAATTTGCTACAGATCTGAACTGAGAGTGAGGGGGGAAAATAATATAAGCTTGAAGTCTAGTGAAACTTACAGCACCTACAAAGTAGTGAAAACCATGTTAAAATATTTTAATTCAAAATGCTGTGCAACTCCATAAACAGAAATTGCTCGAAGGTATAAAACACTTGTCTCTCCTCTTTCTGCCTCTCCTCAGCCTATCTAACTTCATAAAATCACAAACGGTGTTTCATGTCAAAGAAATTCAAAGGTATCTCTCATTAAAACAGTTGGGAGGGTATAAGAAAGCCAAAGGCCCCTTAGCTTCTTGGAAAAAAGTAATCATGATAGGACAATGTTAAAAATTCCTTCCACTGAGTTAAACCAAATCATTTTACTTTGTCTACAAAACACAAGAAGAAGCTCCACGAGAGTCAGGAGAGTGAGTCTCAAGATTTCCCCACTCCTTGGAAGCTCAGGCTTGGTTTCTCTTAACTTGGCTCTTTCCACAGAAAAGATGGAACAATTTGCCTCAGCTGTTTCTGAGATTACCATAACTTTTCATTGAATGCAAAACAGGTAGGAAAAAAGAAGACCCACGTGCCTACAACCCACATCATGATGCTCAAATGTTCATCCCCCTGCATGAATGATTCTGCTTGCTGTTCTTACTCCTTCTTGTTACTTACGGCTGCTAATTACAACTTTGAATAATTTTGTAAAGCACGTTTTGCAAAACAGTCACATTTGCAGCGCTTTCAATTTAAGTATGACAACTATAGGCAAAAAAATGCCCACCAAAACCCCTCAAGCCCCATCTTCCATTTAGACAATGTAACATATTTAGATGAACCCTTTCATGCCTAACCACCCAAAGTCCTTGGATATCCTTAGTGGCTTTAATTGCACGTCCAAACAGAAGCTGTACAGGACCTGAGCAGAGGACACTTCTGCATGTGAAGGAACCCCTGTCGTGATGGCTATCCAACGCAGATATCCCAACCACTGTCCCCCAGACTGGAGAGCCCTGATGACAGGCTGTCCCCAACACGATGGGTAAGTGGCCATGGATGGCAGAGAGGAGAAGCTACTGCCTGTCTTCCACCTCCCTGATTCCAGGGGATTCTGTGCAGCTACTCACACGTCCAGGAGCTTGAAGAACTGAGACCTGGGTCTGTGTTTTAGTGTTTGCTTTTCAAATCATGCATTTAAAACAAGAATTTGAGGACTCTATAAAAGACGAGTTTTTTACCAGCCCCTACAGCCCCATAGCTACCAAGTCTCAGCAGTGAGATCTCTCATTTGGCTTTTCAAATGTTTACACAAAGATTCTCTAAAAAACAACTTGAGATTTGATGCCTGACAGCTCCATTTGCTTTGAGAATCCTCATATCATAGACAAAAGGCTTTGATTTTAAAATAATATTTCCCTATTATACAGCATTCTGGAAGATTTTATTGCAGAATTAATGTTCACATGGCTCCTTCGTTACCTCGTAAGAACAACAGGTCAATAGTAGTTCATACAGGGAGTGCCAAGAAATCCTTTCAAGGTGTAATTCAGCAGCGACCACAACTCATCCCATTTTCTGCCACAGCAGCACTGCCATTTTGACCAGCCCTACACTGCCTTTGCTCTGCAGTGCTGCAAGTAGTTCACAAACAAACAACAAAATGTTGCTGGCACCATCTGCTCCTTGGAAACCTGCCAATCAGCATCCAAACCACTGAGAGGAGCTTGTGTTGGGATTCACTTCGTATCCATCCTTTCTGGAGGTTTGGCTTTTGCTGCTGTCCCCAGTAGCCCTACCAGAAGCTGTAGGGAGCGCTTTGATCCATTTGTGGGGAAAAAAATCTGCAATCTAGTAACAATTTCCATCATACTCACTGAGATGACCTTGTCTCCTCAGTTACAGCATATGTACATCACTGTGTCTGCAATGACCCAAAGTCATAGAACATTTTGTCCTCAGTAGTTATAGCTAACCTGAACATTGTGAAAACAAGGAACAGGTATAAAAGGTGTATTTGCCAGTAACTGAAATTCAAGCACCTTTGGAAAGGGCAGAGCAGATCTTAAACGCACAGCGTCATTCATTAGTGTTTCAGAGATGAAGTGGGGGCTGTGGTGCATGACTTCCATAGTTGATAGTAAATAGGAAGCTCACAAGGACAATGTCACCAAATTTGGTGTACACACGCGGGATAACAAACTTCCTTATCAAAATGTTATCAAAAGGATCTTTCTGGTCACAAGTTAAGGTATCTCAACCCTGCGGGGGGGAGAAAGTAAAGAAAAGAAAAAGGGGGCAGTGTGCCATAATGCTACTGGGAACGAAAATCCTCCATAAATTCCATACTGACACTGCTAAGATTTACCTGAAATGCAGTTTATTAATTTATCATATTCAATAATAACTCGTTTATGGTATCACGAATGCACAGTTCACCTCATTTATATGTATTTGTAATTAATGGACACAGAGCATCATTTTGTTCTACTATTTTTCATACCATAGCTTGTTTGGGTTTTTTTACAACACTTGGTATTGCATTGCTAATGCTTCTGCAAGTCTCTGTTTACTGTAGCTCTTGGCTGCCTGTGTACAATGGCAGCAGGCGCTGGCTTCAGTGCTGTGACATATCTATTTAATTAACCCAGCTGTTCTATCTGCAGTGTGAAGTACCAAGCAACGGTGCCATACTGGAAAGCAGGACTCATAAAACCAAAAAAAATTACAGTGCCACTTGGAAAATGGAACACAAATAAAGTCTGCTTGAAAAAAAATACAGATAAACACATCCCTGTCTGCCTTGACAGGCCTCTACTATTCAATTAGATACTGCACAATATCACTGAAAACTTTTAGAAGTACCATTTCTTATTTTAAATCCACTTCCTTCACCTTGAATAAAATTAGCAGTTTATCTGCATGTGAACAAAAATGGACCATTTTCTTAAAAAAAAAAAAATTCGACAGCAGGCTTTTCCTGGTGGCAGTGTTCTTTTACCTATGCTTCTACAGTGTCCCTTCTTAACAGTGCTTCTATGTAAGACATAAAATAGGAACATCTCCCAGTGCAAGCCAATACTGCCTTTTCCTTGAAAGCTCTTAATATCAAAATCAAACAAATTAGTCTGTTTATCAAGCTGTCACTTTGCAGCATGCTGAAGGGAAGGAGGAAAAATAAAGGATTCACTGAAGTTGAAGATTATGCAGCCATTGCACATGAACACTACGATAAATATAATTTAGAAAACATCTCCTGCCCATCATGAGCTGGGCCTCAAAATAAGTCAGTTCTACCAATAAAAAGAACACAAAAAGAATAGCCTCATACCCAGTTTCTTTGAGACCTGCTGTCTACACAGACAAAATGGACGTGCAAATTAGTTAATTGCTCTGGAAGAACAGCATCCACTGGAACTACATCCATATTAAAGGAGCCCTCCTGACTGTGGCAGCTGGGACAAATGAGATATGGCAGCTTCAATGGGTCTCTCCAGTCCTTCACCAGCCTAGAGGACCTCAGCTCATACCCAGATGGAAATTAACTCAGTTACATCAAGTGAGAGGCTGCTTGCCCTCCCTAAGTGCTGTCAAACCCCTCCTACGTTTTCAGCTGAGAACCGAGGAGGCTGTCAGTGCTTCCCGGACTGAGGGCATTTGAGTCACCCGTGCCAAGGTACTCAGCACATGCCAGGCAGGGTTTTCTTCACCCCACTGCTGATGAGTGTGGAGGGGAGCTCTTTTTAGTGATGTGCCTACCTTGTGGGCACAACTGTGCCATGGAATGAAACCTGGACAGCTCATTTCAAAAGCACTTCTGGCCACTGCTCCGGGGTAAGGCTACATGAAAAAGCTTCCCAAATGCTCTAGAATACAAGCAATTCAAACGGATACTGGTACAGTAATATAGTCTGAATACAATTTATAGAAGTTAAAAAAAATTGTATTTGATTTGTTGATTAAAAGATCTAAACCTTGCAGAGTTGCTGTTCTCACAGTAATGACCAGTAATAAGAGAAGGAAAAGCTGTCTCACATCACCTGGCTTCTTATACTCTTGGCTACTGCAGCTACAGGAGTTCCCAGGATTTAAGTACAGCCCTGGTGTCATTAAAACTATACAATACAAATATATATCTAGTGTAGTGTTCTATATATACTTACATCTATAGGTAGACACACAGATAGGTACAAGGTAACTTTCCTGTAAACTGGGAGTGGAATAAAAATGGCAAATTTCTACCTACCACACGATCTTATTTCACCTGTTAAAGTCAAGATCTAGGTGAAGAAGTCCTTTGCTAGTATTTTATTTTCAGAAGTATCTGAACAATGGAAGTTTCTTAAAATACTTCACCCAGGGTACCTATCCAGAAACCTGCAAATTAGGAGAGATGCACCTAAATCTATTTCTGGTGTAAGATGGAACACGAACCTGGAAGCCAATTAACTGAAAGGAAAAACATTTCGATTGATGTCGACATTCAAGGCACTCAAGAGACTGCATTCCCTGCAAGTTAAGAGCAGAGAGAAAGATACAAACAGAAGAATTCTCTATTAGAAGGCCATCCTACAAATGTAGACCTAGAAATGTACTGACCTTTCCTGTGACCCTTTTAGAAAAGTGATTTTGTGAAGTCTTTGGTTTTGTAAGCACAGCATTTTATCGTGTTTCCCAAACCCACAATATGCTTTGTAGCTCTTCCCTGAAACAAAGTAATCTACACGAACATTTCAAGCTTACTTTAAGTCTCACAGTTTTACTTCACAACAGTTCACCTTTAGCGGAACCTTCTTGTAAGATAATGCCATGTGTCCTGATGTCCCGCTCAACTTCTGTGACTACCGCTACACAACACGTCAGTCCACTAAATAATGCAGTTCAGAATCTCCAGGAAAGGACATCTGCAACCTTTATTTTAGCCAGACTGACTGACTGGAGTAAAATCTCACTCAGCTATTCAGATTGGCACAGCTGCTAACAATGAGTTTCCCAGCTGTTAAATCCTCGAGCTGATCCAGTAGGAAAAATCCTACTTCACCAGTGGGGTGAAGTAGGATCATGTTCAACAACACTACTAATTGGTTGTCTTATTCTTACTATTTTGTATGAGGACATACTGGTGATCCCCCAAACCGAGAAACAGGGCAAAAAGCAGCTCCTCAGAGCTTTCTCTTTTGCCTCCACTGACTATTGTTTACAATTTTTCATGACTTCAGAACTTTCTCTTCTCAATGGCAAAAATAAAACTTGCCCAAGACTCCAACCTGGCTGCAAATAATTAGTTTACATAAAGAAACTGGAATGTTTGATTTATATCAGCATCCAAAATCTACAGTCAAACCAAACATCTGATTTGTGTCTGCGATGTTTGTCTGCCATTGCTGGGCTGAAAAAAAACAATGAAAAATCTTCTAGAAATTACATAACTGTAGATGCTATACAGGATAGTCTGTGACATACTTCAGCATGAATCATGAAAAACAAAGATGAAAATAAACGTGAAATCCAGGTTAACAAAACATTTTCATTACTATGACTAAAAAATATGAATCACTACTTATATTTTCCTCAACCAGTTCACCCACTTCAGTTGAAAACAGCAGAATCAAAAGAAAAAAACTACTGCTGTAAATGCCAGGAAAAAAATTAATGAAGAAAATATTCAAATGCAAATAAATCAGAAAAGGAATACTGAAGATTTTTGCATGCATTCAGAAATATGCAAGGACAAGCAAAACACTAGCACTGAACTGAAATACTCTAGCTTTCTTATTAAGGCATCCTTAACAGGGTGGCAACTGTTAAAGAAACAGTTGCTCATTCAAGATAAGCAACAACACTGATTCCAAATTAATTTCACCTAATTTTAGGTTTTCATCCCACCATTTTCTTGCCTAGGTATTTCAAACATGTTTACCTTCTGCAGCATTGCAGGGAGGTAAAACTTTCCTGTTATTTTTTGCATTTGTCCTACTTAGCTGCAAACCAAGCACTTGAGGTTCAACTCTAGAGCAAACTCACGTTACTCTTCGCTCCCTGACCCCCATTCAAGCCGAACCTACAAGAATATCCTGAATTTTTCTGCTGATGGAAGATTTTGCCAGTGAAGAGTCAGGCACTGCAGACCATCACTCTTCCTTGTCTGCTCCATATTTCACCACCTTGATGGAATGAGCAGCAAAAGGGAACTACCAGTGATCACAGTAATTCCTAAGTAGGTTGTCACCACATTTCAGAAGGAAGAGCAGTTTTACAGAACGTAACTCCTCTGCATTCTGTAGTGGTAGGAAAAGGTACTTCCCTGAGCCCCAAGCCAGGCCAACTGGTTCATCCCATAATTACTGTATTGTTATGCAATAACCTACCCCAATTTCACTAGGGGGCCATAAATCAGGCCTCACATTCAGGGAGGCTGTAAAAGCATCAGTGGCAGATAGCCTGTGTCCACCTACGGTCTAGTGAGAGTGCTCTGAAAAAACTGACCGTAGGAAACTTTACCGCTGACATCTGCTGCACAAGGTGAGCACAATGTTTGTGCTACGAGGGGCTGATGTCTACCAGACACCCAGGAGGAAGCTGAGGTGTAACCTTTTGCTGCAGAGGTCTCTATCGGCATTCACTTTTATCAGCTCCAGTGCAATATTTTCAAAACCTCCCCCTGGGTGATGTCTTTCAAGCCTTTTCTAGGTATCCAGTTTCAAATTTGATTTTCCTCTTTTTATTCTCCCGATTCTTCAAAGATCATTCCAGAAACCTGATTTGATTAGAAGTCTCTTTTAACGTAAGCAATTCATCCTCACACACACGGAGCTGTTGATTCACCTTTTCTTTAATTTCATTTTGCCTGACTTTCATTTGAGCTATCTCAATTTTAACCTCTGTTAAAGCTTCATCTACCATGTTTACTGTTTCTTTGATTTGAAAGATCTCCTCCATTAAGTCCTTAAGCGACAACTCCGTGGCCATTTTTGGCTCCAGCTGTTCGTCAGGAGAGGTCAGCCACTGCCTCAGTCTTTTATTTGTCTGGAGCAACATTCAAATTGTTTTCAGAGCAATTGTTTTCTTCTCATTTCCTGCCATCGCTGTTTGAAAATAATAACGAATTACCTCAATTCTAAGGAAGGTTTCCTCCCTTTACTTCATTATCAAGAGCAGGGAGAAGGACTGTCTCAGAGATTGGCACCCTGCACAAATTCCCTCAAGTCTTGCTTGAGGAATAATGGTGCAGGAACAGTTAAAAGTTATCTTCTACACGTGTACAGGATCCTGCAAGAAAGCACTTGAGGCTTCAGAAAATTCACCTTCTTAAAAGCCTGCCAAGCAGGTTAAGTATTAGATCTTCTGAACAAGAGGCCTAGTAGCAAAAATACTTCATTTAAAACGTGCACACTAAAACAAATTTCTTGGGGTGTTTTCTTCTTTTTTTTTTCCCAGATCTGGTTAGCAGGATCAGTTCCTTAGCTGGACAGGAAGCCTGGGGCAGCTCTGGAAATAGGTTTCCTGCCTCGATACAGAGTTACCAGACTATCTTTTCTCCTCTAAACACATTCAAAATGTGCTCAAAGGAAAGCATCCAACACACAGAACTGATGAAAGAGTAGTTTTAGATCAGAAAAGGGCCTTTCTCAAACAAACCTTTATACCTTGGTCTATTATTTCACGTCAATGAGGAAGATACAGAGACTTAAGATGTGTATTTAGGTGAGGGAGTTGTTTGTTTTTACAAGTATCTTTACTTTAAATCATATCCCAGCTGTTACTAAGCCCACCTGAGAATTAGCATGCTGTATGTTCATATTTTGCATTAAAAATCTAGACATTTTTTTTATTTTGAGCACACTGTTCCCTTTCCCCTCAGGTACACAAAAAATGTCACATTGAGATTCATGCGCTGCCCTAGAGACACAAAAAATGCAGCTACTGGAGCTCCTCTCATTTTAGGATGGGATTCAGGCAATTCAGCACCACCTAACTATAAGTTAGTCAAACAGTGCAGATTCCTTCCCCAGCCCACACAGCCGGCCTGCCCTCCCGGGGGAAACACATCCCACCTTTACTGGACGCTTCTCTTTAAATGCCTCCTTATCTGTAGGAACCCGTCCCTTCCATGACTGAGCTGAAAGGCTGGATAACTACCTTATATGTGATGCTTTATCTTTAAGGCAGCTAATTTGAAGTGGAAATTAATCTCACACCTGCACACTTTTTTCCAAGTGGATTAATTTCTAGTTTTAACATTAAATTTCTGCTCCATTAAGGAGTGAAGCTGTGTTTTTATTAGAAGTGGTTTTTCTAACGCTACAGAATCTTTACCATATCAAAGAAATGTTTCAGTATTACCTATGAACTACATTTGCAATAATTTTATTACTATATTGTGACTCTTTCACACTACAAAACTGTGCTTCTTACAAAACAGAAATGCAAAGTTAGATTCCTAACCTACTAAAGGACACCTAGCCATACAGCTTTAAAAATACTTAAGTGATTTATGAAACTCCACAGAATTAACTCCTGTCAGGCAGTTTAGATTTTTGACCTTTGACTTAACAGAGGCAAATATTTGCAGAGAGAAGATGGGTTATCAGATTGTTTCATATACAAACTCAGCCGAGTTTCTTTATAAGAGTGAAACTCCAAATTTGTCTTTTTCTGTCACAAATGAGCATTTTAAAACCTCCTACCAGAAAGAATATCTTGATATAAAGTCTTAATAAATACTCTTAATCAGAATAATATAAGATCTTTCAGTAGTAATTACAAATCCCTGTAGCAGGAATGAAGAGGGGGGAGAAAAGAAAAGGAACATCAGTGTACATAAAGCACTTTTGCTTTAGAGATTTCATCTATAAATAAACAAACAAACAAGGAAATTTTAATACTTTCTTCTTGCATTAAAGACTGAACACACAAATGTTATCTCTCCTGGTGCAATCTATCTGGTATGTCATAAAACAGAAGACAAGCCAGCTGGGCCTTGAGTCCCATTCTCGCTGGGGCCCCTTTTCATTGCCAGAACAGTGTAAAGCAGCCTCTGTGTCAAAGAAACGGAGCCCAGACGAATGCACAGCCGAGCACAGTGACCCTACAGCCGTAGCTATTAGGAGAAATCCAGAACAGGATGTAGGAAAACTGCACAAGCTGAGTCTAAGGACACAGAGGCCACATCTGGATTAAAGATTAAATGTAAGTGTGCTATACACATGCAGGACAGAAAAATAAAATTACTTGGACCTAAACTGAGACATATCACAGTGACGACACAAAGAATAAACAGCAGGACTATGAGCTATGTTTGCTTACCAAGCAAGGAATGAAACTTTATGAAAAATTATCATTTAAAATGATCATAATGCTGGGATACAAAGCCAGCACATTTGCAGACTGATATTTCTAATCTTTACTTAATGTCCGTAGTAGTGATTGTATAAAATAAACCACTAAAAATTCCTAGCCAAGCAAAAAGCCTGATAATTTAACTTCCTGGCTTGGCTTCCAAAGACTAATGCAAAGTTTAGTAGCTGTACAGTCAA
>VYZT01048690.1:0-13473 GCA_013400735.1 Pomatostomus ruficeps
GGGGACAGGGGCAGTGGTGGCCTCAGCAGCTCTGGGAATGGTTGCACTCGATGCCTCAGAGCCCTTTCCCGACCTGAACAATTCCCCGATTCCCTGATCTTGTGTCCAACCAGAACAAGAAAAACAAAGGACAAATTTGTACCAATTTTTGGAGCCCTCCCAGTGATTTTCCCTATTAAAATAACTCCTCTTTCCTCATTCTCCTGCACATCTTTCCAACCTGAAGGATTCTCCCATTCCATAAATATTCCCACAGCCGAGCTTGGAGCCCAATCCAGACCAATCCAAGCCTCGGGAAAGCCACAGGTTTTGGAGGAGCTGCTCTCTTCCCGGGGAGCAGAGTGAATCCAGGCACTGGGAACTCCTGCAGGGCCAAACCTGGGCTCCAGAGAGGAAAACGGGAAGCTGGGAGTGGTTTTTTTGGGAGTTTGCAGATTCCTGCTTTTACCTGGAGGGAGGAATGTGGGATGAGGCAGGAGCCACACAGCCAGCACAGGCTCTGCAAATTCCCGATTTCCCAGAAAAACATCCGCTCTCCTTCCAGAAATGGAACCGTGGAACGCTTTGGGACGGACATTTTCTGCTCTCCCATGTTTCTCCGAGCCTCACCTGAGCTGGGTGAAGCTTTGGAAGAACCACGGAGCTGTGAACCCTCGTTCCCTAAATCCGCGGCTCCTCTCTCCTGCGCCCCCAGGCACGACCCCCGAGGACGAGTGGAACCTGCTCTACGTGGCCGTGACGCGAGCCAAGAGGTGCCTGCTGATGTCCAAATCCCTGGAAAACCTCCTGGCGCTGGCTGGGGTGAGTGAAACCTTCCCTTCCAAAGGGTTATCCCAAAATCCCCGCTGATCCCGGGATTCAGGCCGTGGGTACTCTGGAATTGCTGTTTTCCTGCGTTTTGCTGCTCCATGCAGGGATTCCAGCAGGAAGGCACGAGATTGCAGCGGGTTTTTCCCACAGTTCCTGCATTGGGGTGTTGTTTCCCACAGATCCTGAGGTTTTATCTCCATGGAAGGGTGTAGGTTCCCTTTTCCCTGCCTGCAGTGCCTTCCAGCTCTTCCTTTATTCCCTTCCTGTATTTCCTTCCATTATTCCCTTCCATTATTCCCTTCCTTTATTCCCTTTATTTATTTCCTTTATTCCCTTCCTTTAGTTCTTTATTTTCTTCCTTTCTTTCATTTCTTTCTTTCCTTCCTTCCTTCCTTTCTTTCATTTTTCATTTCCTTCCTTTTTTCATTTCCTACCTTTATTTATTTCCTTTTTTTCCCTTCCTTTATTTCTTTCCTTTATTTCTTTCCTTTGTTTTTCCTTTTTTTTCCTCTATTTTTCCTTTATTCCCTTCCCTCATTTCCTTCCTTTATTCCCTTCCCTTATTCCCTTATTTTTCCTTTATTTTTCCTCTATTTCCTTTCCTTTCCCTTCCTTTCCTTTCCTTTCCTTTCCTTTCCTTTCCTTTCCTTTCCTTTCCTTTCCTTTCCTTTCCTTTCCTTTCCTTTCCTTTCCTTTCCTTTCCTTTCCTTTCCTTTCCTTTCCTTTCCTTTCCTTTCCTTTCCTTTCCTTTCCTTTCNCTTCCTTCCTCCCTGCTCTTGGCTTCTGCTGGACCTTTTCCATCACCCGGAATTTGGGATTTTTTATTCCTTTTTAAATCCCATCGAGCTCCAAATCGCTTCCTTGGGGGTTTAAAAAACCCCGGAACAACCTGTCGCAGGCCGGGAGCTCCCTCCGGGGGGTGACATTCCCGCTTTCCCGCGTTTCCCAGGAGCGTTTCCTCCGCGTGGAGCTGCTGGGCGAGGCCGGGAAGGACCGGGACGGCGCTCCCGTCGCCTGCTGCGTGTCGGGCTGTGGAAAACCCCTGGAACTGCGCTCTGGGCTGGCGGTGAAGAAGCTCCCGTTGGCACTCGTACGTCCTTTCCCTGGGATTTGGGGTTTGGGGATCTTCCCGAGCCATTCCACCCTGTTCCGAGCAGGGATCTCAGCTCCTAACCGGGGGTGGATTCCCAGGGTGATTCCGGCTCGTGTTGCGCTTCCCACAAATCCACTCAATCCCGAACACCCCGAGACCTCAGACGGAGCCGGTTTGGGGTTTTGCTGTGTCAGACCCCACGTGAGACTCCTGGAGTCCACGGAAAATCCATCGGGGATTGGCACAGCGCCCCTGGCCCCAGTGACAATCCAGCTTTTGGGTTTGATCCCACTGGATCCTTGCCCAGAGGGGGCCGAGCACCGCGGGGAACGCGAGGTCAATCCATGGAGCTCCAGGACGAGGGACAGCAGCTGGGGACCGGAGGGAACGGCCTCAGGCTGGATATTAGGAAAATTCCTTCCTGGAAGGGGTTTCCAAGCATCTCAAGGCAGAGGAATCCCCATTCCTGGAGGGATTTCAGAGCCCTGTGGACATTGGCAGTGCCAGGAATGCTCAGACTCGATGTCCTTGAAGATCTTTTCCAGCCATTCCCTGATTCTGTGTGGAATTTCCTTGCTTTGCCCAAATTCCCTGAATGTGAGGGGTTGTGGCAGAGCTTGGCTGTGTTCCCGCAGCTTCCTCTTCCCTGAAATCTCCTCTTTTCCTCCCTCAGAGCGACGGCAGCCGCGATCCCGGGGGATTCCTGTGCCAGGCGTGCACCCGGCAGTGCTTCGGCTCCCTGGCTCCGCTCATCCCCTTCCCAACGATCCAGGAAGAGCCCGTCCAGCTCTAACAGAGTCCTGCAGCTTCCCAGAGACGTCCTGGATGTGGGACAAAGCCTCTTGGCACCAAAATCAGGTGACTCTTGGAGCAGGATTCCAGCCCAGCTCCAAAATCAGGTGGAGCTGGAGCAGGATTTGAGCGCAGCTCCAAAATCAGGTGGAGCTGGAGCAGGATTTGAGCGCAGCTCCAAAATCAGGTGGAGCTGGAGCAGGATTTGAGCGCAGCTCCAAAATCAGGTGGAGCTGGAGCAGGATTTGAGCGCAGCTCCAAAATCAGGTGGAGCTGGATCAGGATTCCAGCCCAGCTCCAAAATCAGGGGGATGTGGGAGCAGGATTCCATCCCAGCTCCAGAGGAACCTCCAGGAATCTGCGTGGTAGGGACGGGATCAGGCAGATCAGGGTTCATTTTGGAGCATTCCCGCTTTTCTCCCTGTCACCAAACTTCCCAGACATCCCAAACTTCCCAGACATCCCATCATGCCACACCTTGGCGAAATCCCTCCGAGCCACTGGAAAAAGAGGGAACGCGACGCTGGGAAATATCCAAAGGAATTTATTTCTTGGAAAGGAGCTGCTCCTGCCCAGCCACGGGAGGAAATCCTGAATCTCTCCCAGTGAATTCATTTTCCGTCCTTGCAGCCCAAGGCTTTCCCTGGACTCTTTCCCTTTTCCCTTCAGCCAGCCAGGAGGGAAGAAACGAGGCGGCAGCGGGAAAATTCCTTTGGGAATTCCTCAAGGACAAATTTTCTCATCCTAAAATTAAATTTATAGCCAAAAGAAAGCCTTAACACTTAAATTTTGTGTCTCCTCTTCCCTTAAATATCCCGGGCTGCTTTTATTCCCAGCCCTGCCACGTTCCCCGTGCCTGCTGTGCCACCGTTCCGGAGCCTGTGCCGTGGGAAACCAAAACTGGAAGTGGTTTCAGGGCACGGCCGGAGCTGGGGGCTGTCCCTGCTGCAGGAAGCTCCTGCATCCTGGGTTTTTTTTTTCCATGGTCATTCACCGGAGCTGCTCCGCTCCCTTCTCCTTTCACTTTCGACTCCAGGAACGCGTTCCCTGCGTGGGAATTCCCCAAAACACCTGGATCTGGATGTAAGCACAGAGCCTGGAGCAGGCACCTCGCTGCGGGGATGGATTCATCCCGGTCCAGTCCTTCCCAGCTGAGACGCCCAGAGAAGGAATCCGCTTTTATTAAATGATGGTTTTCTATATAAAATATATTTATTTATACATTAAAAAGTACCAGTGGAGAGCTGCCTGTTCCGGAGTGTAAGGGAACAACGGGATAAAAACTGGATAAGGAAACGTGGATAAAAAATGAATAAGGAAACACCTGGATAAAAACTGAATAAGGAAACACCTGGATAAAAATTGGATAAGGAAATGTGGATAAAAAAACTGGATAAGGAAACAACTGGATAAAAAGTGCTGATGGATAAAGGAAAAACACACAAAGGAAAAACATTCCTTAAATTGTGTTGTTGCCTTTGGTCCTCGGTGGTGTCCGTAGTGAGGCTGCTCCAGCTTGGATTCCCCGTGAGCCGGTGGAGATTGGGATCCAGCGCCGGGATCGGCGCCGGAAGCGCTTCCAAAGGATCCCTGAGCTGTGTGCGAGGGTGGGATGGTCCCGACACCCTCGGCTGCGGCTCCGTGGCTGGAAGAGAGAGGGAAACGGATGAGGAAATGCTTGGCTGGGTCCTTTCCCAACTAATTCCTCGGATTTGGGGACAAAACTGGAAAAGGGATGAGGATGTGGGGGAAATGATTGGCTGGGTCCCTTCCCATTTAATTCCTGGGATTTGGGGTCAAGGCCGGGAAAGGGATGAGGATGTGGGGGAAATGATTGGCTGCGTCCCTCTCCATCTAATTCCTGGGATCTGGGGTCAAAGCCAGGAAAGGGATGAGGAGGTAAAGGGGGAAATGATTGGCTGCGTCCCTCTCCATCTAATTCCTGGGATCTGGGGTCAAAGCCAGGAAAGGGATGAGGATGTAAAGGAGGGGATGCTTGGCTGGATCCCTTCCCATCTAATTTTTGGGATTTGGGGACAAAGCTGGGAAAGGGCTGGGGCTGGTGTCCCAATAATCCAACTCTGGCCGTGCTCCTGGCCAGGGAATGGGAATTACCTGGGTCAGGGCAGCTCAGCCTCATCCCAAACCCCATCCCAGCATCCCCAGGACGAATTCCCCCAAATCCCAGGACACCCACCCACCTTTGGGCGCTGGAGCCGGGCCGTCCATGGGAATCATCGACGTTCCGGCCGGGAAGCGCGGAGAGCGGGATGTGCTCCGCCACCCCTCGGGGAAGCTCCCGGCTTCCCATCCTCCGGCATCCCTCGGGACTGGGGGTGCTCCGAGTGTCCCCGCCGTGGGTGCTCAGCCCGTGGGGACAATCCCGGGAGGTGCCACCTCCTCATTCCCGGAGGGACGAGCCGCCATGGGAATGTCCGTCTCCGTCACCGCGTAGCCCCGCCCGGCGCGCCTGCGAGGGGAAGAGGAGCATCAACAACATTCCAAGGCTTTTCCTCGGAATTTTGGGAAGCGCGGAAGGCTTGGAAAACTCGTTCCCGGCGTTTGGCGCGCTCACCTCCTCCTCCAGCAGCAGACGGCCGCGATTCCGGCGGCCAGCAGCACCAGGAATCCTGCGGGATGGACACGCGGAGTGAGGAGCTGAGGAGCTCCACCAAAACAGCTCCACGAGGAGCCAAAACCACTTCCCCGTCCCCGGAGGGAGGGAATTGGGAATTCTTCTTTCCAGGAAGAAATTCGGGTGCTGAATCCTTCCCCCCCTCGGTGCCATTCCCGTTGGCCACAGAATAAAGCTCCCACAGCCCCTCAAAAGGGTTTTTAAGCTTAAAAAAAATAAAGAAAATAAACCCCTGTTTTCCCAAATCAGGTTTTGTTTTTCCCCAGCTTACCGACAGAAGAGGCCACGGACAGGATGGAGACTGGAAATGGAGAGAGAAAAGGAAATTGTGAGCGGCGAAGGTAGGAAAGGGGTGGGAATGCTGGGAGGACTAAAAAGGAGTTTGGAGAGGAGGAAAAATTCCATCCTTTGTGGATGAAACAAGAGGGTTTAATTCCCTTGGGAATGGCCCAACCTGCAGCATAATCCGTGAGCGGGACGGGTGGCGGGGTCGTCCCCTCTCCCAGCGCGGATGTGTCCGGTGTGGGAAGCACCTCCGGCGGCCTGGATCTGTCCGGTGACACCCCATCGGGTGCCGGTGGCACGGGGGACAGCCCGGGAGCTGGAGAGGGGCTGGAATTCCGGCTGGCACCGGTGGTTCCTGCTGGGAAACCAATGGGAAACCTTGAAATTCCCAAACCCCGACGGCAGCGCCGGTATTTCCCATCCAACGGCCGCGAAACGCGGGGATTTCACCCGCCCGGATGAGTTCCATCCCGCCCTGGGAATGCTGTGGTTTCCACACCCTGGGAATTGCGGATTTGGGAGCTCCAAACCCAGTCCCGGGCCCCTTCCTCACCGCTCTGGGTCGGGCTCTCCGTGGGCGGCTCCGGGCCGGGGATTTGCCGGGAAAGAGCGGGGTCTCCTTCGGGAAACACAACGGGGAGATCCCGTCAGCTGGGAAATGAACTCTCCAACCAGTTTTATTCTTTTTAATCCGTTGAAATCCAGGAGAAATTCCACAAATCCCAGATTTCCACTGTAAATTTTAGCTATTTTCACGTTTTAGCAAATGAAGGAATTGGTGTTCACTGGCTACACATTATTAATTACCATAATTACCAATTTTATCTTTACTGATTAATAATTTCTCCCTTCTCAGCCTGATTAATCCACATTTTCAGCCTTTTAATGATTTCCCGGACAGGGTGCCTCTGCTTTATTTATAAATAAATTATATTAATAGATGTATTAATAAAATTTATTTATAAAACAAATATGTTAATAAATTATTAAATTTATATATTTAATATTATTTATCTATAATTTATCTAATATAAATTGATATATTTATAAAATAATAAATTTATAAATTTATTTATAAATTCCTATATAAATTTATAAATAAATTTATAAATTCCGCATTCCCGGCGTTCCGCCCTCACCAATAAATTCCTCTCCCACGTTTTCACTTTCCTGGGAGCAGCGAAGCATGTGAGGCCCTAAACTTTTGTTTTCCAGCCCACGATCCGTTGGAAATTCCACGGATTAAATTCCTCTCCGTAATTTCCCCCCCTCGTTTCTGCTGCTTTTGGAAGAAACGGAATTGGGGCGGCGCCCGCATCTCTCCGCGTCCCCGCTCCCGAGTTCCCGGCGCGGCCTTACGGATGCACTGGAGCGTGGGGTGGGTCCAGCGGGGCTCGGAGCCGTTCCAGAGCACGCACTGGATGAGGCTGGAGGTGCCGGCTTTCCGTTTGTAGCCCGGGTTGCAGGAGTAGCGCAGGCGGGAGTTCAGCTCCGTGCGGTTCCCGGCCTCGATGTGAGCGTTGGCCACGGCCTTGGGGCGGCTGCAGCGCGCTGGAACGGGGACGGGGGAAAATGAAAAATGATGGAATCGCCACAGGGAGATCAACCTGGGAGCGTGGAATCCCGGCCGGCAACCTCTGGCTGTGCTGGGGGGTTCCCCACTCCTCACTCATCCCTGGAAGTGTCCGAGGTCAGGGTGGAGCAACCTGGGATCTGTAAATTCCTTCCCAACCCAAACCATTCCATGATTATATAAAATCCTAGGGGTGGATACAGGGATTTGGTGCTGCCTTGGGGTTGGGAGAGCCTCGTCCAGGCTGCAAAAATAAATGGGAGATGGCTGTGCCCGTACACAGGGAATGGAGAAAGGGAAAATACTCCCAGCATTTTTGGGATCACTTGGATCCAGCGGCTGGAGAAGGGGAAAACTCCACTTCCACCGTGTTTGTGGTCGCTGTAGCACCGAGGGTTTTTATGGAATTCCGTCCCCTTGCGGTGACTGTCCCAGGCCAGCAGTCCCAGCTGCCTCCGCCTCCAGCTGCCGCGTTCCGGCCGCGCTCGCCGCCCCCGGCGCTCTCCGCTCACTTGGCAGCCGGACATGAAAAATTCCAGGCGCTGCTGGGGCGGCCTCCGGCCACTTCCCGGGGTTTCTTCCCCTCCGGGATGTGGCAGCTGGAATCCAAGGATCTGGGACAGCGATGGGTTTTGAGTTGGGGCTTTGCTTTTTCCAAACGGAGCTCCTGCTTTCCCTTCGGCCTCGGGATGAGCTCGGTTCCACACCAGGGGGGTGAAATTTCCCATTTTTTCTGGTGCAATCAGGAAAATTTCCTGGGTGCTCCAAAGCCGTGCCAGCACCTGGATGGATCCGTGCTGTGGGGTGGGAACGGCTCATCCATGATCCTGGCTGATCCCGGTATCCCGGTGGGAGCCAGCACGGAGAGATGGACAATGGGAATGGCACAAAATACAGCTGGGATGGGGAGATGGATCTCTGGGATGGGATGGGATGGGATGGGATGGGATGGATGAGCAGGATGGAGCGATGGATCTCTGGGGTGGGATGGGATGGGTGAGCAGGATGGAGCGATGGATCTCTGGGATGGGATGGGATGGGTGAGCAGGATGGAGCGATGGATCTCTGGGGTGGGATGGGTGAGCAGGATGGAGCGATGGATCTCTGGGATGGGATGGACAGCCAGGATGGAGCGATGGATCTCTGGGAGGGGATGGGATGGATCCCTGGGATGGGAATTACAGACGGGATGGAGCGATGCACGGCCGGGATGGATGGATGAGCGGATGCCTGGCACGGATGGAGCAATGTCCAGCTGGGACGGAGCAGCGTCCAGCCAGGAGGGAAGAATTCCCGAGGGAGCTCATCGTGGGATGGAGAGGGAGGAACAGTGGGAATGGGAATGCCATGGCAGCGAGCACACGGGGATGGGAATGTGCCGGTGACAGGGAGAGCAGCCAGCAGGGACAGGAGTGCGACAGGAGCAGGATAGGGATGGCAACGGTGGGAATGGGAGCACAATGGATAGGGAAACACAATAGGGATGAGAGCAGGATGGGAATGGGAGCAGGATGGGGATGGAAATGGTGGGAATGGGAGCACAATGGATATGGAAACACAATAGGGATGGAAACAGGAGGGATGGGAGCAGGATGGGGATAGAAACAGTGGGATTGGAAACAGGATGGGGATGGAAATGGGATGGGAGCAGGATGGGAATGGGAGCAGGATGGGGATAGAAACAGTGGGAATGGGAACAGGATGGGGATGGAAATGGTGGGAATGGGAACAGGATGGGGATAGGAGCACAAGGGGGATGGAAACAGTGGGAATGTGAACAGGATGGGGTTGGAATCACAGTAGGGACGGGAGCATGATCGGGATGCAAACAGTAGGAATGGGAACAGGATGGGGATAGAAACTGGGAATGGGAACAGGATGGGGATAGAAACTGGGAATGGGAACAGGATGGGGATAGAAACTGGGAATGGGAACAGGATGAGGATGGAAAAGAGTGGGAATGGGAACACATGGTTGGAAGCGCAGTTAGGATGGGAGCAGGATGGGAATGGGAGCAGGATTGGGATGGAAACAGTGGGAATGGGAGCAGGATGGGAAGGGAACAGTGGGAATGGGAGCAGGATGGGAAGGGAACAGTGGGAATGGGAGCAGGATGGGAAGGGGACAGTGGGAATGGGAGCAGGATGGGAAGGGGACAGTGGGAATAGGAACACGGTGGGGTTGGAAGCACAGTGGGAATGGGAGCAGGATGGGAAGGGAACAGTGGGAATGGGAGCAGGATGGGAAGGGGACAGTGGGAATGGGAGCAGGATGGGAAGGGGACAGTGGGAATAGGAACACGGTGGGGTTGGAAGCACAGTGGGAATGGGAGCAGGGTGGGGGTATAAACAGTGGGAATGGGAGCAGGATGGGGAATTGGAAACAGTGGGAATGGGAGCAGGATGGGAAGGGGACAGTGGGAATGGGAGCAGGATGGGAAGGGGACAGTGGCACAGCAGCAGTGGGGACAGGAACACAACGCAGCGCTCGAAACACCCAGAGACAAAAATCTCCATCCTCAAGAACTCCTGCCCTGATTTGTGGCGCATCCCCAGGACATCCCAGCGCAGGGAATCTGCTCCGGGTGGAGCCGGGTGTGATCCTGGCACCAGGACACCCCGCGGGGCTGCAGCCGGAGGATATGAGGGACGTGGGGACCACACGTGTGAAAATTCCTGGAAGCAGCAGCTCCTGGAACCCGGATCCGAGGAAAAGCCCCGGGGGTGTTTTGCAACAGGATCTGAAACTGCCTTCGGTGACGGAAAATCCCTCCCGGTGCCAGCTCCAGCCACTTCCACGGAGGGAAACCCAGCCAGAAACCCCAAAAACATCCAGGAAAACCCGGGATCTGCGAGCTCCGATTGTGCCTCCCATCCCAATCCCTCCAAAGAGGTTTGGGTTTTCCGGTTGATTGGAATCTCCTCTTCCAAAAAATGCCCCAAGCGAGATCCCAGCTGGGATCCGGTGTCTCCCACCATCCATGGATTTCAGCTTGTTTGGTGAGAAAAAACACATTCCAAGGGGGAGAAGGGGTGGAACCAGCCCTGGAGACGCAGGATTTGGGTATTTTGATCCCTCGGCAGTGAGTTGGAATTTCCCAGGGATGCGTCATCCCAGGTGCTCAAAGACTCATCCCGTCCTTGGCCAGCCTCCCAGGAAAACATCTCCAGCTGCCTCATTTCCATCTGGATTCCCTCCTTCCTGCTGGGGTTCAATATCCGGGTTGAAATGCGCCCGATGTTCGTGGATTTGGCATTTCCGTCAATTAAGTTCAGGTTTTTACTTCGCTTTTTTTTTTTTTGTCTTTCTCCACCGATGCCGGATTTGGAGGACGAGTTCGTCCCGGCGCGTTGGGAAGCAGAAGGTGCTGGCACTGGAGAATCCACACGGGGAAAAACTCGGTTGTTCTCCTTAAAAAATTATCAGGAAAAGGCCCAGAAAGGCAGGGGACGTTTTCTGCTCAAAATTTAAAAGCCGTGAGCCAAAAAAATGCGATTTCAAAAAAACTCAGCGAGTGGAGAAAAGAGGGATTTCACAGATCTGCAGCCGGGAAAAATCCGCAAAAAACACCAAAATCACAGAAATAAAGAAAAATTTTTCATGTTTTAACATGAAGAATATTTCCAATTGGCCAGGAGTGCCTGGGATGGAAAGCAGGAGAGGAGGGGATACCCAGTGGGAAGCAGCAGCACATCCCAAATTATCCAAAAACCAAACTAAAAGAAATAAAAATGATTCATTTTCTCCAACACCCCCTAAAGCCACGTTTTCTGCCCCAAACACCGCTCCTGGTGGCACCGCTGCTGCCCGGAATGTCGTCAGGAGGTGTGGGATCTGTGATCGGCGGGGATTGACTCCAGGCAGGGCTATTTTTAGCCCGTTCCCGAGGTTCAGGGCTCGTGTCTTCCCAGCACCTGTGGCCCTTCTGGCTTATTTTTGTCGCCCAAGAGCTCTCGCAGTCCTCGCCGTTCCTGTCACCCCTTTATAAATAGGGATAAATCCGTTCCNCACCCCTTTATAAATAGGGATAAATCCGTTCCCCAGGGCTCCGGGAGCGCACGGGAGCTTGGAGGAGAGAGGGCACTGAAGTTTTCCCAAAGCTCTGCGCTCCCCTCCAGATTTATTTCACAGGATCCTTCCCGATTCCCACATTTTCAGTTAATTCAGCATTTCACAGAGGTCTTGCTGCTGCCAGGGGGTGAACCAAGGGATGGCTCCTACAACATCCGAGCTGTGATGAGATTTTTCCCAAAGTTGTTGTGTCCAGGAGAAACGGAGCTGGGAAAGGGGCTGGAGAATTCCCGAGGGAGCTGGGAAGGGGCTCAGCCTGGAGCAAAGGAGGCTCCGGGGGCCCTTCTGGCTCTGCACAACTCCTGACAGGAGGGGCAGCCGGGGGGGATTTGGGATTTTATCCCAGGGCACAGGGACAGGAGCACAGGGAACGGCCTCAGGCTGGGCCAGGGGAGGCTCAGGGTGGATTTTGGGAAAATTCCTTCCTGGAAAGGGTGTCCAGAGAGGTTTGGAGTCCCCATCCCTGCAGGGATTTCAAATCCCTGTGGATGTGGCACTGGGGACAGGGGCAGTGGTGGCCTTGGCAGTGTTAGACTCGGTGACCTTAAAGTTTTTTTTCTCAACTTTCAAGTTCCAGCGATTCCAGGATTTGGGGTTTTCGGAGAGCCAAGGCTCGATGTGACACTCCAGGCTCAGCAGCCACGGACAACTCCCAGTGCCACGGAAAACCCACAGAGCCCAGCCGGGCGGGAATCCCACGGTGATGCAGCTCCCGTGGGTCCTTCACACGGATCCTAAAAATCACCCCCAGCCTCCCTGGACACCGGTGGGAATCCCAGGAGCGAGGTGGGCACCAGGAGAGGTCCAAGGGGAATATGGGGGTGCAGCCTGGGCACCCTGGGGGGGTCATGAGGCATCCAGGGGGAGGTTTGGGAATGCAGGGAGCAGCGTGGGCACCCCAGGAAGGGGAGGGGACTCCCGGGGAGCAGCACCGGCATCCCGGGAAAGCGGAGCGAGCACCTCCGGGACCGGAGCGAATGCCTTAGGGACGGCGTGGGCATCGCGGGGACAGCGTGGGCACCGCAGGGAGTGGCGTGGGTGACCCAGGAAGCGGAGCGGGGATCCCGGGAAGGAGCGCGGCATCCCGGGAAGCGGAGCGAGCACCGCCGGGACGGAGCGGACACCCCGGGCCAGGTGTGGGGACGCCGGGAAGGGCTCGGACATCGCGGGAAGGGCTCGGACACCCCGGGAAGGGCTCGGACAAGCCGGGAAGGGCTCGGACACCCCGGGAAGGGCTCGGACAAGCCGGGAAGGGCTCGGACACCCCGGGAAGGGCTCGGACAAGCCGGGAAGGGCTCGGACACCCCGGGAAGGGCTCGGACAAGCCGGGAAGGGTTCGGACAAGCCGGGAAGGGCTCGGACAAGCCGGGAAGGGCTCGGACAAGCCACCGGGGAGCCCGGGGCAGCCGCGCTTACCGGTGTCGGCGGCGGCGGCGCGGAGCAGCAGGAGAGCGACGGTACCGCAGAGCAGCGGCAGCGGCGGCCGTGCCATGGGACCGGCCCGGGGGCAGCTCCGGGCTCCGGCGGGGGCTCCGGCGGGGGCTCCGTGACGCTTCCCTGCCGCTGTCGCGGCCCCGGTGGAGCCGGAATGGTTTCGCTTTCGCTTTCGAGCCGGCGCGACCGGGAAGGGACGCGCCGCCCTGCCGGGATGGGGAGCCAGGGACAGGGACGGGATGCGGAGCCCGGGAGGGGCGAGCGGGGCGAGCGATGCTGGAGGGGATTCGGTACCGGGGGGAATTCGGTGCCGGGGGGAATTCGGTACCCGGAGGAAATTGGGTACCCAGGGGGAATTCGGTACCCGAGCGGAGTTCGGTGCCGGGGGATGCAACACCCGGAACGGGATGAAATAAAGCGGAGTGAGGGGGATTCCTTGCCCGCGGGGATGATGAGATTCCCGGGAGGATGAGATGCCCGGGAGGATGGAATTCCGGGAGGGAGGCAAGAGCTGAAGGGATGGAAAAGCCCCGGAAATACAAATCCCGGGGGAGCGGGGAGGGTGTGGAATTCGGCAGCCGAAAAGGGACGCGATTCCCGGGGAGCGGGGATCTGCAGCACCCAGGGAGGGGATGAAACATCCGCGGGATGCGAGATGCCCTGGAAGGGAAAGGATCTCGTGAGGGTGAAATGTTTGGAGGGGAAGGGGTTCGTGAAGGGGGAGAGGGGATGGGATACCCCTGGAGAAATCAGTGCCTGTGTTGGAAACTGTATCTCTAA
>VYZT01048691.1:8003-98468 GCA_013400735.1 Pomatostomus ruficeps
AATGCTAAACAGTAAAAATTGTGCACCAAACACAAACATGGGAGAAAAACCCCTAAAAACAAAGCCAAATTGCATTCCATTGTATGATCTGCTTACGTAGCCTTGTGAAGCAAGCAAGGGAAACGCCCAAATATTAGACAAAAAGATGGTTTGTGCTGAGAACAGTATTAATTTTCAAGTCATCAGCAGTCACAAATGCTTAATATTTCTGTCAGTCTCCTTGTGGACTCTAGGGAACTCTTGCTACTGAAATAGCCACCTGATGGAAAACAGCAATAGTACAAACTGGTTCTGGGTGGAAGACACTATAAGCTGTAGGATCTGCTGAGGGAGTTAAGGAAGGCAGCACACAAGCTGGAGTAAGGAAACATGAAGACTTGGTTTTCTTGACAAAAATGTAGGTGAATGGCTGCAAGTTCCAAGACCGTACTTTTGTATCTCCCCTCATAAAATAGCACCTTTGAGCACTCCAGAAGCCCCTTTTCTGCCTGGCACTAAAGCACTCATTCATTTGTTGGGACGTGGGCGCCAGGGAAGCAAGGGTAGAGGTGTGAGAAGGCAATGTTAGAGGCAGAGGCAGCCTGTTTGCTCAACACACAACCCCTTTGTGGAGGGGCAATTCTGCTGCACCAGCAGCCCCTAACAGTTTGTGGAAAACATACAAACAACAGTCATTGCTTTTCCTTCATGTTCCTATTCCTGGGGTAAGTTAGAACCCCACGAACTACTCTGAAGCTGTGTACCAACCCCTGCTAGTTATCCCCATTGCCTCATGTTCTCCAGGGGCTGCTCTTTCTGCCTTCTTTCTTGCAGCAAGGGAACCAAGGTATTTGAAAACATTCTCCCTCTTCTTGAACCCTAACAGAGACACAACTACTCTTCTAGTCCCTACTCAGCGCACCTCATTACTTTGGCAGAAGTACTTCCTCTCTCAGCTGTTCCCCGCTCATTTACACCTGTTTCATCATGATTTCCCTAAATTACTGTGGCTAACTGAGCTGCCTAGGTTAGGAGCACAGAAAGATGGGCTCCCTGTTCAGTCAATGGAGAGAGACCAGGACCAAGGCTGTGCCTTGGTGACCTGGGTAACCTTCCAAGGGTTTCTCTTTCTGTTGACTGCAGAGGGAGCTGAAAGCCAGCATGATGCTAATTTGTCTGCCTGAGGTGAGATAGAACTGTATACCACTGCATGGACAGGACAGGACACTTCAGGCCAAGCCATCCAACAGAGCAACATTTGAACAGCTCACAAGAATTCAATTGTTCCGAGAACGCAGCAGAGATGAGGATACACGAAACTGACTCAAAGCAGGAGAAAAGGGCAAACAATTGCCCCTTGTTGAAATTTATGCTTCTCTTCTTCACTTACATAAAGAATCTGAAGACAGCCAAGAACATGGAAAGCAGAGGTTCCCCAGAGACAATCTCAGTTCATGAAGCTTCAGTGGATTTTGCTAGCCCTAAACTTACTACCATAGGACTCAAACCTCTCCTTTTGTGTTCACCTGTACTACAATAGTAGAAATAGGACTTTCTAGTTGTCTTATGGCTCCTTGTACAGCCATCTGTTGCTCCCTCACTATCATTGAGGGAGTACTTTAGCAGAACTTTACCAAAACTACCAGAGAAGACACTTAAGGGTTCCTGCATGACACTCAAGGTTCAAAGGTTTTCTTCAGCCTGGGCTCAGTCCCAATCAAATGGGAGGGGATTTTTGGTTGATTTTTGATTTTTTTTTTTTTCAGAGTCCAAAGATCAAGTCTCCTTCTCCACCCCCAATCAAATAAAAAGCACAATAACACTCTGGCCCACCTCTTTTATGGGATCCTGGGGTAATTACCTACTCACTTCAGCTGCTCCAGCCCTGCACCTGGAGACCCCAGAATACACCAGTGGCCTCACTGCTGCTCAGCATTAACTCCTTGTCTCCCAACTCTCTTCTCTGGTGTGTGAATATTGGGAGCAGAAACTCAAGGATTTTTCTAGTCCTACTCTAATTTGTCTCTGATCCAAGAAAATGGAACACAAGTTGTCCTGTAGAATGCAAAGAAGCTCTCTCCTAAGCACTCTCTTTTCTCCATCTTAATTCAAAGTTGAAACTAGACGGAACAAAAATTAAAACAAACTAGGCATCAAACACTTCCTGGCCAAATAATGGACAAAGGGCTCCAGCATCCTGAGAGGGACAGAAACAATACAGGTGGAAGAGAAGGCTGATAGACGCAAACTGTCTGACACTGAATGGTCTGAAGAAATGTTATAGATAAACAGGGAACAGGACATTTTTCTTCCGTGAATCAGCATAGAAACCTTTCTGTAGATGTCAACACAGCATGTGCTTTGCCTAAACACCCCACAGAATTCTTTAATTTCTAATTTTTGTGATCCAGAGGCATAAACTGGATTGTTCTTCTCTATTTGATCTGAGATATCCAGCCCTTCCCTGCAAAGTCTGGTTGTCTTTGACTTTCTGTCCCTAGTTTAAGTGGCTACAATAATCCTGAACAGAGCTCTCTACATTTCAGCAGACACAGGTCATGCAGTAGTGACACTTTTGATAATTGTTCATAGTTTGTTACACTGAGAATCAGAGGATGTCAAGGGATTTCCCACCTGAGATTTACCCACCTTCCCCAATATTATTTTGGATGGAAAGGAGCAGCAAAGTCCAATATAATATAAAACATATTTTTGGCTAACATCTGAAATGCCTTCAGATATCATCTAAAGTTACACACACATGTCCCCAGTGAAGCCTGAAACAAAGCTCTCAGAGAAGACAGGATTAATTAGAGGTCAGAAGGGCTTTGCTTTCTGTCATAACATTGCCATGATGTAGTACCAAACTCATTACTTACCGTGACATGAAGCTAAGAGACTAAGGAATGGTTTAGAGTGTGTTAGTTCATACTCTCCTTCCACTGCAATATCTGCTCTTGAGGATGGCAGCAAACAATCTAAACAAGGACTTGTGTGTATGGAACAACTTAGTCCCCATGCAAACAATATGGGGACATCAGGGATTTCTGTGAGATGTTATGTTTTTGTTGTATCCAAATTGCCTACAGATTTTTCTATGTGTCAGTCTCAGCTTGGAGGGGGCTGTGTTCTGTAATTAAACCAACTTGATGAGAGAGTTGCAGAGAAGGGAAACTAGTTCACAATATGTCATCTGACCTTTTCTGTCTTTTTCCTCAGCTCTGATCAGCTGTGAAGCGATTCTAAACTTTTCAAAACAATTTGTTCTTCAATTTGGAATAATGACAGTAAATAGTTCTTTAAATAGCCTCATTTGTCAGCTGTCCACTGGGATTAGTTAACATTAAAGGGCTGATCTCCTTTAACTGGATACTTAAGCTGTCTACTGCTGACCTTCCGTATGATCCCAGGTAGATGTTGTTCTCGGAGGATCTTGGGTTCACCAGTTATAAAGTTGGAAGAGACAACTCTAATTGTTTAGAGTTCTGAAACCCTGAGAGTTGAGGATTTCCATGAATTCAACCCATTTTCAGTGTACCAACTAGGAAAAGACACCTCATACTCAGCAAAATACCTCCTGTGCTGGAGGTTGTACCATCAACTAAAATTTGGTTGCTTCAGGTATAAGTCACTTTTGCCTGAACATATGCCCCTTCTTTTTGGCCTGGCTGTGTGTTTCTTCAACCTCTGCAAATGAGATGTTGTTATCTATGAATTCTCTGGCTTCTTTTTCTTGTCTATATAAATAAAAACTTAGAATCAAAGTTATGCTTGTGAGCTGTGTATGAACAAGCACACCCTGCTGACAATAGCAGATTAAAAAAAAAAAAAAAGCTACCAGGTTCCAGTTATTTTGAGTATAATACTCATGCATAATATCTCTCCAGAAACTTCAGGACTTTGGTTATTGTCACTGTCATGAAATTCACTCTGAACGTCTCATACACTGCCTGATTAATCTAAGCATATACTGCAAGTGCTTCTGACATTTATGAAGCTACATCAGCATGTGTGGAGCAACAGGGATCCAACAGAAGATCTCAAAATCCACCCATGGTGGAAGTCCAGATGAGAAAAGGGAGTGTAGCCAGGAAAAAACCCTGTTGTTTACATGTCTCTCTGTATAGCAACTATCTTTTATAGCAACTATCTTCTGCCCATGTCATGGGCCCTCCACAAAGCTGGATGTCTTGAACAATGCCTCAGTATATTGGATACAAGCTCTCCTCTCTCCCAGCTTCAGCTATCCTTGATTGCACACTTCCAGGTGCTGATTTCCAGATTAAGGGAATCTTTATTTTAGACTTTTCTCACGCTGTCAACGTGGTGTTTGATTACATCAATAGAGGCAAAATATCGGTGCTTAGTGGAAATAAAAAGATTTTTTTAAGTGAGGAGATCTATTTTTGTCACTTCCTCCTGTGGGGCAGGTTATCAAGATGACCTGCAAACAGCATTGAGGCAAAGAACGGTTCACTGTTTCGGGAGGTGAGGGGAGACAGATGGTATTTATGGTGTGTCATAAACAGTGAAGGACTCTTTGGACAATATCCTAATAAATACTCTGAAAAGAAACTGCCAGACTCTCATAATTCAACATACAGATTGTCATCCTCTCCCTCCTGCTTTGTGACCTAGTTAAGGTTTGCCTTTTAGTATTGCCACAATGAACTCATCTGTAAGGACCAGCTTTGGAGTCACTGATAAGAGATTCTGAAGAACTGTTTATGGATAGGACCCCTGCAGAAATCAACAGAAGTGTGCTTGTCTTCAGGCTGGGATGCCTTACAAGGCCTGCACCTGCCCCTCAGAGACATTTTTCAAATTGTGGTATAAATCAAGGACCCAGCAGGTCCCATGGGCCCTACCTTAGCCTGGTGCAGTGTCAAAAAGCAGAAAATGAGCATAATTCTAGGATTGATGACCTCCCACAGAAAGAGGTGGATGCTAGTGGTGGAGTGCTTAGCTACAGGTTCAGAGTTCTCTCAGGTTTCTATCTCTGTGTGATGGATGCAGAACTAAGATTGTTTGGAGGATATTTTCCTGGAGGAAGCTCCCAGTCATCTCTCAGCAGACCTGTAAGGGAGGGAGGAGATGCTGAAGAGGACATCACATAAAGGCAGTTAGTGCTGATATCTGGAAGACAACCCATGTGCTGTCCTGAAAAAGTGGTTCCCTTTCCCCAGCACTGGGGGCTGCTGTAACTCCCTTCATCATTTTTGGGTTGAAGCTTGTCGGCCCTGCCTCCAGACTGACAAAATCTGCTCTCTGTTATCCCCTAAGTCCCTCAGAAGGAAAGAGTATCATCATTTTCTTGATGCAGTGGTCACCTTCCTCCCAGACCCAATTAGCTCCAGGAATGGGGCCTTGAGACTGCCTTCCTACTTGGACCTTCTCCAGAGAGACCACTAGGCCAGACAGCGACTGTTGCTATGAGCAGGGTGTTTCTACCAGGAGTGCTGACAGCCTGTTTTCATCAGCTCCGAATGGAAAAATTGTTTGGAAAAAAGCCTGAAATGTTTATCAAAGAACCACAGCATTTAGCGTAAATGGTGAAATGACAGCAAATTAATCTAAACCCCACCATCCCTGCTATCAGGAATCATGGGCTGTAATAGTTGTGAGATGATCAGTGGGAGTTTCACCCCCAGGCCTGTGTGTAGTGGTTTCATAGGCAACTCCTGTCTTTCAGCTGAAATGCAGCTGCCTCTGGGCTGGATCACAGGCTCTGCAGGGCACCAATGGAGTTCAAAGGTGACCATTGCACTGCTCATGGCTACTTTGTGCTGCTGCATCTGCCTATGGCCTTTGGAAGCCTTTTGTCTTGTACTGCTACATTTCTCATGACAGGGACCAGCCTGTTGTTTAATGCTGTGATGAGGATTAATAATCCTCGTCATGGTTGATGATGTAAACATGAGATTGTCTGGGTTAGAAGGGCTAAAGGCCACAAGGAGAATGGCTCTTTTAAATGTCTTGTGGTAACCCCAGGGAAATCTTTCCTTTTCTTAGCAGTCAGGAGTTCAGGCTGTTCCGCTAACAAATAATACCCCTCAGGCCTTTGTGACTCATTTGCAGAGTAATAACTAGGAAAGAAGAATTTCTTCCACTCACTTGGCATCACCATTGCTTGTGAAGCCCATCTGGTATTGAGTGTAACTTCTGTGCACAGAAAAAAGGTTTTAATCTTGCATGGGGAATCCCGTGTAAAACATACAAAAAATGCATTTTTTAAAGTTATGGTTCTAGCTCTTATGGGCCAAGACCTAGCTTCTAAACTGGGAACTGAGTGTAATGTTGTGGTGGGATATTTCAATTCAGTTTGCAGGCAGCCTGCAGCTGTCAGTCACAGGGCTACACTTTGCACTCACCTTTGAATGTCAGTGTGGTGGCAGGTCTACACACCCCGGTGACATCACTGACCATTTTCAAGGGCAGAGTTGATGGAAATGGAAAATCATGCAGCAGAAGAAGGAAGAAGAAAGGAAGATTCATCAAGCCTTTCTTGTATCTGTGATCAGTGTTACCTCAAAAGATGCCTAGGAGGAATGTGACATCCAAATTAATGGGCTTGGGTTGAGCAGGGAATCTAGTATTTTTTTCCTGAATGGCTAAAGCAGAGAGAGTTCAGTATTTTGCTTGGAGATTTCCCCAGTGCCTAGAGCTGACCAACACTGTCTCACCACGCCTAGAGAGGAGCGATGTGCAAGTGGAGCACTGATGGCATAGAGGCATTTCTCACCTCCTCTACTCAGCCTGTTGCCCTTCACCCCTCGCTCCAGACTTACTAAGCCCAGAGTTCATCAGAATTCATTTCTGCTTTGCCCTTGCTGCTAAGCATTTGCCAAGAGCTGAAGATCCTGAGAGGTGCTGAGTATGAGATTGGAGCGAGGGCCGAAGGGAAAGCTATTGTTGCTCTTATCGCACTGTGAGGTTTGTTGCATTCCAAGGAAATCATCTGGTACTTGGCTTTCCCCACTTTCCTGTCCACCATGAGGTTTTAGGACAATCCCTAATCTGTTCTCTTGTGAACACTGAGGGCCTTTCTTGTGGGAAACAAGTTTGCAAGTTCAGTTGTTTCTATCAAAGATGAGAGAACATCCAAGCAGCGCCAGACAGTACAAGCTTCCCCCACAGACACTCTGGCTCTGGCATCCCACACTGATCTATCACCAGCGAGACCCACAGCACAAGCCAGCATCTCTGTCCCGAGCAGACACCTCCTCTGCCTCCGCCTCCACTCATAGCCTGCGTTCCTGGCTGCCTACCTCGCCTCCTCTCTGGCAGAGCTGCCAGAGAAAGGAGACACAGTGCAAAGCCTGGGAAAAGCTGACACTGACTTTTCTCTCCCCTCACAACTGCCTGTGCACTAAAGAGCACCTGCAGGCACACAGACCCTTGGGCTTGAACCTGTGACTGGGACCTGTGTCCCACTTGATGGGATGGTTGCAATCTCTGAGCTCTGCAGGGTTCTGGCAGGCGATGGGAGTGAAGCAGGGATGTGTCTTGGGGGGAGTCAGGTAGGGAAAGAAAGGTGGCACTTGGGGAGCAGCACAATGATGCTCATTGGCAGCAAGGATTGTGGTCCTGATTGTCTCCCCCCTGTCCTGCCCCTGCTTCTCCTCCTGTCCCTCACCAAACCTGCCCTTCATCTCCTTATCACACAGTGCTTTTCACTCCCTCCTCCCCACAGGGAAGCAACCACCCAAGAAGTAGGAAGAGTGTCTCACTCTTGGTGCTGTCAAAATCATTACCCTGTTGCCTCTGAAGCCTTGGCTTTGGGTATTAAAGAGTGCCATTCACCAGCCTTGCCTCCCCATGGACCACTTCTACCACCACCCAAGCCTTCATCTCTTCTTGCAAGGGGTGCTGATGACAAAATTCCAGTCCAAAGATTTGGGTCACTTTCCATGCTTTCCCTATCTTTCCCTTCAGAGCTTGGTCATGACTTTGCATCTCAGTCCCCTGTCAGTGGTCAATGGCAAAATTTGCTTCCACCAGCCTTTTCTCTTTCCTCCTCCCACCTTCCACTTGCTGAGCAAACCTAGCCCCCTCACTCCACCTGCACCAGGGATGAGGATCCAAGGATCCCCCTGAGTTCTCTCCTCAAAGTCCTGCTGCAACAACACAAGCACATCTGGTTGTGGTTTCCCCTGGGAAGGCTCCAGATAGTGGCTGTGTTAGCATCCCACCTACCTCAGCCAGCTGTGCCTCTGCCTTTGCCTGCTCCCTGCCTCCCTGCCCACCCCTGGCCACTGCAGTACTGGTGCTCCTTTCCTCTGCCACCTTCACACACCACTGGCTCCTGGCCAGAGCGGGGCAGAGGAGGGATGAAATATTATGGGGTCAGGAGGTAATGAGAAAAGCTTGGTTTTCCCTCTTGCCTCCCACCCAAGGCTCTTGGAGGGGCTGAGGACATGGGACAGAGCTCCAAACTGAATCGCTCCTTGAAGATGTTCACCACACCAAAGGATAGAGGGGTCTGGCTGGAAGGGGAACCTCCTTTTGCATCCCGTGATTCTCCTCCGTCTGGATCTGAGCAGGCTTTGCCACAAAGACATCAGCAAACCTTGATGAAGTTGCACAGGGGAGAGAAAATGCATATAGAGTCCCTATGGCAGCTGCCAGTGATGGAAATGGGAAGGAAAGCAAACCATCAGGAGTGCTTATCAAAAACACAAGGCTTGGGAGAGTGGGTAGGAGTTGATTGTTTGCTGGTAAATTGCAATGGGTTTCATGGAGAAGAACCCAGGGCAGCCTTGAAACCCACCGATTAGTTCAGTGGGATTTAATGTCTTCCAGTGAGTAAATACCATCTCATTTTGTTAGCACAAAGTGGTCCTCATCAAAGTATTGGCAAGATTACAACATTTTTTCATAAATCCAGCAAATTGCAGTCTGCCTACAGTCATCCAGTGAAGCCTTTTTTGTCTTTCTTTAATTGAACTTTGTGTGGGGGGGGCAAAGGGGATTACGTTTTTTATTGCTGGGTGTGTTTTATGGGAGATCTGTCAGCTGGACGTGACAGTGCCAATTAGGGTTGCATGTTTTTGTGTGAGTTGCAGAGTATTAGAAAGCAGAAGAAAAAAGGGGGTGCAAGTAAGCCAAGCTAATTACAGTGCTAGATTTGGGGAAGTGCAAGATGGGAAATACCTAGGTTGCTACACACGGTTGTGACACTTGCCCTCTATCCTTCTTCCTTCCTGCCAACACACACACACATTCCTTGAGATGTGCCGAGGGAAGATTGGAGGTTTATTTACCACTGCCCTAATCACACCTTTCTCCAGCCACCCAAGTAATGCTCGTGACTGCACACAGGGTATTGTGTGGTCTTCTCCTATGTGTTTCCATAGGTGTGAAGGAAACACCTTCTGAAGGGAACTCCTTAGGTCTCCCTTGGGTCACTTTCTGAGATGCAGGTAATCTCAGAACAGTGTTTTGGGAAGGAAAGGCACAAAAGTCTGAAACAGTCCAGGCTCTCCGGTGTCTTACAATAAAGTCGTTCTCATGAATCCAGCAAAGGACAATGAGCGTGATAAGTGCTTGATTTGTGAGTATCTCCTCACATTAGTGAAGGGGCAAGGGACAGAGAAGGAAGGGAAGATACTGTATTTCCAGGTAATCTTAATCCTTCAATTTACTCACTTGAGCCAAGTGTCTGATGGCAAATGCAGCAGCGACCTTTTAAAATTCAGAGCCAAAGCTTTACTTTCCAATCCCTAGGCATCCTGGGTGCTCATTGAGACTGCTGACAATCTCTCCCTTCTTTGCTGTGTCTCTAGAGCCAGCAGCTCTGCTTCTATCCAGAAAGACCCTCCAGACCCCTTGCATGAGGGCTGTCAGTCAGCTTCATGGGCTAGATGGCAAATTCAGCAATCTGGGCAGAGGGGCAGGTGGTGTGGAGGGTCACAGTGTGCTTTGAAAGCCAGGCTTCTTCCCTTTGGGAAAGGGATGGGTGCTCAGGATTTATGCTGCTGTACATGAAAAATAAACACTTGGTCTCCACATGCTTTGCTAGTCACCGTGTGCTACCCAGCTGATTCAAACACCCATCCATCAACTCTCCCTTGACTCATCACCACAACACTGAAGTACACGGGGGAGTGAACACTCCCACATGTGGATGAGAGAAGGCTCCATTTGCCATGAGATGTTGAAATACCCCTCTGAGCCAGCTCCTAATAGAGGCAGTTGAATACAGCATTGCCTCGCTGCTGTAAACCATCACTTCCAGCTCTGACTAAATGTCCATTTTTTATCTTTCCCTGTGACACAGCGTATCTCCTTTGGTAGGCTCAGCGTGCTATGGACCAGTGCAGGAGTTTGCTCTTATGGGGCAGATGGGATGTTCTCTGTGGCTGGATTTCAGAGCTGCTGGCCGTCATGGGTGGCAGAAGAGAAGTCCCTTTTGGCAAAGTGGGGGTGATGCCATCTCACCCATCAGCCTTCGCTTGGCTGCTTCTCTGGGTTTCCACTGGAGCACTCTATTAATAGCCTTGTTTCCAACAACATTGTCACTAATCATAATTTATTGGGACTTTAATGACATGTTTGACAATGACACTGACTGCTGGTGTTTGAGCACCAAACAGGAATTTTAATGAGAAAAGGAGGAAAATGAATAATGTGTTAAAAGGGAGATGGGCTTTACCAAGCTTATGTTTAAACAAGATGATGAAGAGTGTGATGAAAGTTTATCTGCATGGTAAGATAGATGAATGAGTTGGTTCTGTTGAAGACCAGGTGGCCCAAAGTATTCATTCTTGTTTCCTGCGACTGGACAGCTCTGAATCTGTGCCTTCAGGAGAGTAGTGAAATATAAAACACGGACAGTGGGATGGAACAGAGTCTCAGCAGGTTTCCTGATGACACAAAGCTGTGTGGTGGGGTTTACACACTGGAGGGAAGGAATGCTATCCATAGGGACCTTGACAGGCTTGTGAACCTGATGGAGTTTAACAAGACCAAGTGCAAAGTCCTGCACCTGGGTCTGGGCAATCCCAAGTACAAATGCAGTCTGGGAAGAGAATGGGTTGACAGCAGTCCTGAAGAGAAGGACCTGGGGGTGTTGGTTGACAACAAGCCCAACATGACCCAGCAATGTGCACTCACAGCCCAGAAAGCCAGCTGTATCTTGGGCTGTAAAAAAGCAGTGTGACCAGCAGGTCGAGGGAGGGGATTCTGCTCCTCTACTCCACTGTGGTAAGACCCCACCTGGACCCCACCATTCATATGGCTCTGGAGCCCCAACATTAGGACATGGACCTGTTGGAGTGAGTCCAGAGTAGGTCAAGCAGATGTTCCAATGGCTGAAGCAACTCTCATATAAACACAGGCTGAGAGAAATGGGATTGCTCAGCCTGGAGAAGAGAAGGCTCTGTGGAGACCTTACAGCACCTTTCAGTATCTAAGGGGGCCTATGAGAGTGCTGGAGAGGGACGTTTTACAAGGGCATGTAGTGACAGGACAAGGGAGGATGGCTTTGAACTGAAAGGAGATAGATTTAGATTGGATGCTAAGAAGAAATTTTTTACTGTGAAGGTGGTGACGCACTGAAACATGTTGCCCAGAGAAGCTGTGGCTGTCCCATCCCTGAAAGTGTTCAAGGCCAGGCTGGATGGGGCTCTGAGCAACCTGGTCTACTACAAGGTGTCCCTGCCCATGGCAGCGGGATTGGAATGAGATGAGCTTTAAGATCATTTCCAAACCAACCTTTCTATGATTCTGTTCTATGAAATGGGAAGGTGGTCCCCAAATCTCCTCTGTCCTTGGATGGGTGTTATTCCTCTGACACAGTGGCAATATTTGTGCATGGGTGCACAGCCCTGCCCTGGTTCCTTCTCCTCAAGGCTGCTGTGTGTGACTCTAAGACAACAGTTTTATGGGAACTTGACAAAGACCTTGGAATGAAATGGATTCACAGCCATCTCCAGTGGCATTCCTTGAAGCTGGTGGGAACTAGGTGCTCCAAGTATTTTCTAGATGCAGGTGATGGTTGGCAAGTTGCGTAACACTAGAAAGACCAGGGAATGACTAGAACATTGTGCTGGAAGCAGCCTTGTTTTCCATGAAGCTGTGCCTCTAGTGGTGACAACACAACACACACATGTGTGGGACTAGGCTGCCTACACAAAAGAAGCAGTGTCATTTTAGGAGCAGTGGAATGTCCATCTGGCCTCTATTGGATATGCAGAATGAGGAGAGTGGGGTGTAGGTCCTGCCCTGTATCTGGCCTATGAGGATGCTGAGGACACCCTAGAGGGTCTGAAATGGCTCAGGTAGTTTGCTCCTGCCTAAGTTTCAAGCCAGTGTCTCCTTACTGACTATATTGTTTCAGGTCCTGCTGGATAACAGAGAGAGGGCAAAAGCTAGAGCAGATATCTTTGTCCAGAAACTTAAAATACTCTTGTGACAGGAGTATTAGAGTTCAGACAAGAACTTGCCAAGTTTCATCTCTGCCAGTATCTTGTCTCCAGTGATAATGGATGATTCAGGAAAGTGTGACCCTTCCTTTGCCCCTAATCTTCTGTTGGAACTATTTCCAGAACTTTTTTCATCCCACAAAGGCTGTTCTGTGTAAATACATTGAAGCAGATTCCCCAGAAACAAAGCTTAGAATTTCTCTACCCTCTGTAACTATTCCTATCTAAATAAACATTATCTAAAAGAAAAATTAAATGGTTATCCAGATTTAGCAAATAAATCAATCCAAACACATGACTCCAGAACCGATCTTACAGCAATTTCTTTGCTGCTTTGTGGTGTAGTTTAAGAAATGAATTTCTTCTCCCCTCAGAACGGCAACATGTAGATTCCCTAAGAAGCATGAAGCATCACCTTCAAAACTGCCTCTGGTAAAATTTTTCTGGAAACATTCCAGGGGCAAAGTGCTTGCCATGTGTTTCATGTCCCATGCAGCATGCAAGATGGAGTTATTTGTTTGTTGCTGCTTTGTCTTTGTTTGTGCAAACTGACGCCGCAGGGACTTCTTTTGAGGGCATTTTTCAGCCAAGAAGATTATTCTATATAAATACAGTTAAATAAATAGATTTATCACTAGAATAGCTTCAGGCTGTTCCATCTATCTATCTATCTATCTATCTATCTATCTATCTATCTATCTATCTATCTATCTATCTATCTATCTATCAATAATACCTGTCTGCCTTTGTAGATAACAGAATTAAATTCCTGTCACTGACTAAAACAGACACATTGGGTTTATCTTGTTTTCTGTCTACACTGAGACTGTGAGCAAGAACTGAGCTAATTAAATCAGGCAGATTTATCTGTTTCAGGTACACCTTGGAGTTAGTGCCCACAGTGGATTATTCTGTTCCTTTGCCAAAGGACATTGCTTTTTTAGCTAAGGGACAGAGAGGCATCTAGGACCCATAAGCCTTTCAATAACTAACCTCAATCTGAATAGAAAAGTGGTGGAGAGTCATGAGCTGCTAGCCCAGAGGGGAAACTCCCATCAGCTCTGAGGCACTCTTGGCTTCTGTCACCTTTCCCAAGGTTTTTGCAACAGTGAATTCCCTTTATTTGTATGATTTAACCTGTTATCACAAATTATTTTGAAAATGTGCAATAGTTTTTGAGCTGTTGGTAAGCCAGCATGAAAGTCATCAGAGAAATGAAAGACCTTTCATTCCTGCTGTTGGTATACCCTCTGATGCAGATGAGGGTCCTGCTGGCATGTGACCCTGAATAAGTCACTTAGAAGAATGTTTGAAAACTGATCCATTAAAAGACAGCCCCAAAAGGACTGAGAATTAAACTCAAAATAAATACCCTGTTCCCAAGCTTACATGTGCAGTCCCCTACGTACAAGCCAACAATCAAAATAGGAGAAAAAAAAAAAAAGACTGAACATGAAGTCTTTCCTAACTTCTAATGAGCTGTGGTGAAAAACAAAATAGTAAAACTACACAAGCAGACCTATAAATTAGTCTTTTCTCCTGAATGATTGCAAGTTCCTCCCGTTAAAAAGGTTTCTAAACTTTTATATGTCCTAAGGGAATGGAATCATTGCCTGTCAGTGGATGCACCCAAAAGTGTTGACCTGCTCTTCACCATGAGGTAAAAAGGGTTACCTTAAACCTCAGAGGAAGCAGCAGTAACTTGCTAAGCTGCCATAATTATGTGCAGGTATCTGTGGGCCCCCAGTGCACTTAACAGCTTTGCTTTCATGGAAATCAGTGGGATTTTTCCACTTGAGTAAATGTCAGGTACCTAATAAAGATCTGGACTTGGAGAGAGCCTTAATCTGTCTAATTCCTAGCAAACAAGTGTTTTCCCAGCCATAGTGGGAAAATAAATAGGAGAACTGTGAGACACTCAGAAAATTTGGCAATAAGTCTATATAAGTATCTCAGACGAAAGACAGTCCTTAGTTCTGTTTGGAAACAAGGACTATAGGAAGTTTCATGAGCATTTTGGGACCAATCAAGGTTGAGGCTGTCATCTCCTAGCTTGAGAGCTAGGAAATACAGGACAACCCAAAACAATGAAATAATTTTCATGCCCTTTTCTTTGCTGCAAGAACTGCAAGTGTATAAAGAAACAGAAAAATGAGTGGCTGGATTACAGCTCATAAGAAGTGAAAGGTGCAAAGAAGAGAAAGGATAGTGCCTGGTACAGGTCTCCTGGCTTTCCCCACTATACCATGAATGCACATGGAGCTGTGTTTTAAGTCAGATGAATCACTGAAAACCAGAAAGTCTCAATTTTTGTTTGTACAAGTGCATGAAGAAAATTAAAGATTCGGTTATTACAGACATCAGTCATGCTTTAAAAACCCACAAAATTGGCTGAAAATGAGACAGAGACAATATGAATAGATACAGTGTTACTATAGTCTATTTCCCATCACTGTTGTTGCACTTATCAGACAGAGTGAAAACTGTTCCTTTGGCTTTGTTAGACAAATACATGAATGTGAAAAAACTCTTCTCTTAAGGACTTTTTTGGATATATTTTTCATTTTTCCTCTATTGAATTGTCAAAAGTAATATGAAATGAATAATTCCTTTAGATGGAATAAACTAAAAAAAATCCCCATCAATAAATTAGGTTTTTGAAAAGCTTTATTTCTATTTTAATCTTTAAATGAAAATGGTCTCCAATTTACAGTTCAGTATGGAAATGCATCTTAAATGAAAAGAAAAAACCTAGAGCATATTCTTTCATCAATTATGACTTTCGAAGAAAAATCTGGTAGCATTAACTTTTTCTTTTCAACAGATAATTTGAGATGCATTTTTCTATTAAAAATGTAATACAACCCACTTTGCTACATTCTTATTGCACAAAATCTTCAGTGATCTGTACCTTAACCCCTTTGAAAATTATGACATGAGGGGAAAGGAGAGCCAGAAGATCCTTAGTTTCTCGAACTGACTAGCTGGTGTGTTGTCTAGGTCAACCTCTCAGAAGGTACCTTAATCCTGTTTTTCTTAGACAGGACTGTGTCCTGCTCCCACCCTCTTCCATGAGTTTCAGGAGAAGGTATCTAGACATAAAGAGATGATGGCTCTTGTTATAATATCCACCCCCATGGATTCCCTGCAGGTAGAGCTGGATTGGTGATCCCAGAGGAGATTAGCTATTGCTGATGATGCTGAAGTACAGGAGATGCACATGGCTTATCTCAGTCATTCAGTTTGTGTCTCAGATGAGGCACCGGATAAGGATGCAGAATTTGTGCAGACAAAGCTGAGCAACTGAATCATTAATAACTGGAGAGGAGGAGCTGACATTTATTTGCTCAAATATCCATAAACAAAGACTTTCTGAAAATGGTTGTTTTCAAATGAGTCACTGAATGGGCATGGTGGTTGGATCTGCAGCAAATCCTCTGTGAGACACCCGAGTTCTCAGTTAAAAACCTCTTTTTCTAGGGAGAAAGAGAAGCTCCAGATTCAACAGAGAACTCCCCTATACTGGCAGGGATTTTTTTTCTCCCTGCTGTGACCTGTGACACACTGTGGGTCAGGGCTAGAACTGTCTCTCTAAGATTCATGGTCTCTGTAATCTTTTTTGAATTAAAAATGGAAATGTTTGAAAATTGAAATGTTGGGCAGTGCTATCTCCTGACACATTTCCTGTGGTGTTTACATGGCTGCATCAGTGGACATTTGTCATTTAGACTATTCCAGGATTCCACATAGACTTTGTCATCCCACTTGCAAGATGGACACAATCTGGCCTTTAAACCAATTCCCCTTCATCTATTCTTGATATAATTTCTTTCCAGCTGAAAGCAGTCCCCAGAGAGTAACAGTAGGTAGCTCTGTTAGGAGGGGCACTCCCTTGCTCTCTGCATGATCCTTCCTCACATTGTCATTGCATTTGTAGCTCAACTATCAAAACCAGTTGAACCATGAATAATGCACATGCAACCCTATGGCTTTTCATGGCTGTCCAGAGAGCACAGAAACAGATACTCAAGAGCCTGGGTCAGACCCAAGAGTGCTGGCCAAAAAAAAAAGGGGGCTTTGATTTACTCCTACTCTCTTTGTTCCAAGTTTCCCTCTGAAAACAGAGAGGTATATATGGTCTCTTGGCTTTGTGCAAAATATAAAAGCATTTTCATTTCTGCAAAGCCTCTGTTGTAGAACTAAAGAAAGGATGCTTTGTGAGCCATTGGTTGGTGCATGTTCTTAAAAAAAAAAACAACTCAGCAAAAACTTGGCTTCTGTGAAATATATGAGGACCCACAGATCCTGTTCAACACAGGTGAGAGGGAGCAATCTAATCAGAAGGGGTTTTTTATTCCTTTTGAGACATCAGTCTTGCTCTTAAATGTCCTCTGTCTGGCAGGCTTCAGCAGAATATGAAGTGCCTGCGTTTTTGAGAAGAAGGCCAGCTCAGGGGCCAGCTGTGATGCCTCAAGGGCTCATGCTGGCAACTCTGATGAAGATAATCTACCCTTTGTGGAATAGGGCCACCATCAAAATCTGTGGTTCTGCAGAGTCTGCTGGCTGGTAGAGCAAATACCTAGCCATGTTTGGCAGCTGGTGACTATAGCATGCAGTGCTGGTCATCTTGCTGGTTTACTAGATTGATCCTTCTCCATAAGGTCTTTCTCTGCTGCAGCTCCTGCTGTCTCAGGAAGTTAGGCTCAATTCAGAGGTGAATCCCTTGAGAGTTAAGTCCATACTACAGTCAGAGGTGTGACTCAGCTTGTGTAAATACAACTGCTTGGGGTTTGTAGAACCTTGTTGAAAGCTTGTGGCATTATGTGGAGAAACTTAAACTCAGGAGTGGCTGTAGAGCTAAAAGGATTTAGGAGGAAACCTCAGGTAGCAAAATACATGGAATATCTTGCTTGCATGTTTATAATTTCCACAATGTCCAGGTGAGCTACTGTGAGACTTGCTGTGTCTGCCCAAGGAATTCATTATCTCTCATTTGCCTGCCATGTGCTGCCCTAGCATAAGCTCGTGTTTAAAAAATACAGGAGACCTGAGTAAATCAAATCACAGTTAGAGGGTGGGCTGCTTTTGTAGACATGAAATTCACAATAGTTTGTTGTTCTCCTTTTTTTTGAGAACCTTTTTCCAGATTTTAGGGGACTGGTGCTCAGATGCTACTCAAACAGACAGCATCATGAATAAAAGTGTTTTGGAAATTTCCCAAGGAAACATATTTCTCTCATAAAATAGAAATGTATGGAAAGAGAGGAACTCCAGACACACACACAGATTTTGATCAATATCTATTTCAAGATAGGTTTTTGGTAAAGCTAACATTTTCTGGTTAGAAAATAAATTTTCAGATGTCCAGTTTTTTAAAAGATACAACTTTTATTTTTATAATAAACATTATAAGAGGAATATCAAAAGTACAGAAAATAAGATACATTTTTTCCTTAGGAATGCAGTATTTTTACTGCCCTGAAGAGATTCTTGAACCCCTTGCCTCTGAATTTTATTGATAGGAAATAATCTTTTATCTGATGCTGTTCTGATCCAAAACAAGTTAAAAAATGTGAGGTTACAAGAATTCTTCTACAGAAGAAACTTTCTGATGCCACTTCTTCCGTTAAAACACCGAAGATAAAAATGCCCTTTCTCAGTAGCCATGGAAACACCATTATTTAGTACTTAAATAACAAGCACGGATTCTTCCCTTACAGCAGAAGGATGACATGTTCACTGGTCTAGAAGCTTATGGTTCTGTGGAACTCAAACTGGTTTATGAAATATGTGACTCCCATCATTCAAGAAAAGCCCCAAACATAAGAAGAGGTATTGGTGATGCCAACCAAGGTGTTTCTGTACAGATCAGCTGTTTACAGTGTATGCAGAGTTTCTTTAAGAAAATACAGTGTGAGGCAATGGATGCAAACTCTGCAAGACAGGAAAGAGTTACTCGATGATACAGAATTGGGCTGGGTCCAAGAGGATTATCAGCAAGAAAAAGGGGCTTTGGTTTAGTTCTGCTATCTTTGTTCCAACTTTTGCTCTGTAAAGAAAAAGAAAATATACAGGCTCATGTCTATGTGCAACATATAAAAGCATTTTCACGTCTGCAAAGCCCTCACTGCAGAATTAAATAATGAAGGCTTTGTGAGCAATCAGTTGGTACTTGTTCTTAAAAATAGCTGCATCACAGACAAATCAGCTTTTGTTCAGAAACTGGGCAGGCCACATGACCAATTCAACTAGGACAGGTGATGACCAGGACTGTGGCTCATTATTTTGTTGTGAAACTTCATTTAATATTGCCATGCTCTGCCGCAGGATCTCAGCAAATTTTCAGCTAAGGAGAACTGGGTTTGGTCAGGTGCATTGTATATTTTTATTGCCAGGACAGGAGGAGAGAGGACCAAATCACTGCTGGATTTGGTACCCACCCTTCCACAAAAGGCAGGTTCAAGGAGTAAATAGCTCATCACTCCTTGTACATCAGCATTGCAGCTTCCCTCGTTTATACCACAATAGATTTTAACAACCTTATTGTCTTGTTTATAAGACACAGCAAAATGTATCTCATATACCATGTTTTGCCCATGTAGTTAGTACATTAACAATCGTCTTAAATTCTACAGAACTACAATTTAGCTCAGAGAGGACAGGAGAGTGTTAACTTATGCTCATAGGAAGCAGGATTTAGGGGACTCCTTCACCCATTTAACACTACACAGGTGGGCTGGAGATTAATGAGCATCTGTCTTGTGACCACATGAATCTGTTCACTTTTTGATGGGTGAGGTATGTTCTGGCATCTATCCTCATAGTTACTGAGCAGAAAAGACGATGCCTAGACAAATACCTGCTTTCCAGAAGTGCCTAGGTGTGGTTTAATAAGAGTGAGCACAACCAGCAGGGTCTACATGTGGAGTCTCCCTTTCAGTTCCTTCTAATGAGGTTGTAGCTTCTGCTCTCACCTGGTTCTTGGTGTTCGGCAGGAGTGAAGTCCGTGGCCACTAACCAGCCCTCTGCAGAAACCAGGATTTGTGTTTGCTACTGATGTTTCTTCCTCCTTGGACACATGACTTATTCTGAAGAACTAACTGGATCCTGATTGGGGATTGTGCAGTAGTCCAAGGCTGAGATTTTGATTCTTAGTCAGACTCCTTTTTACATGTTACACCTTTGTTCCAGGCTCAAACAGTGGTTGGATTAGTAGCATGGACACGTATAGGTGTATCCAAACGTGTGCATTAAGATTAGCAGCTGTGTAGGCTATCAAGACCACAAGAAGAAATTTAAGAATGACTGACCTAACACTTTAGTTGGATTTCTCCTGTTTCTGTAAGAGTGTGTTAGCAATTTTAAATTTAATTTAGTGTAATTTAATTTATTAAAATTAAGAAATTCACCTTGTGCCTGACAGTAACAGTATTCTAGTGGAACATGACACGGAAGCCATTCCTAGATAAAGCATGAAGGTAGAGCATGTGAAATGTGCTTTCGTTGCCTAATATGTGCTGACTGAGGTTCGTCATTGTTTTGTCTTGGGTGATGGGCACTGTGAGAAAGCCAGGCAGTTTCATCAGCCCTAGATCCTGGCTCCTGCTCTTGAGAAACTCCATAAGATGACATGCCAGCCTTTACCTCATCTGTGTATCAGACTACGTGGGGCGGCAGGTCAGCCTGCCTGCAGAGCTCCTCTCTGGAAGCCGGGCCTTTGCTCTGGGTGCCCACTCAGCTTGACAGGAAGATGAATGAGAACATTTGCAAATTTTTGTCTTTTGTACAATCTCATACAACCCGGCTTCCTTCCAGCCCTGATTTTGAAACTGGCATGTGACTGGCTCAGTTGAGTCTTCCCATGTCTTTCTAACATTCCTTTTCAATTTGGGCATATTGTTCTGCTTGGTGATAGTGGCCCTGATAATTGCATGAGTCAGCCATTCTGTGCAGTTTGGCAATATACTGGTCTATTGTTTTTTCAGCTCTTTGGACAGTGTTCCTGTTTCTGTGGGTTGAAAAGCACTTCTAGGATTTTACAGAGTCCTTCCTGCTCTGCCCTTGTCCCTGCCAAACACTGCAGATGCATATGGTGGGCCTTCTCAGAGAACTGAAAACTTGCCTGCTTGCACTTAATTTTCTTTTGCTTTCACTATCAGTTATTTTAGTTCTATCTTGCAGCCAAAAGGGCACCCAGCTACCGACCACAGACTCTTTCACATTTCTATGTCGGTTGTGGGGCAGTGCTGAGCCCTTGACCTTGCCCTTTTTTCTTCTCTTTCTTGCTACGACATCGTTAGTTTCTTGTGCATACAAGTCCTTTGTCCTCCCTCTACCACCCTCCATGATGCAGAAGAAAAGGTGGCTTCCCACAGCGAGGTGAAAGTGTTGCTCATGAGTGTTGGTGTCCTTAATTATTACAGAAGAGCTCCCTTGAACGAAGTGCTTTGTGGTTATTAATTCATGCTATTAAAGTAGCTGTGAAGAAAGGATGGCTCACTGTTATTTTGCATTTGTTTGATTGGCACCTTGTTTGAAAGTAGGTTTTATCAAGTTTTATCTTGAGCTGAGTGACACAGCTAATTATACTTGTTTTCACAAGCGCCGAGCTCCAGTCTGAAGTAGAGTGAGCATATAAAGCACCAGTGTCGTAATTCTTACAGATAATGTTTGGTTTTGCAAACTGTTTGGCCACATGGGTATGAAACGTGACCTCTGCTAGTAAAAATCACATCACAGGAAGACTCTGTGAGCAGTCAACAAATTTTTTGTGCTTCTTACCTTTAATAATGCAGTGGAGAAGCGGAAGGGGCAGATCCACCGGGATACATCCCAGGACAGAGGGAAGAGCTGAGCGATCATGGAATATTTTGCAGGAGATGCCATGTCCTTTCTCTTGCTCCATGGAGCCTGGAGGACCTGTGAGTTCAGGGTTATGGTGGCTGTTGGAAGGGACATCTAAGGGGTCCAGATTAAACATGTCCACAGAAACTAGAATAATAATATAGATGACCCTATGTAGGAAGTTAAATTCTTCTTACACAGTTTGGTCAGGGGTCATCGAACAATCTGAGGTAGGAATTGCTTCTCTAGAAGATGATCCACATAAATGTGCCTGCTCCATTAGACCACATCTACTACTAAACAAATACGTAAATCTACAGAAATAGCTTAACATCATAAAACGTTAATTTTTTCTATGCCTGAACTCTAGGCCATCTCGTGGCAGATGTTAACTGGTAAGAATGAATATTTCCAGTCAATGCATGGATGACTCATCAGCACAGCAGGTCAGAGAGCTAAGGGCTGTAGATGGGCTTTAAGAAGAGCTGAGATAATTTTATGACCTGTGAAAGCATTTGGTGGCTGTTCCTGTATAATCAGTAAGAGAAGGGTAATCAAAGCTCATTCCTTGGGGCACCAGATAATGATACTAATTAGCACACAGACAAGGCTTTGCTGAAAGCATTGCACTCAGGCATGTGATAATTAATTAGCTGATTGTTTGGGGAAAGGTGTGTCCCTTGCCTTCTCCCTCTTCTCCAAGATTGTGCAATGGGAAGAAAGGAGGATTTTATGCTTGCTCATAAAATAGATGCCACATCTAAAATGGATGTGGATTTAGTCCAGCATGGCAAATTTGGGCAGTTTATCCAGGAATGTGAATCTGTGTTGAGGTTTAAAGAGATCCCTCGAACTACTGCTCCAAGTTGGATCTCAGTGCATTGGGGGATATGTTAGGGCTATTAGATTTTTTGGTCTGTTTGTCCTGTAAAACAGGACTGGTGCCAAAACCAGATATGTCCACCCGCTGTGTACTCAGGCCATAGCCAGTGAGACTCAGGCACAGTTCTGAGCTTCTGGGGACAGAGGTTTGCATGGGGAACATTTACTGCTAGTTTCTATGGCATAAGAGCGTTGCCACTCATAGCCTTTGGCACCACCTCAGGAAACTTTGCCGATCAAAGATCACTCCCTCAGATGGGCTGTGGGGCTGTCTGCCTTTCCCAAGCAGGGCTCCCTGCAAGGAAGCCAGATTTGATGAAATCCAATGCCCTGACATTAGAGTGACCGCTTTGGCTCCACGGAGCTCAACTCAGACAGAGGTACTGGAGTCTGGCAGAGACCAAGTGTTTTCTCTTGTTGGCTTTCTATTTCTAGGAGACTGTTGGATAGGATCCCAAGTGATATATCTGGCTTCTTGTCCAGGCTGGTTTGTGTGTGTGCATGTGAATGTGACTAGGCAGAAAATATCCCTCCATTGTTATATGGGAGAGAAGCAAAGAAACACCAGTTTAAAAGAGCAATGTGAGGCAGAGTATGATATTCTTTTAGCTCTGTACAAACCCCTGCCTGGCCAGACCTTCATAATGCTCGAGGTTCTGCCCAACCAACTCACAGCCAAGTTTTGCAGCTGCATTTAGGGTTTCCCGCTCCCTTCTCTCCCTTGCACTAGCAGAGAAAACAGAACCTTTGTTGTATCTGGAAGCCTGTGACATACAGGTTGGCTGGCTCTGCAGGGGGCAGAGGGAAGAGAACAACCTGCTTCTTGTAATTTCAGAGGTCTTCCATACAAGCTACCATGCAGGAAGAGTTTTTGGTTATCAGAATGACCTCTGGTCAGGTCTTGAGGAGCTGTTGGGTGGTCACCATTTCTGGAGAGGGTGGGTGGTGGGAAGTCCTCTCCTCTGCTCCTACAGAGGAGTAATGGAAATTTTCATCTCTGGGCCAGGTCTTTTCAAATTAGACAAAGCCAGTGTTTTGTGAGCAGAGTTGGAAGCAAGAAGGTAATAGCCTTGTGACATCAGTTTGTTTAAGAGGGTGATTTTTCTGTCTTGTGAGATATAAATATGCCATGAAGCAGGTCTGCCTTTCATATGCTTTAGGCTTCTGTCCAACCCACTTCCACTGTGGCTTGCCTGCTTTTGGGTTTGACTTGGTACCCAAACCTGCCATTTCTGCTCCTTGGAGCATGGTTTAGCCCATAGATCTCTGAGCAGAACTGTGGTGAGCTGCTCCAACATTTTCCCACCAAGAAAAAGCTGAGCTGTCCAATGCCCACTACTGGTTCCACAAATGTGAAATGCAGGAACTCCTGCAGTCACCTGAGTCTGTATAACCATACCCATCTCAACCAGTCATAAACAGTGTCCACGAGGATATGTGACTCGGTCAATGCCCATAGGGCTGACTTTTACAGAGCTCAAATTATCACATGAGAAGATAGTTATTCTCAAGGCCTGAGTCATTTGCTTAATGGGCCCTATTTTTAACTGAAGGAGGCAGAAGTGGCAGTGTTACTGGGAAGGAAGGTAACCACCTTTGCTGTGACACTGGGGATGTCAAGCAAAGTCTCTTTTTTCTAAAGTGGTACACCATTCTCAAGCAAAGGAGAGTCCACTTTGCTTCTGCCAGTGTAAGGACAGAGAAACACACACTCACAGTGGAAGACTAAACACAAAACATTGTATTTTTGATTTGCAGAACTTGTAAAAAAGCTGGTAATATGTTAAAAGCTGGAAGCTGAAATCTTCTCAGATGTCTTCCCAAAGTGCTGAATAACATATTTTAGAGTTGTGTTTTTGGGCATGTGCGAGTTATCGTGTGTGGCACAATAGACCACCTTAGCTTCTCTTATTCATGTTGCATACAGACACAAACCTGTCATTCACATAAATCAGGCACAATTAGCCAGAGGGCTCAAATTTACAGTGTTTCTGATAAACCAGACACCTAAGAAATTCTGTGATGGGAAAAGGCTGCACTCTGCAAGAACACACCAGGTAACAGTAGCCTTGTGAACGATAGCCCAAAGCCTCAGCTTTTGCCCTGGTACCTGAACATCTCACTGTCCTGAGGGAAACATCTGCGGAGCAATTATTATCTTGGAAAAAGCCATGGGAAAATAAAGCAGTCGGTAACACTTGAAAAGCGTCCCAGATTCCCACTGAAAGGCTTTGTCAGAGCTGTGAACCTTCACTTTATTTAGCTGTATGCTTTTTTCTTTTTTCTTTTTTCTTTTTCTTTGGAGTGGGTAGTAAACCAAAAAAGTATCCTGTATGTTGCTGCAGTGGGAAATCTCAGCCGTGATAACATTCAACTCAAGGTTGTTATCTAGTGGATTGTAACCTGTGGAATATGGGAATATTTCTCAGAGGAAAAGCAGGGCTTGTCACTTGGTGCTCTTCAGGAGCTTAACTGTTTGTGTCACAGCAGGCCCCAGCTGAATGAGCCATGTAGCACTCAGAGGGACAAAGATTATGTTGTACTGATGTGCAAAGGGGCTGGGTGTGCTCACCCCTTCTCTGCAGGACAAAATCTTCTTGTCATAGACACTCTTCTTTTTTCCTGAGTTTTTTATGCAAGAGAAAAGGAAATTTGGGACTTTCAGCCTGCACAAACCTCTCTGCTTCTGTCTCTGCTGACATATGTAAACTACCATGGCAGGTCATAAAATGTGTGCTTATCACAGCAGGAGAAATGACAGGGCTGCCGCTGAACATGGTGTTTCCTAGCAGAACAAGCCGAATGGCACAGTCCCAAATGCTGCTCCATGCTCTGGCAAGTGTCCTGCTCATGGGCCTTATGCAGCAGGAGCAGGGTCACATCTCCGACTGTGCTGGGCATGGCCAGTTGCAGTGGTGACACAGAGATGCTCTTGGGGTCTGCAGAGGTGCACTGATCTGTGAAGGAAAGGTGTGGGGCACACCTGCATCAAATCCCATATGGAAATACCACAAAGCAATAGTGCTTGGCCCTTGCCTTCAGAGGCTACCAAAGGGCTTTGGGCAGGAGGCAGCATCACCCCACCCCTTTCCACAGATGGCTAAATCAAAAAACAGGGCAGTGAAATAGCTTAGTTAAGGTCACCCAAGGAGGCAGTGGAGGAGCTGGGAATAAAACGCAGGTTTCATGAATCACCAAACCACACTGCTTCCCCTTAGGGCTATGGATGTATTATAATAGAGCAAGATCCAGATGTGGTTTTTAACTGTCGTTCAGTACTCTGTGTGATATTACTCTGCCTAAGAATATATACAAATTTGGACTCCCTGGAGATCTGACTAGTTTGGGGAGCTTGATTAAGCCTGTTTGGCATGACATTTTTAGGCAGAACAGCACACAAAGGGATGGGGGGCAATTCTCAAATACACTGGCAGGGCCTATGGATTGCTGAGTCCTTTCTGTAACCCAAACGATGCATAAGAATTTGAGAAACACAATCTCAGTAAATGAACAAGGGAGCAAAGTCAAAGCAAAGAAGCTGGACCACATCAGGAGGCAGGAAGAAAACAGATGCTTGGCAACAAATCTGTGATCAGATGTGCTGTTCAAGTGGCAGCCAATCCTCTTAGAAAGTTATTATTCTCCAGCTGTTCATCCCTGTTCCCTCCATTCCCTTCCCAACCCGCCAACTCAGCTGCTTGTTAACTGCTCCAGAAATCAACCTGGGCTGTTCTGAGGGAGCTCTGCTTGGAGGTGACTGCAGAGCTGCTTACACTGGCCGTTTGGCAGACATATTCAGCAGTGGAAGTGAGGAGGAGACAAGGCAAGGGTCCAGGGATGGCCAATTCTCCACCCAGTTCTGTCACATCTCAGCAGCTCTTCTAGCTGCAGTTAGACAAAAAGGGCGTTAGCTGGGTAAAAAAATATTGCTCTGCATGTAAAACTCTTAATGCTTTGATATTAACAGTAGGAAGTGAGCAGGCCAAAATCCCAGAGCCTGAAGCCATGATTTAAATTGATCTGTGCTCACATTTCTACCTCCAAGTTTGGTCTGGGGGGATGGGGAGAATGGAAAAATTGCATGCTTGCATCAAATTTCTACATTAAAATTGCTGCTCACCATACCCTGACAAACGGTGGCTGTTTTTTTCCCAAAAAGGCCTGTTCTTGGAGTCAGATGATCGCATATCATCTCTGGCTTAGCTAAATAATGAACTACTTAACTTTTTAAATTTGCCTATACAGTCAGAAAGTTATAGTTATTATACTAAAAAACTTTAAGTCAAACTTCATATTCCTTTCATACTTCTTCACTTTAAATAATGGTTTGTGATTTCAATTTTAATTACTGATTTCTGCAGCAGAACTCATGCTTTTGAACATTTGCTCTTAGAAATGCAGATTTCATACTGGCTTAAACTGGAAGGAGCACTCTTGCTTTCCTTCCTGATAGGGTTATATGATATTCCTGAGTGATGTTAAAAAACATCCAATCTGTAATGGAGACACCTTTGGGCCCAGATGAACAGAACCATCCTCATCCAATCCAGAGACCATGCAGAAAGTCTGTGTCAGAAACAAGAGTCTCATCCTGCTGTGGGGTATTTTTTTTAAGTCCCAGAAGTGATTCCTGTGGATACTGCACTTTAAAAGCCTTCAAGGGCCTTTGGCAACGAGGTGTGCAAGTCTCATTTTCTGATGAGACCTTGTGCAAGACTCCTGGCTGTGCTGAGAGTCCAAAGTGGTGGAGAGAGGCTGATTTTTGGGAATGCAGTGCAAATTCACAGCTTTTAGTTTGTAAGACTCTGGTCCAGCCCCTGTAAACAAAGCAAGAGAGCAGCAGTCATGTGTAGTGATGGCAGCTCTTACTCATTATAGGTGAACTGAACAATGGTTTGATGGGAATCATAGGTAGAAAGCACTACTTTGATAATGGCATTAAACCTTCCTAACAAACCAGTCATATCAGCCTCTCCTTTTCAAAAATTAAAAACTCCCAAAGCTTCCTGAGTGTTTATGCTTATTTATAAAGGTCACCAGGAAGCTACAGGAGAAAATTCACCTTTAGCTTCTCTGAAAACAAGGGCAGGAGTCATCTCACCATACTCTAATTACCTAAAAAGTGGGTGGTTTACATAAATTAAACTGGCTTTATAGCTGCTGGAGAGATACTGACTTCTCCAGGAGAGGATTTCTGCCAGTCTAACGAAGAAATAAAAATTAAGGAGGAAGACATGCTTTCAGAGGGTCTTTTTCCATTAGCCACAGGACTTCAGATCACAAGTTTAGTACAGGTGCCTACAATTTAGTTTCAGTGAGCTGAAGCCACAACCTGATAATCATGTCACAGAGAGTGAATCTGCCTGACCAGAAGAAAAACAGGAGCTGAAAGAGGGAAGCAGAGAGTGGCCCCAGAGAAGGTAAAAAGAGACGGAAAGTTGAAGAGTTACAGACAAAAGACAGAACCTTTAAAACAAAGCCAGTTCAGAGGCTGTAATGCAATGTGTCCTTCACTATCAGGTTAGCTGTTCAGTGGCTGGCACTTTGCACCATGTAAAAAGATCTCAGCCCAAAATCTTTGATAATCCGGCCAGCCATGCTGTACTCAGGGGCACTACTCCCATATGCCCAGCAGGCATCTGCGGGGAGAGGGAGGTAGAGCTTTCCCACCACTGACAGACATCCTTGCTTGTCTCCTGCTCCCACCCGCAGTGAGTCACGGCTCCAGAGACACTGCCCTTGGCGCTGTAGAAATCCACAAACCACTACAACATGGTATTATGGAAAGGATGGAAGTGATGCCCTTCTTCTTGAGCCTCATGGAGGGAAACTTTGCCAGGGTTATGGGATCAGGAGGTACTGCGAGTGTGAGGTCAGGAGAACACCCTGAGGATGGGGTACGGAAAAGGTACACTGGATCTGGATGACAGAGATGGCACGCTGCAGGAGGCAGGTTTTGATGGAGAGACAAAACTTGACAGCTTGCTTTGTCTACCTGCAACAGCCAGAATTTGGCTGCACATCTCTTTACAATCAAAGTAAACATTGCAATAAATGCAACCCAGCCAGCTAGGTGCTTGCTTGCTCCTTAGCCATTGATAACTGGGGCACTTATTACAATATTGTAATGCCTAATGCTTCTGCTCACAGCCATGCTTGTCTGCAGTGCCCTGTAAAATCAGTCTGGGCTCAGCTTCTCAGCCTGTGGCAATTAGCCTGATGCCCCAGGAGACAGGTGGGGGGGAGGTCGCATGAGTGTATTTACAGAGGGGTGATATATTAAACCTTCCCCGTGCTTGTAAATTAAATGCATGGTTAAAGCTCTGGTCAGATACTCACCCGACTACCCTGCCATCTCCTCTGATTTATCTCTGCAGCAGATGCAGACCCACACTTCAGTGGTGAGCCCTGCCAGTAGCAAAGCTATTATTCACACTTCTCTTTGCCCAGGAAAATAAAAAAATCAAGTATGTGGACTCCTTTGGAAGGGAAGAGGGAGCAGCATGGTTTCATGGAGTGGTGGAAAGGCTTATCTTTGCTGAGCTCACACCTGACCTGCCAACATGAGGTTGAACAGGTTGTGAGGGGAAGCGGGCAGCTAGTGAGCAGCAAAGCCTCTAAAAACCCACAACCTGCTAAATAGGGAACCCTGTGTGGCTTCAGGTCTCTTGTTCCCCCAGTGCTGACAGGTTGTAGGGTGTCATGTGGCAAGAAATCTGTTCCTCCAACCATCCTCCTTCCTCTCTTGTCTATGTGAATACCTGTGTGCCGCCCTTGCCAATGGGATGTGTCTGCACTGTGCTGGTGATGATGGTTTAGACAGAGCCCTCAGGAAAGCCCTTGTCCTTTTAAGAAGCTGGAAACGGGACTTCTAGCTTTGTAAATGGGCTTCAACCTTGTCTGTTGCTCAAGTCTTGGCTGTACTGCAAGATGGCACTATATTGCCAAAGACCTCATTGTGATCTTCAGTACCCTCACGAGGGGATGTGGAGGAGCAGGTACAAGCACCCGAGGAAATGGCATGAAGCTGAGTTGAGGGAGCTTTAGGCTGGATACCAGGATAAAATTTTTCACTCTGAGGGTGGCTGAGCACTGGAAAAGGGTCTGCAGGGAAGTGGTCACAGCACCAAACCTGACAGAGTTCAAGAAGCTTTTGAACAATGCTCTTGGGCACATGGTGTGACTGATGGGGTGCAGGACAGGGAGTTGGACTCAATGATCCTGATGGGTGCCTTCCAATTCAGCATATTCTATGATTCTAAGCCACTTGATTTACTCTGTTTTTTCTCTTCTGTCTTCCTTTCTTTTCTCTGGATTCCCTATTTTTTCTGCTATTGCTTTTTATGATGCAGAAATGAGTAAGGAAGCAGATTTGCATGGTGTGAGACAATAAGAGGAACCTTATGCCACACTAGCATGGCTACTGTGACAGGGAGAAATGCATATTGTCTGCATGTTTGAGACCATTTTCACAGGACAGCAACCACAGGATCGTGGGGATAGAAAAGCCTGATGTCTTGAATACTGTAGGAATATTTAAATACAGCCAGCCTTGATCCTCATTCGGGGAAACAACAGCTGCTGCCAGGATAATTTTATCCTCTTGCTTACACAAGAGAGAAGATCTATTTTACAAACATCCCGTGATCTCCTGGACCCATATATGCGGTTATTCCAGGTCAGAGTTGCATCACTGAAGTGGCAGATCCATATTCTGACCTGGTTTTTTTTTCTCGCATCCAGCAGACTCTTCCTGCCTTAAATTCTCTGAGCCGAGGGACTGTATTCTTTGCTCTCGTCGCTGAGTTGGTTATCACTGCATCCTCTTCCCAGATTGTCTCCATGACTTAGGAGAACATTGGGAAAGTTTTGCTCCATCATATCCAGTGTAGTGACTCACTTAACATCGAACAACAAACAATCATGGAAGAGAAGAGCTGGTTTCCCTGTTTGCAGGATGCAAGGCCCTAAAGATAAGAAAGTATATTCATGCCCTTATCAGTTCTCATGCTGAAGTATTTGGCGTTTCCTGGCATTACACTTCCACTGTCTGCCTGAGTGCAAAGGAAAGGGCACTTTCCTTTTATTCCTTTAATTAATTAATTAATTAATTAAAGAGAGAAATTTCCCAGCTCACTGTCTTTCAATTGCGACTAGCTGCCCTGCTGCACCTGTAATCTGCACAGGACCTCTGATTACCTCCCAGAAATGCTTCCCACACCAAAGTTTCTCTAACGAAAAAACATGGAGAGAGAGAAATCCCAAATTTTAAAAAAAATTTTTTGGGGGGTGGCAGGAGAAGAAAACCTGAAATGTTTCATTTTATAATCAGGCACTTTGATATTTTCTTTCTTATTTGTTTGTTTTGAAATAACTTTCTGGCTCCATATTTCCTTTTGTAAACATTCAGAAGATAAAAAAAAATGTCCAAGCCTTTCATAGGAGCTAAAAATGAAAACTGTTGGCTTTTCTGGAGAAGCAAATTCCCTTCAGAAAGGACAGAAAATGGCATAAACTTAACAAAACTGTATTTCAAGAAACTAGATTTCTTTGAAAATGACATTTCCTTCAGATTTGTCCAGCACTGAAGTTTCTTCTTTTTTTTTTTTTTTTTTAATTTGAACTCTTTTCTTGAAATTGCTGATGAGTCCAGTCACACATTTTTTCTCTGAGCTGTAATTACTGCATTGGAAGGGTTATGTAGCACAGCCAAAAGCAAGAGCCCTCCTGCTCATCCTCTGAGGCTGCCCAGGAGCATGAAGGGTGCACTGGAGGGTGGCTCTCCAGACACATTTTTATTTGATTAGCAATGGGCACTTGGCATCTGTGCAATCAAAGTATTCCCATATTTAACACCAATATACTAATACTGACTGTCAGTGGGTTAATCATTATGGAAATACTGACCAATTCTTGAGTCAAATATCAGGTGGTGCCAAAAAACAGGGCCCTGGGACAAAGGACAGAGAAGTTCATCTCTGACTAATACTGCAGATAAAATGGCTGTTATGCAAAAACATGTCTTCCAACACAACATTTGGGTCACAGCAACATCGAACCACAAAAATGTATACTTCTTTCCCATGAAAAACAGCAAATGCCATGCATTGCTGAAGCTTGGGATTCTCAAATCCTTTAACGGGAGACAACTTATAGGCCTGATATCAAACTGTCCAGGCTGCTGGGGGTTATTTATATAGAGCTTAGACGAAAAAAAAAAAAAAAAAAAAAAAAAAGTCTTCAGATATAGCCATGAATCAACTTAGAAACCAGAAACTAGAAAAGGGTTTCTAAGCAGCAGAGAGACAAGGTCTGGAGCATGTCAACTATGGGTATAGCACTTGTCAAAACTGGTATCAGCTTTTAAGATGATGTGCATCAGTCAATGAATGACACAAACGGCTGTAAAAGCAGGCAAGCCCTCTTGATTTAGCTCTGCCTTTCTATAGCCCTGTTTATTGAGGGCTGAAGAATCAAAAATAGAGGCAATAGTGATAGCAGTCAATGCTTTCAGTCCCTCCCCAAAGTATTTAAAATAGCAACTGCCATCTTCAAAAATCATTCAGGATTTGGAAGGTTTCCAGTTTTGACAGTCCTGTGTAACAGAGAGTAAAAAGTGGTTGATTTCACATAAGATGGTCCTGTCTCAGCACCATTGAGCTGGATACATCAGCAGGCCCTTTAGAAAGACGGTTCATCCACCAAGTTATGCTCACAGATGTTGGCCGTCAGTCAGCCTGCTCTGGCTCACAGCAGCAGCAGAAGGTGGAACACAGTAGTACTTATTGGAGGATGGCAATTTACTGGGCAAAAAAGTTCCAAATATTTTCCTGAGCTTAATGTTGGTTACAAATATATGAATTTTACAGGGTAGGGAGAACAATAGGTGACATATAGTGTGGGCTGTGCTTCTGGTCCCGTGAATCTGTGTCTATCTATTGTTCACCAGCGTTAACAATGGGATTCATGTAATCTGATTTGACTTTGCTTCTGGGGCAACTCAAGTTATTTTTTCAAATCCCTGGCCATGGCAGGTGACGGTGGCCATTGCTTAAGGGATGGTTTTGAGGCACAGCTGGGTTGGAGCATGGATGTGCTGCTGTAGCATGTGGAAAGAGGCTGACAGCTCTGGATGGCAGTGCATCCTCTCTGTCATAGAGACTGCTCTTGGAGAGAGACAGATCTTCTGACCTTCAGCAGAGGGGGATCCTAAATAGACAGTTAGGGGTAGATGCTGGATTTTTAAGCAGTGTAAGGACAGTGTGATGAATCCCATCTGAATAGAATATGGTCATTAACACATCATTAAAAGTGCCTTGTGTCTTACAAATGCAAACAATAAAATCCTTCCGGGAGTGTCAGACTCCCCTTTCTCTTTAAAAGCAGCTGTACTTTTTTAAGTACATGGTGATCTTTGAAGACCTGCTACTCTTATTCTCCTTCACAGCTCTGCTGTTCCCCAGATGAGTAGGAGCAAGGTGTTTGCTCTCTGTGCCCTACAAGCAGTGGTGCATCCTTATCTCATCTTCCATAAGGCTTTACTATTCTGGGTTTACTGTTCTTTACTATTCTGCAAATCAAATCCTTCTTCATATTGTGACTCTTCTTTGGCAGCTCAGAGAGGATTATAGCTTTTGGCCTCACAAGGGATAACGTCATCTGAGAGAAAGGTGGGTGCCTCACCAGGTGGTGCCATGAGCCAGGAGACACCTAAAGAAGAAGACGGAAACACTGATTTAGCCTTGGAATAGATCTCTGGAGAGCATGTGAAGCCCAAGGGTGGCAGGTTCATACTGTCTGCAGTGTCTGCAGGACAGCTTGGTAGAGTAGGATGCTGCCATCCATTTTGAAGTCAGGAGTCTGGGCAAACTATGGTGAGAAGTACCACCCCAGGAATAAAGAAATGAATTGGTTTGTAACCTTGATTATCTATCCAAACTATTGAATCACAATGCAAAATGAAGGACATCCATAATATCCCTTTTATATACGGCCAGTTCTTCTACTAGAAAATGCTGTTACAGTGATGTTCCACTTCCCACCAATTCCCATATCCCCTTGCATCCAATTTCAACCGGGTAACCTTCCCTTACACAATATTTTCTGGGCAGCTAATCCTAGAATAATCTCTCCAATGTTAAAGAAAGAGGAGGTGCAGAGGAAGGGTCCTACAACAGCCTAGAGAAAAGCAGTTTTATATTGCAGACGACAGGAGGACCCCAGCTTGAGCTTGTTGAATTTAATGAAATAAAAGCTGAAAAGGGTAGGGCTGGCTGCCACAGATACATCAGGGGCCTAAATATTGGAGAGGAAATAGAGCTATTTAACTCAAGTACAATGTTGGCACAAGAACAGCTGGGTACAGGCTACCCATGAATGCATTTAGACAATGGGAATAGACAGAGCAATACAAAAGTGAAAAAAAGAAAAAGAAAAAGCAAGTAATTTTCAGATTATAGAGTAATAGAAATAGAGCTGAGGAAGGCCTCTGGAGAGCTGCTCATTTTGAGTTTTTTAACCTTTAGTAATATGACAATCACTCCTAAAAGAGAAAAGCCAGAGATCATTTTATCAGTGAGGCCACAATACTTTTAATTCATAGTTTACTAAAGCAAAGACTGTCCCTAGCATGTTCCTCCTAATATTTTCCCCATTTTAGCTGTATGTTTGCATATGAGAACATGAAATATTACAATTAATTATTTGCAGTCATTTCACAGCCCTTCAATCTGACAGTGCTTAATTGTGTGAGAAATACTGCTCTAATGCAAACCTCTGCCCTAAAGCCCTGTCACAAGCAGCTAAAGCATCCCTCACTCTTGATACACTCATGTGAGGTTGTGGAGAGGTGGTTGTTGCTGACAGCAGGACTCAGACTTTGTGATTTCTTCTAGCACCAGGCAAGGAGAGAGGCTTGAAGAAATGTGAGGGAAATGCAGCCTCCACCCCCTTTCAACTCCAGGCAACAGAAGGAGTGCTGAACTTGCCTCTGGCTCCCAGTCCCAGCTCTGCTGCTCCATATCCCCATGCTCATGCCTTAGAACTGTGGCAACAACAGCCAATTTTCCCAAGCTGCTGAGAAGCCTTGAGCCCTTGCTGGGATCTGTGTGACCTTCCTTATGACTCTTTCCTCCTTCCATCTACTTGACTTATTATCTCTTTAGCAGTCATCCTCTTCCGAAGCTGGGAAAAAGCAGTGGGTAAAAAGAGTGCCCAATAACAACCAAGTCCTTCATCCACTTGGAGATTAGAGATGCTACTTTCTACAAATAAATATCAGAACGAGCTTATTTTGGCTTCATCTGTGCCTCTGCACAGGAACTTGTGTCATCAGAGGCTCTCGAGGCTGGGGTGAGATAAAGTGTCAAATCCTGCTATTTCAAATACCCATCCACAGGCTGTGAAAATACCCCCAAAAAGCTCTTCTGGGGCTTAGAGCATTACTGTTCCAGTCTACACTGTCATTTAGTTCCCTGGGTATTAGAGAAATCAGGAGGGGAGAATGCCAGATCTGGCTTTATTTTGGCCATACAAATGTATTACTGAGTAGTGAAAAGTCAGGGAAAAGCATAAATCTCACTGCTGCACTCCAGTGCTCTGGGAGTTTTTCAAGTCCCTCTGGAACCCAGAGGCAGTTTTCAGTTTGTAAGTCTAAATGTACTTTACTGACAGGGCCAAATCCAGCCTTAACACAAGGCCATGGAAGTCAGGGGAGTTTCATCAGGAATGCGTTAGGAATTGCACTGCTGCTTTAGGGGCTATATTTTAGGGGAGTTGCTGAGCCAGTCTGCATTTACAAAATGTCAGAAGTAATAAAGCACAAGCCTTGTACCAGTGTGTTTTCACTCCTCACCCTGAGATTATCAGATCACCACAGGCACCAAATCACTCTTGAAAGACAACAGTAAAAATGGTTTGCTCTGCTGTACTACATTGTGCCTGAGAAGTCCTGCAGATGTTCCTGTAACTTTATCACTTTCACCTCCTAATTAGCAAAGTGGTGTTTTCTCCATCTCAGTAACCAGCGAACAGGGCATAGGACTGAACTATGTGCAGTCCTGATGGTGCACCCCCATAATCTTCTCACTTCTGCACAGTGCGAAGGTACAAATATCCCACGGAAAATGGAGCTGTGTTGCTGGCAGACAGGTAGCAGCTGTCCCCACTGCAGTCTTCTTCCTTGTGCCAGTTGTGACAAGCTCCTGCCCCTGCAGAGGTCGGGACCCTGGAGAACTGCAGCAAAGACATCACATACTATTCAAGGCTCCTGCAAAGTTGTTGCATCTCAGACATCCCAACTATTTTAAATTTTAAACACAGCTTTGGAAGGCATGTCTCTCCTGCAACATTCTTCCCATTGCACTCATGTGCACGGGCTTGGCTTTCCAAACAACAGCTCGACTGAGGAGCTTGCTTTGTTATTAATAAGATGGCTGTGTTTATGTAGTTTAAGTGATGTTAAAATTAAAGTGAAGTTATGATTCAGCTGACTTCAAGTTTTTTCAGCGCCCTTCCTTTGCACACACAGTTTGCCCTGCACTTGTTTGCCTTGGCAGGACCTGGGCTTAATAGTAACAATTTCATCTTCCATTTATAGGCATCTGCACGCCATGTTATTCTTATAAAGCAGAACCCTTCTCAGAGCCAAGCAAGGGGGACATGTAAAGCCATGCATGTGAAGGCAAAAATCTTTTTGAGATCTCAGCTTCTTCACATAAGGAATAGCTTTGTCTTTGCCCTTTGGGAAAAATTAGTATGAAGGGAAAAAAGTCCCATCTCTGACTCTGGATCTTGAAAAAGAAAGAAAAACAGTCACAAAGCTGCAGGGTATTACTTTCAGTGTACAATGCTTGGCAAACTTCCAGGGCAAATGTAGGAAAGCTGTAAACTGGTGGAGTTGGATGTATCAGGTGAGCTGTTTTCTGCACGAAGACATGAATTCACTTTTTTCTCAGATATTTAGACTTCAAGTGACTACTGTACCAGCAATTATTTCTTCTAAGAGACTGGGCCTAGGTTCCCACTCAGGCTTTGCTTGGGTTCCCACGCAGACTTCCTAGTACCTGAGCAGTGTGCAGCCCATGGAGGATTGTCTCGTTCCTGTTTATCATTAGCCAGTCCTTCTTGCAACTCTATCCTTTGAATCAGTGCTCATGCTGGAGCTTCTGGATTATTTATTTTTTTAATGTAATTCAATTTTTAGAAAACATTAACATTAAAGGGAACTTGTAGCAGGGATTTGACATTTTGGAAACCAAGACTCCAGGGGGATCTTTCAGTTTTGCCTTACATGTCCACTGAAAAACAAAGAAACATGAATGAAAACCTGGGCAAGGGCAAGGGGAATGGCAGATGTGGCATAACCTGATGAGACGTGGCTGACACTCATGAAAATGAGATTTGTCCTCCCTCAGTGCCACTGAGTTCCCTCTGGGGAACTTCAGCTTCAGCTAAAACCCGGTTGCCTTTGCACTGTGAGCATCCCTCCATTCTGGCAAGCAGACTTCCTCACCAGCCTGTCTCCTACCCTCAGAGCCCAAAACACTGCTGGCTCCTTGGCTGAGTGTTGTTTGAGGTGGGGCTCCTGACTCCCCAGCATGGCTTTGCTGAGAGTGCCTTGCCTTCAGCAGCCCCTAGCCAAGGGCAGCTGAGGCAGGACCCCCTTGCAGGCCTGCACTGGGGTTATGGGTGATGCTCAACACAGCTCAGCATGGGCAGTTTTCACCATGAGGGCAAACCAGGGAGGCCATTGCCTGACTGATGCAGCAGGACCTCCAACTTCTGATGTCCCTGTGGCCAGCTCTGGACCCCAAGCTCATCCAAAAGCCCATCTGACTAGCTGAGACTGCTGATCCTCAGCAAAATGAATGTGAGCTTATTATTTCTCTTTTTACTCAAGAACATGGGCCAACGCTGCTTCTTGCAGCTCCTGTGGTAGACACTGATGCCACAACAGCAAACTGGGAGAAATTACCAGATTTTGTAGCCATGGGGAGGACAGAGAAAGTGTAATGTTTTGGGTGTAACTGGATGGGGTCCAGCTGTTCAGGCAGAGCTCATGGTGGAGCTCCTTCCTTTCACTATCCTCTTGCAGTGGCGTGTCCCGCCTTGGCGTGTCTTTCTAGATGGGTGCCATTTGACTCCTATGCCTGTATGTGCATCTGTGGTGTGACTCCTTGTGCGTGTCATATCCCTGTCCCAAATCTGCTTCCCATTTGCCTGGAATCAGATTCCCTGCTGTTTCTGGAGGACTTTCTCTGAGCTGCTCAGCCATGACCAGAGCCTGAGGCACATTGGATAGCAGCTTGTGAGTCTCACACTGCAACAACTGACCACAAACTGTAAACTTCCCAATGGAAGGCTGCTCTTTAGGAGTGTGTAATGCTCCTTCCCCCAAATTACTGGTTACTCAGTCACTTGTGCATAAACAGGAACTTTGTCCCCTCCTCCTTTCCAAGTGCTGGAAGGCCAGCAGCTGGCATGCAATCCTATCATCTTTGAAACAGCATCACTCCCCAAAACATCAGAAATGGATGGATGGTGTCCTGGCTTTCCAGTAACCAGATTCACTTGCACTTTCACTGATGTTACAGTCCATGGAGTCAAACTATCTACATTTTGCACAAAATTGGCAAGCTGGGGCTGCAGCTCTCCTTTGCTCACCCCCAGCAGATGATCCTCCTGGCTCCAACTCTGTGGGGCAGAGGCAGGGAGAATTTTGCAGTCATGAAGTAGCATAGGGCCTGTTTTAATTAAAAATATTGCTTTTCCTTAGAGACTTTGCCTCCTCCTTACTGCTGAGGGAATGGCTGGGAGACAGTTTGTGTCACTGTTTCAGGGATCCTCAGCAGGAGGTGCCCATCTCAGGGGTATTTGGGCCTTTCTGAGCAACTGTCAGGTGCTGAGTAAGTGGTTAAATGATTTTTCTTTCCTGTTTCTATGGGTCTAGAATAGAAATACTCTCAGTGTCCTATTAATTTTGTCTGGGGCACGGGCATGGGGGCAGCAGGTAGATGAGTTTATAATTCCTAATCCAGGTGCAGCTGGTGGGAAGATAGGCTTTTACCCTCCTCTACCCTCTCTACCGTCTTTCCTCCTATTCAACCGGCACTTTCCACCTTGACATTTCCCCTGCTTCCATCATCCCTCACCTTGTCTGCCCTCACCCTCTCCTTTAAATATCTTGCTTCTCTCTTCTTCCACCCCCAATGCCTTTCTGCCTTCTAGCTTTGCCTCTGGTGAGCTCTCTGTGTGTGCCAAGCCACTGTCTCCTTGTTCAGCAGCAGCCTCTGCAGCTGCTCTGGCTTTCTTGGCTCTCTCAGCTTTCATTTCTTTTGGCCTCCCCCTGAACACTGAGGTGGCAAACCTCAGAAAGACCCTCTAGCAGAGAAGTGTCTGACCCACTGTTCCCTCAAAGGGAGAAGTTCATGTTCTCTTAGGGAAGTCTGGGGATGCTTTGTCAGCAGAGGGGATGGGGAGGCCCACGGCACTGCCCTGGGAAATCATTAACTCCCCATCTGAACTGAGCAAGGTGCTATGAAGAAGGTGTGTCAACACAATGCTTTTCATGAAATGCCTTGCAGGGGATCATGGGACTTGCAGGGGGAAGAGAAATGGACTGAAAAGGAGAGATAAACTCAGAAAGACCTGAACATCCAGGAGAGGGATAAATAAACTCAATCAAAGAGGGACAGAGTCCTGATGAGGCCTGTCATGGAAAGGTTTGGAGGTCCAAATGAGCAGCAAAGAGGCTCCATAGCTCTGGTTACAATAGATCTATGGTGGGTGGTAGTGAAGAGTTTGAGTGAACAAAAGAACAGATGGACAGGTCCCCTGCATGTCCAAACTGTGACAGGCTGCTCTATTTAGAAGGTATTAATGGGAAGCAAACAAAAGGATGGCTTTTTTGGTTGGTTGATTGTTTTTTTTTAATTTGTTTTGAATTTTTTTAGTGTGTTTGTGTGTGTGTGGTTTTGGTAAGGAGCTCGCTTTGGTGAATTACATACTTCACCTTCACTACAAATTAGAAATAGAACTGCTCTTGTCCTTTGTCAGTTGGACCTGAGGCATCAGAGATTTTAAAAGCCAGATAGTGAGTCTGTGGGAGACAAGGTAACTGAACAACATGGAGCTCAGAAATCCTCAACAGGGGCCTCTGTGATTGGGAGAGACCTCTTTCCAACTGGTGTTTTGTTGTGAAAATGCGGTAAGAAGTCAGTTTGGTTTCAGGTCACTGCCAGGAAGAGAGAAACACAAAATGGAGGCAGTTCAGAGGAAGAATGACGAAAATGATGAGAAGTGGCTGAGCTAGCTTGGTTTCTGAACTGCAATTGAGCAAGTGAAGCCTGCCTGGCTTGGCCAAATGACAGTGAAGGGCTCAGAGTGACAATCAAGTTGCCACAGCTTCTTGAATAGCTGGTAAATTGGTTGAGAAAGGCAGTGGCAAAGTTTTGATAAACCTCCAGATTGCTGAAGGGCATAAATAGCCAGGCTACAGAGAAAATGATTTTGGCCCTGGATCAGGTCCTGGCTCAGGCTATGGTTCTCTTTTGACTTTACCACTGCAGACGACCATCCTGAAAATGAGTCCACTGCACTCCTGTAGCTGTAGCACAGGCTGACCTTTACCTCATCACCACTGGAGCCACAGGAAATATGAGAGCCCTTGCTCGGTGTCATTTCCTCTTCTTTGGATTCTGAACTGTAATCAATGTGTGTTGGTGTTGCCCGTGAACTAGAAGCTTGAATGCAAATCCTTGAAGGGAAAAGCAAAAGACTCTTTTTTCAGAATGCTATAGCAGCACTGGCATTGAATGTTGAGCAGGGAATGGATGGTCGTAGTACCCCACAGAACAGAGGAACAGGCTTGCCCAGGTTGAATAGGTTTTTCCTCCTGATGTAGCCTAGTGGGTCAGCTGAGCGGATAGGCTAAATCTTTCTAAATAAAAGCATCCAGTCCTATGCAAGCTGTCTCTGTGAGTGATACTGACTCGTAAGTGAGCCTCGGAGTTAAAATTGTCTTGATAAACTTGGAACAGATTGCTCTACATTAAACTTTCGTTTCCAGCTGTGTGGAGACTCAGGCAGACGTCACACTGTTCATTATGCTCAAAACACATTTTCAAGATCTCCTTCCAAATCACAAGGGCAAGAAATGTCAAAAGCAATCAAACCAAACTTCTAATATGATCACCTGACTCCAGGAGATGGGGCTCTAGACCTCAGTTGATAACAAAAGGATTTGTAAATAGCAAATGGTTCATTTTACAGCTGACCTAAATAACAAGGAAGATAATTGTTCCTGTTCTACATTCTATTCCTCTAACCTTAAATGAAACAAGCCATTTTGATGCAGGGTTGTTTCGTTTGTTTGTTTGCTTGCTTTTTTTCTTTTTTTTTTTTCTTTTTTTTTTTTTTTTTTTTTTTTTTTTCTTTTTTTTTTTTTTTCTTTTTTTAATGCTACTTAACAAAAAGACCGGGGAATTTCAAAAAGAAAAAAATCACTTGGGAATACAAAGCCAAAGTAGTACGAAAGCACATTTTATACACATTTTGTTTCCGAAATGTAAAACAGAATCTTGGGGTGGGGGTGGCTGGGTGGAGGGGTGGTAGGGCATGATATTTTTTCCTCTGCTTCTCAAGTTGAACTTAGTTACTTCAGTGATTCCTACTCTTGAATCCCCAGCAAATTACTTTCTGCAGGCTCATTGCATGATATTCCCAAAGGGAAGTCTAGATCCTTTTTGCTAAAATGTGCCTGAGCAGGGAAAGATGATGCACATTATCTGTCACTACTACTTCTCCCACTCAGAAAGTTACAGGGCTGCCTTTTCTCTCACAGGAAGATCTGTCCTTCTTCCTGGAATCTGGCACTGCTTTCTCATCCCAGCTGCCTTTCATCTATGCAAGAGTGTGGGGCAGAACAAGCTTTGTAAACAAGGTGGTGATGCACTACAGGAGGAGAAGGCTGACCTTAAAATATTTGGATTTCCAAAGTGTCTGGTCTAATGATCTGAGCTACCTGAAGCTATAGGGTAGAGAGCAGTGTCACCATATTCAGCTGTCTTGGAAACAGCCTGCAGCCAGCCTTCTCAAGGGGGAGAGAAATCAGAAAACAGGCACCACCACCATCACCAAGAGAAAAAATAAGTGTCCTGTCTTGCATGAGTGAAATTTATGGGAATAATAGAATGATGTTTCTCCACAGATGGTAGGTCAATAAAGTGGGCCTTACCCAGCCTCAAATCTTTGGTATTTTAATGTATTTCCTGATTCTGTGAGTTACAGCTGCCCTGTTGCACATATATGCACATAGCACTTAAGGTTGTAAAGGAGAGATGGAACAGTATTTATCCCCTCATTCCCAATGTCCCCTTTATCTATTTTAAAGTCTTGATTCAGCTTTGAGAAATCTGCCTTGCTGCAAGTCAAACTAAAAGCATGCCCTGAAAGAGGAAGACATTCGTACTTATTTTAGTTAATTGCTTGTTTGCATAATTACTCATTCCAAAATCTAACCTACAATAAAATCTTCCCTTCCATCAATACAGCCATTGTTACAGGTTCCAGCATGTCTGCCCCAGCAGTCATTTGCTGGAGCTGGGAAGGCTGCTTTGTAAAGGTGAGCTTTACAGTCTAGCTCCGAGGGCCAGTACGTCTGACCCACAGAAACCAGGTCAGATAGCTTCACAATCAGCTCAAGACCCACTTGTCTTCCAAGTCCTTCACCATAATTCACTGTAATAAAGAAAGAGTAAGGGGATGACCAGGAGGATTTGAGGTTGGTGAGTGTAAAACAAGGACAGCTTTTAGAGTTAAGCATCTGTTTTTTGACTTTCCCATCTCTACTGTAGGTGTATGGGAATGTGTGTCCCTACATAATAAAAACTCACCAAATCAGAACACTGTTTGAGTGCAGAAGAACAGTGACTTGAAAGATGTTCTTTATGTTCTTTTTTTGCGTGTGTGTCACTTTTTTGGTTTGTTTGTCAGTGTGTTTGTTGTTGTTGTTTGGGTTGGTTTGTTTTTGGTGTGGTTTGTTTTGGTTTGGTTTTTGTTGTTTTGGGGGTTTTTTGTATGTGGGTTTTTTCTGGGGTTGGGGGGGTTGGTGTTTTTTTGTTAATATGCACAAACAGGAGAAGAACACTGTAAAAACCTGCTTGCGCCTGTGGGGCTTTGGGAGCTCTTGGCAGCACGTACAGTGCACCACAGTGCTTCAAGACAGAGATTTTTCCCCAGCACTAAAGAAACACATGGTTTCTGTTTTGAATGTCCAGTCCAAGTCAATGATGAAATGGTGTGTCCTGTTAGGCTAAGATGACAGCAGAGGGCAGGGAGTGCAGCCTACAATATTAAAATTAAAGTGAACAAAAGGTTTTCTAAGCTGCTTTGAACATCATGTTAGCCTTTCACCCATTCCCAGCTATGAGGTGTGACCCTGCCTGAATTGGCAGGGTATGCCAAAGGATCAGGTTCTGACTGCGTTTATTTTGGCTGTGGCTGTCGTAAACCCAGGGGCAGAGCTGGAAGTCTTCCCTCATCCCAAGCGCCCTTTGGGATACACCCTTCCTGGGCCAAGCTGTGCCAGACTGGCAGGAGACAGCATTTATGGATGGACATCTGAGACCTAGGGACAGCCCAAGCTCTGCTTGTTTTCTAAACATGACCAGAGGGTGTCTTAGAAAGCCAACTAGATTCCCAAACTTGACGAGATGAAGGCTGATGCAAGAAGGACACAGGGTACTGGACCTGGCCTTCAGATGAGGAGGTGGATCATACTGAAGGATCTGAGATTTTACATTGGTGATAGCTGTAGCTGCTCTTGTTTTGTGATCTCCCCGGGGGCCTGTGCCTTTCCTTGCTGGCAGTATGCAACACCCTCATGGCCTCCCACTTCCCTTCTGTCAAAGGTACCTGTCTGAGAGGAAAATTGGATGAGATGACAGAACAGTTTGCTTTGTGATCAGTTCCAGTGTGCCTGGACTGGGAACTGGATATGGCAAATGCATTGTCCAAGCAGAAAAGGAAAGAATACTGTCTAGGTGTCTCGTTGGATGTCTCTCAGGATGTGCCTGGAGTTTTACAGGATAAGCCTAGTCGTTGTCTCCTAACTGGCAGAAATAGCTGGTATCTCCCAGGGAGTTTCTGCCCCCATGTTTCCCAACATCTCTTCCAAACGTGTGGGTATCCCAAGGAGGAGCCAGTGCATGCAGTCCTGTGGGAGGGGGAGGAGAGAGAGGAAAAGTAGCCCTGTGTCCTTGTAAGTGTAACAGTTTAGTCTTTGCTCTCAGGGACACAAGCTGGCAGTTGGCTTTGTAGTAACCCACATGACAACAGGAATAACATCAGGCGTAATTAGACGAAATGATGGTATAAGTTCAACTCTTTCCCCCCAAAGCACCCAGCCCCCTCAACCCATTTTGAAACAATGCACCTTTTGTGGACTCCAAGTAGCTTTTAAAAACACAATCGATTTCTTTCTTCCCCATCACAGAAAAGAGTTCGCTGCTAGGATAACGAATGTTGAAATGTCTCTGCCAGGATGGAGACTGAAGCAGGGAGGGCATGAGACACCTCATCCCTCCCAGCTTCTACGGATGTCCTCTTCCAGACCCCCCTTACCTACCACCACCCACGAGGTAATCATTGTTCTTTGTTACTACAGCTTTAAATGCTCTCCCTTTCCACCCCTGCAATCCAAAACAGTATCCCCTATTGTTTTGGTGCTGGAAATATACATGACATAGTCATGATTCTGCCTTTTCTGAGGCCTTGTCAGGTTATGGATGGTTGATCATGCTTCATCCACCCAATGAAGCCCTTCGAAGAATAGTACAACATTTTCCTCTCTGTCTCCTTCCCCTAAGTGTGACTTGGCTGAGAGGACTACTGTGCTGGGTTTGAATGGAAATTATCTAAGTGTGTGGCTCCGGCTCCCCCTGCTAGCTCCCCTCTCTTTAAAAAATGAGACTGAAATGTAATCAGATTTACTTTAATGAGGGGGGACTGAGAAAATGCATCCCATGAAAAAGAACTTTGTGGGCAATCCAGGTCCCACACCATAAACAAAATCAAGTCACTCTATATTAGTGTAGAGAAAGCCTCAACACAGGAGAAACCCTGTTTATACCCCTCCTTATCACAGCTTTCTAGCCAGCCCATTAAACTGCTTTGTACCCATTCCTGTGCCACCTCCCCACGTAGATGGATGGGTAGGTGACTTCTGGGTAACAGAGTTGGACGTGTAAAGGCAGCACCAGGGCTAAAATGGACCAGACTCTGAGTGCTTTGATTTCAGTTTTAGATGGTTTTGAGTCCTTTGCTGAAATATGAGTCATTTTAAAACTACTAAGCTAGGAACTGTGGGGGTTTTATTGGTTTGGCTGTCTGTTTTTTGTGCATCTTTAAGGCATTTAGACATGAAGTGTGATGCCAACCACTGCAGCATTATTAACATTTTAAGCGTTTGAAAACTGCATGTGACTGTGTAGTGCTATATCTATATATGTGGGTGCATGTAATGTCGATAACTGAAATTGGTTTATAGCTCTAGCTAGTTATATTATTTTAAAGGTCCCAGTGAGATACCCAGGCAATCAATTTTGAAGACTTGCAGTGCAGTCATGTAAATAAAACTTAGGAATGGTGGAGTCTGACAAAGCAGTCCTGAGAATTATTCATCTAGTTAATGGACATGAGAAAATTTCTTCCAGAAGTGATCCAATAGCTGTACATGTACAAAAAAGAGAATCAAAAATTATATTCTCAGCATGGTTCTTTTTCCAGTGCACTTAATTTTAGGATATCCATCCATGTTCTTTCCTCAAGCAGGACAATTGTTACTTCTGCAAAAAACACCTCACCTGGTAAACTTGAATCCCAAACTGATGCATATGAATTTTAGTCCTGACTTGAAAATAGTGAAGCAGAATTTTTGGAAAGTTGTATTCTTCCTTTTGCTCATGTAGTATTTGATTTTGCCACCCTAAAATTTCTGGAAAGTTTCAGGCTAACAAGTGAGTGTTCCAGAACTTTTAATGTTGTGGCAACAGGCGATTGTTCATAAACTCTTTTCCAAACATAACTACTGGGTTAACTGTTGACCAGATAGCACCCAGAAAGTATATTTCATTGACTGTGAATTCATTAATAGTTAACTGGTGTGCAGACACTGAAACAATGTGCTGATTCTTCATATTGAATCCTATCTCAGACAAATACAATAAGATGCCATGGTCTGTTGCTTTCTCAACTCAGCATTGCTGAGTGTTGATGTCAGGGAAAAGTCTTACTCAGTTAATGGCATTCCTAGAGCACTCTGTGGAACTGAGGGAGCTACAGGAAACTTAGAGGCTTCATTGAGATGCACGAGCTCAACCTGCAAAACAGCATGACACAAAACCCCCAAACAAATGAAAACCCCAAAACAAACAGAGAAACAACCAAACAAAACAAAAACAAAACAAAACAAAACCAACCAACCAAACAAACAAAAAAGGAAACCAAAAGGAAAAAGGTGATTGGGCACCAGAGCTAAAAAATGTCAGAGGGGTTCCCAGAGTAGTAGCATGCACCTTGAGGAAAGACATACAGAGACATAGGATCAAACCTTCCTGCTCCAGCAGAAAGCAAGGGTTTCCGGCTACGCAATGTTACCTCTGCCAGAAAGGTTCCTTGGGTGCCTTTTAGATGGTTACCTGTTTATATATTTGATTACCTGTTTATATGACTAATATTTGCTCCTGCAACCTAGAGCTCTTAATTTCTCAGCTTTCTTCCCCAGAAGTGTGGGGAGTCATTTGTAAGATTTATTGCCCTGCAAGGTAGAGAGACAATGAATTCAGGTCTCTGAAGAGATTTGGAAATTCTTAGTGTTGTATGTGACTGCTACTCATAAAGAAGTTTGGCTTCTAAATGCTGATGTACCCAGAAACCCAGGAAAAAATGTTTGTTTTAGAGTCCTATTGAACTCCAGGAGGACAAACAATCCATATCTGTTGTAGGCCAGGATCACTGCCATAAGATTAACTAGAAAGGAAAAACACATGGCAGCCAGCCAGGACACACAACTCTCAGAAGGTAAACAGGCGTAATCAACCAGGGACTCCAGAAAGCTGCACTGCTAACAGAGTAAAACATAGGAGCCCATCTGAAGGCCCTCTTTCCTAGAAGAATGTATCTAAATACAAAACAATTATTTAGGGCTAAGAAGTAGTGTTAAGGCCATGGATAAAGCCAAGAAATAGGGCCAGCCCTCGTGGTAGTACACTGGGAATGGTGCTCTTGTAAGGCCAGAGAGTGCATTTCTGCTCATGCCAGCCCCTAAGGAGAGACATACTGACCACCCCCGTCCTTTTCTGGAAGAACTAATTGTTAGAGTTTTTATTTTGTTTTGTTTGTTTTGTTTTGGGTTTTGTGGTTTTTTTGTTGTTTTGGTTTGTTTTTTTCTTCTGGCAAGGGATCTATGGTAGTGAGGACAGTAGGGCTTTTCCATCACTGCTTCTGAGAGTTTCCATGTTGGCCTTGCTCTATTTCTATGCCAATCATACCCCATTGGTCAGACTACTTGGGCAGAAGTGGTATCTATTTGTTTTTGATAGATTTTTGTCCTACTGTTTATCAAATTGATTTGTATATGTAAGTACCTGTTGGCACCCCCAATGTCTGCAACTGAAAATACTTTACTCCATTTTCTTGTGCAATGTATACTTATCCCTTATCGATTTTGAGCCTGCCATCTGCAAACAGCCAGGAAGTTTTTCCAGTTCATGGAGTTCTGTTTTACCTCCTCAGTCATGATCACACAGTTGTATTTAATTATGCATGGGTTTTTTTGTGAAGCCTTGAAAATGAAACAGGAATAGGAAAGGCAGTGACAAACCACTTTTTGCTTCCCAAAAGGTAAATTTCTGTCCTTGTTTTAATGTAGTTGCTCTTTCTAGAAAAGCGCAAGTGCACTTGGTAGACTGACAGTCTCTCAAATTTTCACTAGCAAACAAAGGAAGGATTTGTAAAGATTCTGTAGCTTGATGAAACTTCTTTACTCTTCCAAACAAGTCTGCCTCTGGCTTATTTGCAGAGCAGTTAGACTCCCATTCCTCTTTAGTCTTTACTCTTCTTTGGAAGAGGTGATAGGGAGACTGATCCAGTGGATCAGCAAGCCTTCTTCAGCACACTGGGGTGGCTGTGTTGTACTGAAAAGCTGTGGTCTAATTCTGTGAACATTCATATGCTGTGGGACTGGCTATTACATCTACAATCCAGTACTGTAGATGTAATTATAAACAATTGCACCTCATGTTGGTTGCATTATTGAAAACAATAACCTGTATCAATCACACCATATAGCTGACATGCAATTATTAAAAAGACATAATTAAGTCACTGTGCTTTTCTGATCTTCTGGTTCTGAGAGAAAAGCAAAGCATTTTTCTATATCTACACTTATAAAACCATCATTATGGTATCCATACCCTGGTGTAGTACTTTGGGTTGGAACAAGCTATGCCTGCTACATATTTGACTTTAAATATCAGATGCTTTGGGCTGTTTGAAATGTTGGGGGGTTTATTTTAGTACTTACTTTGGTATTTCCTGGCCATATTGAGACCTAAGTAGGGATGATGTTTTATGACGCAAAAGCGTGTGACTGCATTATATTTGCATTCTATGTATAAAGGCCAACCAGTGACTAGCATGTTGGAATCTGTTTGTGGGGCTCAAGATTTTGCACATCTAATTCTGGAAATCAGACCGGTGGCACAGGCCTGGGAACAGTTGCAGGTCTATAATGCATTGTTCTGCCTACCTAGCTCCGGATCAGTAGTCTGAATTTCTTTTTGCCGTGAAGTCTGCCCAAACATCCTTTTAAAAGTGACACATCCTGATGCTGGAAGACTTTCCCAGGAAAGTTTCAGCAGGGAGGAAATGGGAGAATATAACATATCATAAACTCCCTATGCCTCCAGAACAAGGCCCAAAGGCTACCATTACTGAGATGCATACTGCTAGTGTCAGTTCCAAAAGAGGATCTCAATTTATTGTGTGTTGGGAGTTTCTAGGGTCAGCTCCATCCTGCTATGTGGTATAACAATGTGTCAGTTGCACAATAGGAGTAACCTCACAGTATTCATATGTCACTTCGACAAGAGAGCAAAAAAAACATTCTTGTAGTTACAGGGTAGTTTGGTTTTTCTGACATTTAATTCTTACATGGCAGGCATCAGTAATGGGTGAGATTTTTGGACTGAAAACAAAATCATTAATAGAAAACAGTTATGGGTCTGTGCTTCCTATCCTTGACAAACTTCTCTACTTCTTTCTTTTTTTTTCCCCCTTTTATTGTCTTGTCATGTCAGAGCTGATTATAAGAGACAGGCCTTATAGCATTACATGGGTGGGCTTCGGACTACTGAGCTTCTGTTCTGGAGATCACAGACCTCAGTTTCACTGTCTTTGCTCTCTCCCTAACATAGTGAAAACACTAAAGTGACATCCCAGAGGTAAATTTTTTAGCCTTGGATTCTGAGACAGAAGGAAAAAATCATATTTCACAGACCAATCACAAAGCAGTTTCTATTGTGATGAAAAACTAAACAGCGAATGTGACTCTTGCCTCTCAATTACCACGTATGTCATGGTGGCTGATCTCTAAAGATAAGACTAGGTTGTGTCCAGGGTGAGTGTAGTATTGGGACCCTAACTGCCTTCTCTGCCATGTGTTGTGGCATAGAAACAAGCTTGAAATCACTGTATGATGGAGAGCTCTGCTTTCTGGGAAGAGCCAGGCATAAGAGCAGCCTGACATAAAAACTGATTTGCAATGAACAGAGCTGGATGCATTTTGTTCCTTGTTTTTTCAGTATCCTTAAACTGTGATGTCAGAGACTTTCTTGGTGCACATAGATATGTTCTGGGTTGTCCAGGACAGGGAGGAATTTTTAGAACAAGGGAAGTAAGTGGTTAGGATTTATCTTAGAGCAGCAGTTCAACCTTAGTTTTTAAAACTGCCTCGTAAATCTCTGGAAACATTCAGCTGTTAATCCATTGCTAAGCTGATTACTGTGAATAGTATACATGCCTTTAATTGTCATTATCCAGGAAAGGCCGTCTTTTGCTGCTGAGAGAATGGCTCTCAAATTCATCCCACAACATGTGATTGGAGCAGGCTGGTGATCTATTGGAGCACACTGGAAAGATTGGAGCAAGCTAATGATTTAATTTCTCCATAAATTGAAACCACTGCTGGGGGATGCAGGATTCCAGAAGGGGATGGTGGAACTGATTACTCAAAATCACGTCAAAATCTAAATTTCCTCCTCTATTCAGGTCTTCTCCACATGGAACAGGGGTTACATGAGCAGATATCATCCTCTCTGCTTCACAGCAACTGCCAATAGAAATTCTTTAGCTCTGTGAGGAATACAGTCTAGGGCCTTGTTAATCATGAGGTCACTGCAATAGAACAATCACACCAGGCATTTCCAAATCCTCCTGGTCACAAGGAGTGAACTCAATAAAACACTTGTTTAACTAACAGCAACTGAGTAGTCATGAGCAAGTCAATCCCCCATCACTTCCTCTTGTCACCTGTGATCAACCTCAGGAGGTTCAGAAGTTCATTCGTAACCTGCAGAAGAGCAAGGTTGTGGGCCCAGGCACATGCTGGCGCATCAGCTCTGAGCCCTTTCTCTGCATCCTTGGCCAGTGGGGCTTCATATTCAGACAAAGGACTCCAAGGAGTGACATGGCAAGGATGTGACCCAGGTTAGAGCCACACTGAGCTGCTTGCCTTGGCACAGATCTGAAAGCTGCTGCGCCAGGTTACCCGTGGGTCTTCTCTGATGAGGCAGGAGAGGGGTGTACTGGGTGAGTGAGGGAAGGCATTGTGCCCATTGCAACTCATCCAAGGTACGTTTTGTCCAGAAGTAACACTATGGCCCATGTTCTTCCAAACAATTGCAACAGGAAGGCCCTGCCCATCATCTCTTACTCTATTTCCCCTTCCTTCCCTCTCCACAGATTGGGCACCACTGCCCAAGAGCAGTGGGAACATGCTCATGTGGATATCCTGTCAGGACAGCTCATGTTATGCCCCACCAAGGTCACAGGGAAGACATCAGCCACTCCACAAACCTTTGGCACCACTGGTGGAGTCCCTGAGGGTCAGGCAGGGTCAGAGCACAGATGGGGCTCCTATGCCATCCCTGTTCAAACACTCAGCCAGTGACTGTTAGTTTTCAGTTTTGGTCTTTTGGCTACTCCGTCCCTGTGTGTTGAGGTCTGTGTTGTGCGTGTAGAGAGGGAGTCATACTGATGTTTTTCAGAACCACTCATTTTCTTGCCTTGTTTTTTTCACTTTTCATAGCATTATTGCTCCATTAATATTCCTGAAAACCGAGCTTTACTCCAATGGGTTCTCATGATTAAAGACTAAATGCTGCAGAGGAGATGACAGTCCTCACATGTGCCAATGAGTCAGTGAATTCCTTTGTGAAGCCTAAGTCCATCCAGATGTTGACCTCAGCTCTGATGCTATGTTCTTTCCTTATTTTCCTCTAGCATTTCTGGATCTATTTAAGATGGGTATGACGTGACCATCAATGAGGAAAGACAGGCTCTCTACGAGGGTAAAATGCTTTCCTTCTTTCTACAATAGGATTGTGAAGCTCTTTCCACTGCCGTAATTCTTGGCTGTTGCCTTAAAAATGCTTGTGTTACAAATATTATTGCTCATTTGGTGCTATTTGCATTATACAGGCCTAGACGGCTAAAGGCAATCTAAGTATCTTTCTATGGGTCTAATTTAGATTTTCAGGCTTTTTCTAAAAATAGCTACATGGGACTACACTAGTAAGCAGAGAGAACAGAAAAGCAAAGACCTATCTGCACATGGCTGCTAGAAATGTTCTGCTCGCACAGTCTAAACTCAGTATTTTCATTAAATACAAAGGCAGAAAACAGTATTCTGCCTACCTAGATTTCCCCAGCAATTTTTTCTCTTGCTTTACTTTCCTTTGCAATCCATTTCTTAGAAACTGGACTCTGAATCACACCTTTTCGCAGTTGCTGGGATATTGGTATTTCCTTGCTGTGGATTCAGGGCAGCTGCATCATCTCCCACTGCAGGCTGTATTGCAGCAGGCCAGGAAGTGCACTGCTCCTGAAGGTCAGTTGTGATGGGACCAGAGGCAGGCACGGAGCACTGCCTGCTGCACAGGTTTTAGTGGGCCTCCAGCAGAGGAAACGAGGTTAGTGCCAAATGAATAATTTTCTAGGCTTTCCCTTTGCCTTCCCCACCCCTCTGGGTAACACAAGCCGCTTTTTCATTATGCACATCAGCAGAACTGGGTATTTTTTCTAGGACTTTACTTTAAACAGATTTCTGGAATCTGATCTTCAGAAACATTTACTCTTCCCAGTCCCTTCCCAGATTTGGGACATTTTCTTAAGTGATACTTAACTTTCCTGTTGTGTGATTCAGCCTGGAGATGCAGGGACTATAAATGGGGATTCCCTAATCTCAGCCTGTCCAGTTATGTCCAGCAAAATGGAACTCTCAGGAATTTCCTCTCCAGCTGTCATAGCAAATCCACACTGTCCTGACCTGCCACAGTGTTGTTTCCTGTTAAGATATAACTGGTCAGCTGGTGAGGGGGGCTTTAAAATGGGAGCAGAGTGAGTAGAGCAGTGCACCTCTGGCAATGTTTAGTCTGTATCCCCTTATTTCTTTGGTACTGGGATTTGCCTGTTTTTGGTTAGGGCATCAGGCCCTTAGTTACAGCTGCTTCATACCTGGTGCACACATGAATCCTAGGCCTGCTGCCCAGCTCCTGACCCCCTTTCCAGGTCCCAGTGACTTTCACTCCCTGTTCCAAGCCTTTGCACTTCTGTGCTTGCACCAGAAATTGCCTCCCTGAGCTTCAGCATCAGAGGCATAGCCTCTTCTGCCTGTGCAGCTTTCTGGTCTTGGAGGTAGCGTTGGCCCCTTCCCCAAACTGCCCCAAATACTTCCGTTTTAGTAGAGGAAAAGTAGGAAAAGTGGCAAGGGTGGGGACAGCTGCAAAATGGCAATTCTGACCAGATGTGAAACTGGGATTCAAGTCTCTAGAGCCTCTGTGCCAAGTTCCTTCCACCTGGTTGTGCTGAATATGTCTAAAGGCAGCTGTCAATAGGAGTACCAGTGACTTGAAGTCTGTGATACAGTTAACACAAACTGGCAACTCTGTGTTTATTTTCTTCTATAAAACTCTTATTTCTACTCTCTACTTTTCTCTCCCTCTTCTCTTTCTTTTTGTTTGTTTGTTTCATAGTCTCTGCCAAAAATATATTGATTTACTTGTAACAAATCATGCCAGGATCAGAACAGCCATATCTGAATTTATGGTCTAATTTTCAAACAGAGTAATTTCCTGCTATTTTCCTGCCTCCCGAGTCAGAACAGTATATTTCTATATACTGCCAGGCACGGACAATTCTTATTTAGAGATGAAGCCATTCCAAACCAGAGCCAGTATGCCTTTCAAAGGCCAAGTCTTTCAGTTCTTATTCAGGATTTTAATTATAATGGTCCAGACACATCATGTGTTTTCTTACAGCCTGCACATTACAGCTCTCATGATGTTCTTGATTGCATTTCAGAGATGCAATTCAGAAAGAGTGATGGAGGTTACTTTGCAGTGTTTTTCAGAGGTGGTGTTGGAATAAGTTTGAGTTATTTGTTTATGAGATTAGTTTATACAGTGCTGCTGCAGAGCTGGCAACAATTTTCATTATGTGCTAGCTGGCTGTAGAGCATCTTCAAAAGGGATCTGCTCTATCTCATGACAGAAAGCAGCACAGGTATGAAAGGAACTTCAAATACTTAAAAAGGCGGCACACAAACAGACTTTGTCCTCTTTCTCAACACCCCACCTTGACAGCACTGGTTTAATAATCAGCAGCTTCCGTGCATTGAGCCAGCCCCATCTGGCTTAGTGCCTCAGGGATGTAAGACAGGAGGGAGGGCTTCCAGTCAACTCTTTGACTGCTTATTTTCAGTCCCAGAGGCCCATATCACATCTGGAGTTTGCCCAGTTGTGGGTTTTGGTTTTGGATTCATAGTGTGAGAGCATAGGGATGGTTATTTTACCATCCAGAATTTCCACTAGAGGAATGTGGCATTGAAAATTAAAATAAAATAAACAAACAAACACAGTCGTCATCCTTCCTGCAAAGCATCATCTCCTCTTAGGAGTACAAGAAAAAAGAACCACAAAAATCACCACCAACAAAAAAACTTCATCATTAACTTCACAAAATTCCACAGGGACAGGCAATACAGCAGTGGGACGTTCTAGGTGAGTATGAAGTCAATGTAGCCTTGCAGACATATACCTTAAGATGCTGGGTTCCTCATTCAGTGAAAGCCCTGAAATCCTCCCAAACAGTAAGCCCCAATTTACTCGTTGGAAGAAAACACACTAAGAGACACTCACAATTTAATGTGTTCAGTGCTGACCCAGATCAAACTGTGGTATTCTGTGTAATCCCTGATGAAAGGCAAAGCAAAGAGCTACCTGGAGGACCTCCAAGGCACTGGATATGAGACATCCTCTGAAACAAAGGTCAGCTGAGGTTGAGGGAAGGCCCCAGATCCATGCCAGATGATAGGATAGGAAAGAAGGAATTAGCTTTCTCAAGAGGTCCTTCTAAAGGTAGGGATGGTATAGGATGGGGAAGAAACCCAGCCTGTCTACACTCTTTCCCCAATTAGAGCAAGAGGTGGCTCTCCCATAATCTTTTATTTTACTTAGGGTGTTTTCTGAGGGCTTCCAGGTATTTCTGTATCTCTTTCATCACTGTTTCCTTTCTAGGAGTAGTGATCTGCAGCTCTCAGGGACGCCTTTGTACCCAATTGGTTATCAGCCTCTGACAACAGGCTGGCTGTGGACCTTTGGATTTTCCCACTGACTTCATTTTTCAAGGCTGCATTTTCCACCTCTGATGTTTTCAGGCTTGATCTTAAAATAACTGCACCTTGCAGTGATTCACCCACATCTAAGGGTTGGGTCTCTTGGCCTCTTCTGAGTCAGGGTGTGTTTTGGTTGCTCCTCACTGATCGCTACTCAGTTTGCCCCTGGGAGGGCCTTTTGACCATACTCTGATAATTTTTTTTCTGCTCTAACCACATTGAAATGTCTTTCACACCCAATATCTCTCAACAAGCGGAGAGAGCTGAGGATATCGTCACAAGCCTTGACTTGGAAAGCTTTGGTATTAGGTGCTTATATATTTTCCAAAAACAAGTAGAACTCTGCATTGCCATAGCGACATAGCCCTTCTTAATTCTCCTAAGCAACAGAAATTAGGGGACTTATTGGCCAGAGCAGGAAAGTATGGACCCAGGGGCCCTGGAGATGACACATATTTCTTCATGAGTTTGGAAGAGCCCATAGTCCAGGGAGAGAAAGCATCATTCAAAAATTGCTAGCCACTGACATCCAAGAACAGGATTTAGATTCACTAAAAAAAAAAAAAAAATAGTTTTAATCGATACAATAAACACAAATCCTTGGTGGTTGGTTGAGGTTTTTTTGTCTGTGTGGATATTTCCCACCTATATTCTTGTTTCTAAGCAAGAAAGGAAGATCTGCCTCTTTTTTACCAACCATGTATGTACAGAACAAGGTTAAAATTCAATAATCAGTGAATTTTAAATCAGACCTCCCCCCCAGAAAACCCCACCTGCCTTGCAGGCAGATTAGTGGATGAGCCTATTCTATTTGTTCTTACACCCTGACATTGCCTGGCTTCAAACACCTCATCCAGTATTGCACAGTTACAGGACGTAATGTTACCACATATCCTGAATTTAGGTTTTGGTGGAAAACAAAGGCTCTATGTCATTCTATTGGGGAATTCACCAGTATTCCTGACAGCTCATCATCTTCCTAATGTTGCCAAGCAGTAAGTGATTAACTGCCATGAGACAGACGAATAAAAAAGTCACAAGATACGACAGAAAAAGAAACATTTTGAAAATGAGCTTATACAAGATATATTTGCTCGCATTTTGACATTTGAATCCTTTTTGTTGACATCATCAGGCTTTTGACAAAAGGTCTGATGTCTGTGTGCATGCCTAGTTTATAATGAAAACAGAGACTATCTGGTAACAGTGAGGCGTTCAGGGGCTGAGGATTTGAGGAAAATAGCAGCTATCAGAGGAACTGACAACCTGCATGTCCTTTAAAAAAGAAATGCCTAAACAGCTGAAAACATGAACCAGGTGATATAGCTAATGGCAAAGGCCCTTTCACCTGGTTCACGTTTTCAGCTGTGATTGACCTAAGAAGGTATGAAAAATCATAGGAGCTGATATCAGCTAGTGGTCCCAAATCACTCTTTGATACCAAGTGAGGAGCTGCCTATGGGAGTAGAGGGATCATTACCATGACTTTGGCACCATCCCTCCTTTTCTCCAATGACACAACCTGAGTACACTGTCAGACTAAAGTTGGGAAAAGCTAGAGAGAACATGCATGGGCAGCAGGGCTTGCTTGGCCCTGCATAATTCTATGTTAGCTCCTTCTTAAAAATATTCCTCAGAAGTAAATTTATCTGCCAAGTTTGAGCATGGCATGAAATACGTACAGCCACATAACCCTCCACCTCATTCCAAAAATGGAGAGGGACTAAGAAAAGACCAACTCAGGTTTAGCTATTGCATCGCAGAGGTCCTGAACATCAGTCAGCTGAGGCAGACTGTGATTTTACTATAAAGTTTCAGCTGCAAAGATCCTTCCTGTGCTGAGAACAGGGAAAGATGTGTGTGGGAAGGGAAAAGAAAGGAGAACAGCTAACGTGCAGGGCAAAGTGGGTGACAGCATGGGACAAGAAGGTTGCTGGAGAAGGATAGAGAGAAATGAAACCTTTCAACCCTTCACCAGCAGTGGCACCTGTCCCAGTCTTGGACTCACTTGTGTTTCAGTGGCTTGTCTTACTGCCATGGCTTTGGGAAAAAGAGACTGTTTACAGGAAACAAGCTGGCTATACTTCCCACAGCCTTGCTGGGCTGGGGTGGAGGCAGAAGCTGGCTCTTTTTGCTGCTGAGGAAGCTCCAGCTTCTAGGGGTGTGTGAATGCTGCAACTCACTTCTTCCCAACCCTACCTCCTTTCCTCAGTGCTGACACTTCCCCACCCCACCTCAGCCACACGGGTGTTTGCAGGGGTTTGTGGTTCCTAAAAGGGCTGAAGGATCCCTGGAAGCTGCTGGGCCCATGTTGTGTTTAAATCCATGGGGACTGACCCCTGTCCGGTATTACCCTCCCTTGTATCCTTAGGCTGCACTGAAGATGTTTAATGAACAGATTTCCTGTAATAGATGGCAGCAATGACAAGAAAAATAAGATGTTGCACCACATCTTGGCAGAAGTGGCTCAGAAAGACAATTCAGGCAGCTGTCTGTCCTCTGCCAGCCCTCTCCCTCTGTTCCCATGCACACTTGCTTATGGGTCATGCTGAGGGCTGAAGAAAAAGCTGTGCCCTCTCTTCTTAGCAGCAAGCACAGAGGTTATCATTCCAGCCTTGAAAACCAACGCTGCAAACGGGGAAAGGGGGAGGTCACATATTTTGGTAGAAATGAGTATTTAAAATACATCATATTTGTTCTATTTGCCTCTTCCCTACCTCCCTCGCAGCTTGTAAAACTCCCGCTGTCTCCCTTCCTTTTCAGGCAAATGCTTGGCTTGTTTCTCCCAGCGCACTGCATTCCCGTCACCCTGTCCCTGCGGCTACTAACCTACCTCCTAAAGCTTAAAGAGGAGCTTGTGGGCCAGCTTCTGTCCCAGTCCTCGCTGCGGCTGTTGCTTGACTTGTATACAGCACTATGTGTTGGACGGAGCTGCTGCTCCTGACGAACGAGGGTGCCAAACCTCATGAATCTGGGGTTTGGCAACGTCCAGCTGTTTTCAGCCGGAGAGACGGGGAACGCCGGGGGCAGCAGCCCCGACACAGTGGGTTCGTCACTGGCGAGGAGGGGCTGGTCCTGGAAAAAGGGAGATGTCCCAGTTAGTCATCGCCCACCCGCTGGTAGCTGGGAGGCACTCTCGTAGCATCTGCTGCTCGGCAAGGCACAGGCAGGGTCAGCAGTGGTGAGGGCTGATCCCTGAAGAGCGAAGGGCCACTGCTCCAATCCAGCTACACATTCTCCACTCCCCACAAGCCATGGGGCTGCTGCCAGGAGTCAGCAGTCAGTACGCTTAATGCTGTCATGATGTTTATTCAGTGCATGTTTAAAGACATTGGGGATTGCAATAGCATGCACATTGCAGTGTGTGACTGTGCAAAAGGTGTGGGACACTGACAGAAGGAAAAGGGTGTCTGGGATGACAGTCCATACCTGCTCTTTGCATGGCTTGCCATAGCTCCACATTCCAGGTATTTCCAAGAGTTTCAGTTTTAATAACAAGCAAAAGACATTGAAAGCACACTGGATTTACTTAAAAACACACAAAATGTATGCATACACAGAAAGAGCTTTCCCCTTCCCAAAAGTGAAGGACAACAAAAAGGGATCAAAAAGCTTCTCAGGTATTACACAAGTATATTCAACAGGCAAGAGGTGCATAAGCAGGATGTTGTTTTTCACAAGCTGCTGTTGTGTTCCTCACTTTTGTCTCCCAAATACACTTTGGAAGCATCTTTCTGAGGAAATCTAGTACCAAGAAAGCTTTAGGTAAGAGTTCATAGATACAAAGCAAATGGATTCTGTAGGAATTTACCTTCAGTAAGGACTAATGGAAACTGATTTAGGAAACCAGCTGCCTGTCTGGGATTTCTGGGACACTTCTGCTTCAGCTGTCCATGGATAAGGTCTCTAGAACAGAGATATCTCTGTGATAATTACAACAACACTAATAACAGCCAAAAAATAGCTAATTGGAAGTTCAAGTGACAGCCTGGAGAATAGCCATACAAGTTTGGATCTCATGTCACATGTTTACCCCTGATGGGAAAAAAAGTTGAAAACAAAAGTCATGAGACAAAAGAAGTGTGGACCTCATCACTAGAGCCCAGCACTTGCAGCTTGCCTTGGGATTACACTTGTGCATTGAACCGTACAGGTTGCAGATGCCTGCCAATGTCTGTTTCTGCCTCCCCTTCACCTCCATTTCACAAAAGAAGGTCCACAGTACTGTCTTTTATTTGAAGACCTTTAAAAATCACACAGAATATTCCATGGCTACAGACCTAAGCCATCCTTCCCTTGGGAAACTGCTAGGTAGGTTGTATGTAACCCTGGCAAGACACATTGTCCTACAGTCTCCTAACTTTGACCCTTTCATATATCCTTTTATTGCCCACAAGAAAAACAGACTCATAAAATGCAGCTCATTAAATGCCTACGTATTGTGAGACACCACTACTAAGCCTCTGCTGTTAAGGCTTTCAAATCTCACATGTTATTAAAAAGTTTACAGGACACTTGGTCCTCTTTAATATTGGAAAACAACCTTTTGGGTCATTTGTGCTATAAACTAGCAGTGAAAGTGAACCAAAGAAACCCAGATTTTATTGTAATCCATGTTACTAGGAGTTGTGCTTTAACACTTCAAGACTTGGCCTGAAGGTAAAGAAGCAGTAGCTTTTACAGACTTTTTTCCAGCAGAGAGAGAGGTTGGCAAGGTACAGAATGAAATAATTCAAAGAATGCCACCCCAAATGCGTTGAATCCCATGGAGAATCTGATGCAGATTGCTTAGAAAACTCATGTCATTTCTTCTGCCAAAGCACAGACCAGGCAAAGTGAGGGAAAGGTCTTTCTAATTTAGTCCTAAGGATCCCATTTTGAGGCAGTTTACCAGTATCAAAAGAGGTAGCATTTTCCTTTGCTGTTCTAAAGAAGTGGAGGCAGGCACTACAAATCTCCTTTCCACAGGACAAAATGCATCTTGGGTATCACAGATTTATCTGCATCTCATGCAGTCCAGGGCTTTTCTGCAAAGACTCTTCGAAAGCCTTATTTGTATGACCAAGGACATGTAATGTTATCATAGCTGAGAGAAGAACTTCAAAACAGATAAAATCTAGCAATGTGATGCAAAAACCTGTGGGTTTTTTCATTTCATCAGCTGGTTTCAATGCCTTTCCAGCTTGATTTTGTGTGGGCAAAAAAAGTGGTGAAAACAGTTACAAGATATTTGTGAGGGACTTGGCTCATATAAGAGTGAGATTTGAAAAATCTCTTGAAAGCCCACATTAGAAACCTTCATGGAAGAAGAGAATTCCTACCCACTAGCTCTTCCATATGGAGTTTTGTGATCATAGGAAATATTAGTCAAGAAAGGTAACCAGAAATATTGATTGGACATGGGGCAAAAAAGGGTATTGCAAGAAGAGTTTTTAAATCAACACTAGGTGCTGGAGATCTGAAATCTGTGCAACGTGACCATGTGTGGATCCTTTCTTCACTCAGTGTCATTACTTGAAAAGCAGGGCTTTACTTGCTGGCTTGTGTCAAAACAGGAGTTGAGCAACTTGATGCCTTAAACACTGTGATATCCTCAGGTCCTCAAAGACTGCTGAGGAACACGAGCCCAGGGCTTTGGGGGTGTCCCAGCTCACCAGCTGCCAGCTCCTGCCCATGACAGACCATGTGCAGCAGAAGGTACGCATAACATCCTTGTTCCTGGGTGTGGTTCTGGGTTGGTTTGGGACCAGTACATTCGAGGAGGTGGGAGACAGGCTGTGGTGTAAATAGTGGTGTACATGCCTCCAGTTGTCCAAGCTCGTGACATAAGACCAGTCAGTAAAATACTACAGACACTGTTTATAAACTTGAGGAACTTGGTGACCCAAGTCAATGATCTGTCTGTGTGAATGTACCAACCATTCATATTCTGTCCAGTACATACCTAATGAAACTATGTAACTGTGAAATAAACAAAGCCTTGAATGACTCTGCTTCATAATTAATAAAAAATAAAATCTTGGTAGAGTGTTAAAAATACTTGTTGCATCATGTTGCTGAACAAAACAGAAAATGGGATCTTCTGCTGCCCTCATGTCCATAGAGTTCAGGGCTGCTAAATTAACTAGGTTGGTGGGTTTTATTAGCATTTGTTAAGCATGTGCAATATGATCCAAAAGACACAATGCAGTTCCTGACCTCAGATTCCATTTCAAAAATTGGACAGCAAATGACAAGGAGCTCAGAGAGGATCAGAAGAAATAAAGTCTGCTTTAGGAGTGGAAGAATTTATGCTGTAGCCTGGCATTTTATTGTCTCTGTTGTGCTCTGCTGGGAGTTTGTCACTGGTTTGTGCCAATGCCACAGAGCCTGTTCTAGACCCAGAAAGATTTTGATAGGGAAATATATGGGTACTTGATGTTCTGGGACAAGGAGGTTGATCCTTGGCTTTAGAGCAGGAAAAGATCAAGGAACTGGAAAGAAAAAAGGGAAGTGGTAAGTGGGAAATCTTTGCTTAGGGTTGCAGCAATTCCAGAACTTAAAACAAATGATGGCAGCTTTTCCCTAATTTCCACTGGCAGCACCTCAGAAGGCTTTTGCCGTTTTGGCATGAGGGATAGGTCTCAAGTAGAGTCTTTATTGCATAGCCCACTTCATCTGCTCACTGCTATCACAGAGCTCCAGAATGTGGACAAACTTTTAGGTTGTGTTTTCTTCCTAGAGCACCCAGTGTTTTCAACATCTGGAATAGCTGGTCTAACCAAAATGTTTGGACTATATTTAAGAAATTCTTGTGACAGGTACTGGCTGGTGATGTAAAGGAGACTGATGATCTGTCTGGGTTAAATCAATGTACCTGTAGGTATTGCCATTTTTTATAGATGGAGAGAAAATTTAGTGTGATACCTCAAAGACTGGAAGTCAGGTGTAAGGCAAAAATCAGTACCTTAAAATCTTTACTCCCAGTGCTGCTTTTTAAGAACAAAACTGTCACTCAGAGAAGACACTAAAGGTCGATGCTTTAGTCATCCTTTTGGAGTACTTGCATGTTGTCACCCTCACTTTCTGCTTCAGATATGATGAATAACATCAGGGGTAATGAAAACCCCTAAGCTATATCACAGTCTGAGACCTATGTGCCAGGCATCCCTGCCCCAGAGGAGGTGATGGCTCACACTCACACATTTAGTGTCTTTCTGTACTGTAAAATAAATACAAAAGCACCCTAAACAAATGCATCAAAAATCAGAGTTGTGGTTCAATGGAATAATTCAGCAATAGCATAGAGAAAAGACAATTTCAGGTGACACCCATGCAGGACAGGTTATCAAACTTCAAGGTACAGGCTTACTCAGGACTAAACCCAAACATATACGTGGGGGATCATGGTATGGAAGCAGCTATTCTGCAAGAAAGTGTGAGAACCTTTCCCTGAGGAACCCCTACCCCAGATCCACATGAGCACAAAGGAGAAAAGTTGGCCCTGAAGGTGTTGCCAGAAGGGTAACATACCTTATGTAAAGCACATTACAAAAGCAAATGCTGAGCTAGCAAGAATGTCTCTCTAGTAGCAGTGGGAACCCCCTCCTGCTTTATTTTGTGAAGTATCTTTCATATCTTCTGCCAAAGACTTCAGGCGACATCAAGTTTTGCAAGGAGGCGAGTAATAATAGGGCCAAAAACTTGGTTCAGACTGCCAATAAGGAGTCACTGTAGCCTGGAACAGTGAAAGGTCATCCACAAAGACATGAACACACATTTTTTTGCCCCAGATTCTGGACCAAGTGTTCTGAGGAAGAAGCAGTCTGTTGGGCTGGGTCCAAAGCATGGGGAGAACTTGTAATTAATCTTTTTGTAATTCTTTTCCCACCCTAAATCTTCCACATTTCCTGCCTCACTTAACTCTTTCCAAAGTATCCTCCTGCAATGTCACAGTTGCTGAGGCTCAATGCAGACCAGATACAGGCCAGATGGCCCCCTGAATGCCACCCTTAGGCACCTCTTATGGGTGACTGGTTTTTGATGTCACAACTGCCTCTTTCCAAGAGTGCTTTAAAGCTTGCTCTGAAAAATTTATCTTGCCCTTGAGCTTCAATAATTGCCTGACAGTCATTTTTTTCACCTTTACTGGGCAGTTGAATAGCAACTTCTTACACAGCTGCACATTTTTAGGAACAGGTTCAACAAGATGGTACAATGAAGTTCACCAGCGCACAGTTGTACACATAAACCCATCTTCAGGGGTACCCAGCAGGCACTCTGTGAATCACAGAGTGTTTTGAATTAAAAGAAGTGTAAACATATTTTCAAGTTTAAAATTTCATTGCACTTGCTTTCCTTTGCAGCAATGAAGTTGGAGTTTCAATTCATTTTCTCACATTCTCTGTGCCTCCCTCTTTTCCCAGCTCTAGTTGGGGCATTAGCAATGAAGATACAACACAGCATTCCTCAAACTATAGCATGGATGGCTGCCTCATGCATCTCAGGTTAGGACTTCTGTTAGTACTTTAAAAGGACCAGAAAGAAAGAAAGAAAAAAAAGAAGAGCCTGTCCTGGTTTGAACTGTAACCACACCTGTGGCTCCTCAAAGGCAGTGAGCCAAACAGCCGGGGTGCAGCAAGCTCATTTCTTCAAAGTTTGTCCCTTTCTGTGGTTTTGGCCATTTTCAACCTTTTTCAAATCCAGATGTACTTGCATTGCTGGAGCCGGAAAACTCAGAAAATGTGAAGTAAGGCACACCATGGCTGCGTTTACCAAGCTCATGACCAGCTGCCTTTATATGTCCACAGAGATGAGCTCTTTACAGCTATGAATCGGAGAAGTGACCAGTTCTTGCTGTCCAGGAGTTACTGTCACCTGATGCCTCCACACCAGTGGTGCAAAGAGGGGGGTACACTGACTGGTCCCAAGGTACTTTCCCTTCTCCCTATCCTATGGCATTTTGAGAGCAAACTAGCTATAAGCAGTCAACTTCACATTTTTTGATGTATATATGTCAGTTTCTAAAGCATCTGTCTCTACTTTGTGTCCATTTAGATTAGCATCTGGACTAAAAACCTAGGTGCCAGAGGTCAAGGATTTCTCAAATAATCCTTCTATTGTGCAAGGTGATGCTGTTTGTTTAGAGCAGGTGCTGTCTCTGCTCTGAAGGAGATAAAATTTGCTTTGTTGCAGTTGGATGGTTTCTGGGGTGCACTTCAGAGGCCCTTTGGCAAAGCAGATGCTTGCTTTAAGCATGCTGGAGGAAGGATTGAGGCCCCCCAGGCTACTGCAGGAGTGCATTTCACTGAAGTAGAAGAGGAATGGATAGGCAAAAAAACCTCTAGGTTTTCCAGTCCTTGAAAAAAAGTGTTCTCTGAAGTGAAAAGGGAAAGAGCAAAAAGTAAAATTTTATCCTGGTAAATAAAACAGCGAGAAGAAGGAACCAGTGGAATGAGGTTGTTGGAAGCACCTTGTAAAGCCATCTATAGTATCCAGCCTTTACAGTGAAGGCCAAAGACTTGGTCTTTTTTGCTACCTGTGTTTCTACTTGCCAAATCTCATCTCAGTGAAAGGTTTTTTAACATGAGAGAAGGATCTGAAGTGATGGATGATACTCCCACCACCTCCAAAAAGCAAGGGGAAAGGTTCCAGAAAGGAAAGTGTGGCAGTTTCTTTCAGAAGAGTGCAAAGAATTCAGTTTCCAAATGTCTCTCTACTCCTCCAGGGCAATTTAGCCTGTTTTTTTGTTGTTGCCTGCCATTGTTTTTTGTTGTTTGGTTGGTTTGGGTTTTTTTCTGTTTGCATCCAGTAAAGTATTTTCAGTGAACTTGATGCACAATTCAAGTGGTATAGTCAAGTGATGAGTGTCTTTCCTGAAGACACCACTAGAAAAGAACCTTTTCTCTGCTTCTCAGCTATCCTGTGCCAGCTTTGTAAGGAACAGCTCAGGCCCATATGTGCATTCATTGTGGATTTGGTATCTTGCTTCACACATCTACAATCAGAACCTGCTACCCTGGATGTCACACTGCTCCACTGCTATAATGAAATAGTGTTTACAGTGTCCCACTAAACAAGATTGAAATTGTTCTAGGAACTGTAATGGAGACTAGAACAACATGTTTGGCCTCTCTTCATAACAAACCCCAAATAATCCAAAGCCTGCTTATCTTTGGGGAAGTTCAGGTTCAACTCAAAGACTGATACAAATTCTTCCATTGTTCTGTTCTTGTCTACCTGCACAAGTCCAGGTAGTTCAAAGATGCTCAGGAAAGGCAGTAACTTGGTTTTGGAAGCTAAATAAAGGTATGATCTCTCAATAGTCAAGAGGTGATGATGCAGAATTCTCTGCCTCATAATTTGGCAAATAGGTTTGTAGAGGACTGAACACCTGTTAGCCTATTGTCAAGCCCAGTAAATTCCTTTCTTGTAAGGATGGCACATTCCATAATGAATAGCTAAGATGATCTGTTCAATGAGCCGTTTGCAAAGTGCAGACTCTCTTTAAAGTAAAAGCTGTTACAGGAGTTGTTTCTATTATAACTGTTCTGAGCTATAAATACACAGTAAATTATCAGTCAGGTATTTTCTACATGGCTGCACAGTATTCCTAAATTTGCACATAGGCATATTGTTTAACCCTTTCTCTTCTGCTCTCTGGCAATTCATAAGGCAGAAGGGGGACCCATCATGTTAGTAAAATTCTTCAGTTAGCAGTGCTGGAACACTGAGGAGCAGCCCAGGACAGGGTGTGGAAAAGGCTACACTGAAAGAACCTCCTTCTCTCTGTTGATGGGCATGCTTGATACACATCACCATGATGTAGATACTTGTGATGGTGAGTTTTAGTGACTTCTCTTCACCATTTTGACAGCTCCATGAATAACAGTGGCCTTAAATGTATTATCTAATCTGATTCTGCTCTATCTCTATGAGAAATTATGGAGTAATGTTCTCTGCACAGGGCCCGTCTCTGTGATGGGGCTGAACAAATCTGCAATAAGGAAAGTAAAAGCATGACCATTGAGATGGGAAAAATAAAAGTCACCAGAATTGCAAATTGGTTTCTGAGGTTGGCGAATCTCCATGTGACTGTTGAAGATAATTTTTAACTGGAAAAAAAAGGGAGGCTCATTCTTTGTTTTAAAAACTATTAATAAAATACAGTTCAGAAATGCACAATCTCATGTTGACTTTTAATCTTGAAGAAACAGAATGAAGATTTACTGGGTTGTATCTACGACTCCAAAGAGAAACAATTTTGCAATATAAGATGTGGCATCTCATTGCAAAAATTTAGTTTTGTTGATTTAAATTTTAATTTCTGCAGTCTTCAGGCATTCAGAAAAGAAGATTGTCTGAAAATTTCAAAAGGTATATTTCCAGGATTAGTCACCAAAATCCAGAACTTAACACTGAAATAAAACTTGCTGGCTCTTTTTAGCAATATTTATTAGAAAGACGGTCACTTTCCAAACAAAACCTGATGCTCCCAGGTGGGTGTGGAAGGAGTTGGTCACCTTTTCCCATCCTCACTGCTGACTGCCAATAACCAGGAGGTAGGTATCATTCTGGGAAGTGCTGTATTGGCCCTTCACTTTAAGAAAACCCTTCTGCACAGAAAAACCCTTTCATTGCTTTGTTAAGGTGATATGCACTGGAGTGTTAAAAGAGCTATTCAGGGGGTAATGAATTTCACTCAAAGATCCTACACGTGGCACAGATCTGACAGAAAGCTGCCAGAACACACAGACTTTTACAAGTGCTGTGCAAATCTGGACTACAAAAACTCCAACGTCTCTAAGATCCTCCAATAACATTTCAGTTCCAGGACCCTGTATGCCCCTCAAAGCATAGCACCCTTGTCTCAGTCTGGCTATCAAATTCAACTGGTTGTGGTCCAGAATTGGAAATTCAAAGCCCCAGGATATGTGTATGTGGCAAAAGGCTTTCGGCCGACAAGTTTGGAAAGCTGAAATTATGTATTTTGAACTATAAGTAGCCTTAGAGTTGAGATGTTTAATAACAATGACAAGAGTCTGTGCATTTCTGATTTGGAAAAAAAAAAACAAGAATAACTTTCAAAACCCTATTCAGGTGTAAAATTAACTATAGAAGGTGCTTGCCTCACGTTGAGATTCCAGGTTTAGAGACAAATAATAGCCATTTTACTGTCAGAATTGTTTAGAGCAAGGAGAATACAACAACTAGGTCAGAAGGATTTTATTTCTCAACTTCAGATTAAATTAGAGCTGCTCCAAAACCACATTACTTGAGAAGCGACAGATACATTTGCTCCTGCGAAAAGCCCAGTGTGAGTCTTGGCAGAGAAAGGACTTTTGGTATGTCCATGAAAACATCTGCACGGGTTTCCTGGACCCTGAATGTGCTAGCAGTGGGGACCCAGCTGGTACTGAGAGCAGAGGGGGAAGGGAAAATTAACATCCTCCTGGCATGGAAGGCACATTGGGTTGCGTGGCTCACACCAGCTTCGCATTGACAAACAGCATGAGCTGGAGTCCTAGAGCCACCAGAGAGTTTGTTTTTCACAAGGTCATGCAAGGTTCACTCCTGTCCTTCTTGCCTGTTGGTCCTGAAACTACGTTAGCCCTGTGTCTCTGTCGCTGGGTCTGTGCACATTTTCAATTGTTTAATGAGCAATTGTCAGTACTGGAGTTGTTTTCACAGCTAGAAATGTATTTTCTGCTTGGGTTGTTCTCTTTTGGGCATGTCTAGTGATTTTTCTAGATGGAAGTTATCCACAACAGCTTCTTCAGGCTCTATCACAAATTTTGTCTCAGAAGGCTTCTTCACACCTGAAATAAAATTCACACTTTGCAAATGAGAGTATTAGTTTCCGGTACATGCCTCTGACAGTGTGCTCTGCTCCAAAAAGTCTTCCTTTTAGGTTAAGAAAGGAGATTTGTTTCCTGTCACCACAAAAGAGACCTAAACTCTGACCTTTTGTGTTGCTTTGGCTGGACTATTGGGAGAACTTGTCAAGTTTTTGGAAGGTATGGTAATGCCTATAGGCTGGATGGGATGGTGCTAGAGTCAGTAAATCAAATTGCTATGGTCCTAAGGTGCTGATGACCACTTTCACTGCTGTTTTTTCTTGGGCATAATTTTGGGGGTTTATATAAACAGGGAAATATTATTAAGAAGCCAGAGAAAGGAACAGGGATACCTTGTGGACCAGAACTAGACACATTCTGGATGAAGTGTTGTTAACATCCCTTTGGAGCCAAAAAATATTGACTTGAACAATGCAAATGGGACCTTATGAGACTGTATAAAACCTCTCACTCACTGAATCCTAAATAACCACAGCACAGCTTTATCTTCAGTGTTACTTGGAATTGTATCAAGGAGGCTTTTTTCCCTCCCTCTTTTTCTTTCTTTCATTCCATTTTTTTAAAAAACCTCAAGGTCAAACAAAACATATGCTTAAAAATAAAGTCTTATCAAGAGAGATGGAGGACTAAAGGGCTTCCTATTTTTAGTAAGGGCAATCTAATCTAAGCAGAAATTATTCTGGGCCCCTCTCTGTTTTCCGTGAAAGGTAGGTGCTCCTGGGATGGTTCCCAGGGCTTTCTGTGGCTTCTGTTTTCAGATGCAACCCAAGCCACAGAGTTTTATAGAGAAAGTATCCTGGAAAGTCCTGAGCAAAATGAGAGACAGCTGATAGTCCTAGAATACCGGTACTTTTAGTAAGGTCCTGCAGCTGTGTCTCTGGGTTGTGAATTCTCATAGGCTTTAAGCCAAGGTCTTTACCCCAATCCTCCCCCAGCTACTGATATGGTCCTTGAGAGGGGAAAGCATCTGTCCAACTGAAAGCACAGAAAGTGATTAAGTGCTTTCTTAATCAGGGCCTTGTAACTCTTATATTTGACTCTTGGCTTAGTCAAAGCTTTCTATTTCAGTAAATTTAATGTGGAATTGGATGGACATGGTAATGAGACAGAACTTTTCACTTCTATGTCATCACTGAACAATTTTTCAGGAAGGAAAGTCCTATAAAATTATTGTAGCTTGAAGGCAGTCAAGAGTGCATTTGAAATGTTGAAGCACAAATATCTTGGCTGGTCTGACTGCTTTGTATTGCCAGTGCTATGGGAATTTGCTTGTGAGTTTACTATGCTGAGACAAGAAAATTACTTTTGAAACACCCAACAGACAGCTGATATAAAGCCCTAAGATGTAGAAAAATAAAACACAGTTCTTCTTTTGTAACCAGGAGAAAAAGAAATTCCTCTCACATTAGCCTGAGACTTTAAGCTATATCCCATATACAATGAACAATTGCAGAAGACGTCACTAAGAAATATATCTGGTTGGTTCTGACCTGCAATGTCTGGACCTGTGGGGTCTGTGCACTGCCTCTTGTAGGAGGCTGAAGAGAAGAAGGCAAATCATCTGATTGCTGGGAGGATTAAAAGTCCTTTACAGAAAAAAAAATGCTTTAGTGAGCAACAAAATTATCCCCAGAACATTTAAACTAAAAAAAAAAAAAGAAATAAAGTCAGATTTCTGTGTAAGCTGATGACTTTATGCTTGGGAAGGAACAATCATTAAGCAGAAGAGTGGGGAAGTAACAGAGAGCCTGGGCTGCAAACCACCCTTTTTTTATTCTAATGCAAGAGTCAATCTCATCTAAGTTTGCAGGAAAATTTGCCATGCCTGAGTCGTGAAAATCAGAAGCAGACTGCCCTCCTTTCTATCTCTTCAGTGCTAAGCAATGATCTGCATCCCCTGAAGTTTGGAGAGGAAATATACATAAAGCCTGTAAGTATTTATGAGAGCTATAAAAAAGAGCTTGCGGTAGTTGACATGGGAAGTGATTAAGGTACCTTATAGGCAAAGATTGCAGAAAAAAGGGAGAAGTGATGCCAGAAGAGAATCTGGCAACAATCCTGAGGTAACAATAAGCGACTTTAAGAAGGAGGAGTTGTGGGAGAAAAAACAAAAAAAAATTAAATTGAAGCAGATTGCAAGACTTTTGGCCTTGGGGACTGAGCTACAGAGACTTGATTGCTGGACTTGCAGTCACAAAAGGAAGGTGATGTCTCACCCTGCTTGTGACTCAGAATTTACAGGTCAAATCCCACAAAACAGCAGTTCATCAAGATTACCTTGAGTTTGAAAGGACTCCATTTCCCAGGCATCTCAGCTTTCTCCATCTGTGTTTACACAAATGGGTCTCTCCAGGGCTTAGCAAAAAGATGCTCTACATAGAAACACACACATGGGTCATGTTGCTAAGGGGCGTCTCTCTGAGTAACTGTTTCTTGTTTTCCTATTTAACAGGTGGAGCTTGTGTTCAGACCTGTCCTTAGATATGGCATGAGCATTTGCAGATGAAATGACAGCTCAGAAGACCACTCAGTTATCATGATCAATAACAGGTAAGAAAGTCTACCTTGGGAAGTCTGAGTTGGGGACTCTTCATGTCCCAAATGGTACAGAAATTGCCTCTGATCTGATGCCCTTGCAAATGGGAAGGAAGAAATGTACAGGCAGGGAGAACGGTGTTCAAAAAAGGAGAGCAATAGAAACATAGAGACAAATTTCAAAACTATTCAGGAAATAGTTGTGAGTAAAGGGTACATTTACTGAAATTGGACCAGCTACAGCAGAAGAGAACAAGGGCTGAATTCATCAGGACATACTGAACAAATGATTTAGACACCAAGAACTGGCCTATGTCCTTCCCAAAAATCAATGGTCTGCTACTTTGCTTTCATCAGGATTTCCTTATGGCATTTTAGTTCAGGTATTTCAACTGTACCAGTGTGCAGTGTGCCTTCTGTTGCATTGCTATGTTACAAAGATGAAGTACAATGACACAGAGTAAACTTGTTGATGTGTGAATATAGAGCACGTTTGTCTTGATAGGCAATGATATTTCTTGATCTTTAGCACTTTTGAGTTTTCTTCAGGTCGCACTAATGTCAGGAAGAACTTTAGGTGCTGAAGCATGCTGAGGGTCAGCGTGTAGCTGTAGGTTCATGTTTGAATTCAGATATCAACCAGCTGGGTTAAGATCATCATATTGCAGGAACACATTTGGTAAGCTTCTGCAGTGATATTCTCTGAACCTGTTGCTATTTATGATTTTTATTATTTACCTAGATTGAATGAAAATATGCTATTAAAAGTACCAAGTAACATAAATTTGAAAAGATAACAAAAGAGGACAGTCTTGTACTTCAAAGTTACCAAATATAAGTGGAAGAATAATCCAGGGGTTTCTGAAGGGACAAGATGAAATTCAATAAAGACAAATGCAAGATACACAGTTCTATACTTAGGCAAGAACAATCAGATGTACAAATAAGAGATGTGAAGTAATCAGTAGAGAAGGATCTGGAGCAATTGTGAATCACAAGCTGAAGAGAAGTCAGAATTAAGATTGCCATGAGAAAAGCAAACACCATACTGGGAAATATAAACCAGACTACCATCTGCATGACATGGGATGTGATTTTTCTGCTGTACTCTTGTCTCCAATTTTGGTCACTGTTGTTCAAGAAGGATGGAACTGGTTGAACATTGTCCAGAAGAGACAAAAAGGAATTATTAGAAGTCCAGAGAACATGACTAATGAGGAGAGATTGAAATATGGGAGTTATTTAGTCTAGAGATGATCAGTCTGGGAAGGGATAACAGTCTTTAAATACATGAAGAGGAAGAGAACAATTTGTTCTTTATGTCCAGGATGCAGAGGAGAAGGGTTAAAGTATAACAAGGGACATATAGGTTAGATTTCATGAAAAGGCTTTCCTAACAGGAAAGATAAATGAAGGCCTGAAATAGCCTGAGATTTGGACTTCATGGGAAGTTTTTAGAGACAGGTTGGACATAGATGTCTCAGGAATGACAGAGGGAGGACAGGTTTTGTCTGTGGGCAGGCAGACAGAGTTGATGGCACTGAAGAAAGGCACTTGCAGTTCTATATTGTGCACTGTCTACAAACAACTGTGACAAGTGCTTGCTAAGATATAACTATCACTGTAATAGGGAACTTCAGAGGAGTAATGGGTAATTCAGGCTGCTGGTTTTGCACTTCTGTACCATCAAATGTCATAGTCACAACAACAAACCTAGGCGTTTCCTCAGGTCTCCAAATTTAGTGCACACACAGATTCATATAGAAGTGGCCAAAAGACTTCCTTGTACCCTTGGATAAATGAGACATTCAGCAAAGCAATAAGTATCTGGACTACAGTCCAAATGCCTCAACACAACCTGGATTTCTATTGATGTTTTAAAAACATCTACTACATTTTCATGATACTATGTTCTAGTAGGAATAAGAGTACAAATGTAAATAGTGCAAAACACCCCATCTGTTTGTGAATAGAAAACTGTATTTTCTGAGTCTTGGGAGAGACCATCTTCATAGATTCTTGCCTTATGCTTGTCAACATTGAAAGGGTCACCAAGCTATGGATAGGATCCTGAAAGGTGCACAGGTTCTCAGCATTGCCCATGGCTGTGGTAGCTTGCATTCACCTTTGGGGGAAAAAATTACAATGCGTTGGAAAGGAACTACTAAAATCTTCATCTAGGCTCTCAGTCTGGGCATTTATTTGATTTATTCTATGGAAGTAATCTCTGTTGCTATATTCCATTTAATGACATGCTGTATTAGAACCGTGTGAATGCATGCTGGAGACCTTTCAGGATTGCTGGGACTTGGAGGCCAGACAGGTGTGGGTTTAGTTACTGCATTATTTTCTAAGTGGTGGGAAGCTCTAGGTCTAGCTCTTCTTCCCACCTCCTTGAGTCTGGTTCTTGTTCCCATTGATACCCAAAACTGGGGCGGGGGACAGCTTACTCCTGTGATTTACAGAGGCTTTTTGTTTCTCCAGCAGCCACAGAAGACCCAGATATGTCCTACCTTTGCCCAAAGGAGCATACCACCCTCACAGCCTGTGTGCCACAGGCTGCAGTGACCAGCTGTTGCCCAGTCCCTACCACAGGCAGCGGAGGAGGGCAGACCTCCTGCCATCCCAGTGTGGCTTGGGGAGGAAAAATCTCTCCCTGACACTCCAAACAGAAATAAGCTAAATTATGCTTCAGGTGAAGGGAGGAAGAAGGATGATTCAAGGTCTTTGCAGGTAGGCAGAAGTGAGCTAGTCCATGGGATAAGTTCAGTTTTCATTTGCTCTGCTCTGTGGGCAGGGGGCAGCTGTGATGCACCATTCTGTCCCCTGAGCCCAGGAAAGAGATGTTGTCACTGTCAGTAATGAATGTCAGTTCTGTTATTACAGCCCCAGAAGGAGAAAAAGACAGAATTGCTGTGCACAGAGGGCCAAAAATTTCCATAATTTTTCCTTTTCCCCCTTCTCTGTGCACCATCCTCCCTTTTGCTGCCAAAGAAAAGAGCCCCTCAGAGGTTACCCTCCGCCTTTCTTGAACTCACATGACTTTGCCGCTTGGGATCCTTCACCCCCTGTGTTTAACCGAGGTTATGAAAACCAAGCTGCTTGCTCTCTGTTTGTTTTCAGTGATCTTCTCTGTGTGCTGCCAGCAGCCAGAGCCATGGCCTTTCCCAATACAGGGCATCACAGTGAGCTCCAAGTGCACCCAGGGTTGACGAGAGAGGTGCAGGAGACAGCAGCCAAGCTGAGCTTATGTAAAAAAATTAAGGTCAAGGCCTCACCAAGATTTACAGTGCTTTGTGTTCAAGGTACTGGTGATTGAGCTTAGGTCATGTTTTTCCTGCTGCTCTGAGGCAGAGACCAGCTGCAGGGTACAATGCAGGGACACAGTGGCTTTCAAAGAGCGTGACCAGTCAGCTCTGCAGCTGCACAAGTCTGAAACCTGGATGCAAGAACCAGCAGCAGCTGGGATTTGCACTGGAGCAATCTCCACAAGCCTCAGGCATGCTGCAGGTATGAAATTGGTTGTGGAAGAACACTGGTGGGCCAGCATTTGGGAAATTAATTGGGCAGTTCCCTACAATGATGGCAAATCCCCACTGCATTAGAAAGTATCATTTCCGAATTGTATTTATGTGACTTAGAAACCTACGCCCCATCTTCAGGCTTGGCAGGCTCATATCTATGAAGCATTTCTGTTGGGAAATAGGATTCTAAAACTTTTGACACTCAGCACTAAGTTAACTTAAATCCCACTGATTTTGGCATTATTGGAACATAACTCCTTCTACAGCGGCTTTAAAAGGAGTCCTAGCAAGAGGGAACAGCGGGTGAAAAAGTCAGAACAAAAATTAGAAGGGCAATAGTTTATAAATGCATTGCAGGGTAAGATTAGAAATGCATCTATTTATCTCTGCTGTTTCACTGGCTTCTCCTTTGGCTTTGACTTTCGTGGAATATATTTAATCACTCTCAAATGTCAGAGCATGAATGTGGGTGATGCTGTCCCAGATGGCTAGCATAGAGCATGGGTTTCTCACACAAAGCAGGGGGACATGTGTGAACGCCCGGAGGACTTTCTGTGCTGATCCTATTTCGTGACTTCCTTTGAGACCACAAAGCTGTGCATGGGTCCTCCTTTGTACTTTCTTGTTCAGCTGTGCCTTGAAAGCTGGCTAGCACACGTCCTAGGGAAGTTCCCCGAGGTTGGCTCTGTGCTGCAAGATACTTGTCTCCTGTGGTAAGCAGGGTACCTCCACCAGGGAACATCTGGGGCTGGAGGTGACCAAAGCCATAGGGAAGAATTCACATCAGCTAGTCCTGAGCTGTAGCAGCTACTCAGTGCTCCATGCAGCTGCACTGCACAAGAAACCAAGCTGTGCCTTGTATCTTGACATGCAGTTCAATGAGAGGAATAAAGCAAGCTTGTTTTTCCAGGGCTGGATATCGATCAGTGCTTTGTTTTCTTTTTTTGGGAGGGAGTGTGGGGAGTCTAAAGCTCATAATACAGTTTTCCTATCGATTTTTAGTGTCACTATTCTTCACCAAGCCACAAACACAGGTAGGCTGTGACCACTTCCCTGGAGAGCCTGTTCCAATGCCCAAACCTCTTTCTTGTGAAAAACCTTTTCCTGATATCCAGGCTAAATCTCCCCCAGCTCAGTTTTGTACTGTTTCCTCAAGTCCTGTCAATAGTCACGAGAGAGAAGAGGTCTGTACTTGCCTTTCTTCTTCCCCTCACAAGGAAGTTCAGACTGCAACGAGGTGTCCTCTCCATCTCCTCCAGGCTGAACAGACCAAGGACCTCAGCTGCTCCTCACACGACTTCCCTTCCAGGCCCTTCACCATCCTCATGGCCCTCCTCTGGATATTTTGGACTTTGACAACGGAATGTTGATGTAACTGATCCATAATGCCAGTCACCCACGGGAAGATATTTGCCTTTGTTGAAAAGTATCACTGGATCACTTTGGATCAGAATGTGGCAAAGCACTAAGAAAGCTTCTGGTGTCACATGAAATAGTCTCTCCTGCCAAAGCCAGAGTTGATACCTGCTTCAGTACAAAGATTAAGTTTTGATTTGTGTTTATATTTCATTTAGCATGCTGGTATGAACTTCTAGATATTACTGGAATGCAAATCTTAAAAGTAGTTTTTGCATTTATTCTTAGGGTCCTTCATGCTAAAGTTTTATTTCCTGCTGACCAGGAACTGTCCACACTAGCTTTCTGCATTTTCTACATGAAAGAACTTCACCCAGTTTTTGAGTTTAACTTATCTCTTCTTGAAAGATAGAGGGCTTGAAATGTAAAGAATTCAAGTAACAAATTTTTTACTTTGCTATCAACTGCTTTTTTTCCCACTAAATAGCCGTGGACCAGGTAGGGAAGGTCTTGGTTTACCTAAAGTTCTTGGAATAGCTTTTGCAGCAATGCTTTCTATGGTAGAGGTTCTCATCTAGTGAACTCACCATTCTTTCCTCGTTGTCATTGCCAACTTATCATATGCTAGGAAAAACCCAAACTTTTTTGTTCTGGAGATGTTTTCACGCTGCCTTGATTTACCTTATAACTCTGTTTTCTTCTCCTGTAGCTAGCCTTGGAGAAAAAAACAAGTCCTTCTATGCACAGATAACAGAGTTTCTGTTTTAGCTCATGTAACAAAGGCTTGTGTTTTTGTTGTCATGGCTGCCACGTTTTGTTCCCATAGCACTGTCTGTGTGTACGTGGATGTGATTCATTACCTACAGACACTAGAACCTACACCCTGTCCTGCTGTTTGTACTCAAACTGCTTCCCTGTAATAGAACAAATAAATATCTCAGATCTGCCCCTTGGTAGGTTCAAGCCAATATCCAAGTTTATTGGCTTTGATCCATCTTCAAGGATCTATTAATTAATTTACAAAAGCAGGGTTGACAGAACCATGGAATATTCCATTGTGAGCAGCAGTCAATGCATGTTCTATATTTTAACATAAACAGATGTCCTCCATTTCCATGTTACACAAGGTAGCATCCACAAATGTATGATCTTAAAGATTATTCAGAGTAAAAGCAAAGGAATAGATCCTTCCTGTCATGATGAAAGAGCAAAATTTAACAAGTTTAAAAATGCCAACTGTCGATTGTAGGGGGGGAATATGGCTTGCCTGATGTTTTCCTGCAATTGCTGAATGATTGGAGTGCTTGGTGTAGTGCCTGGTGTACTGACTGGAGAGCCTGGAGTGCCACATGCAAAATCAAGTAGCAAAATGCTCAGTAAGTTTATGTATTCTCTACCTGGCCCATGCAAACAAAGCATGCCTACTTGGATACTATTGTTTTACAGAATCACAGGATCATCAGAGTTGAAAGAGACCTTCAAGATCATCTGTTGTAAACACCACCCCACCACCACCATAATCGTTCCTAACCATAAGCTCAAATGGCTTATTCAGACACCTCTTGAACACTTCCAGAGATGGTGACTTCACCACCTCCCTGGGCAACTTATTGTGATGCCTGATGATTCTTCCAGTGAAATTTTTCTTCTAATACCTAATCTGAACCTTCCCTGGTACAACTTACGGCTATTTCCTCTCATTGTTTCGCTTGATATGTGACAGGAGAGACCGAGCCCCACCTGGCTACAACCTCCTTTCAGGGAGTGGTAGAGAGTGATGAAGTCCCCCTTGAGACTCTTCTCCAGCCTAAACACCCCCAGCTCTCTCAACTGCTCCTTATAGGACTCATTTTCCCAACCTTTCACCAGCTCTGTTGCTCTTCTTTCAATGTGGTCCAGCATCTCAATGTCTTTATCATCGTGAGGGGCCCAAAACTGAACACAGGACTCAAGGTGTGACCTCACCAGTGCCAAGTACAGGGGTACAGTCACTGCCCTGTCCTGCTGGCCACACTATTTGTGATACAGATCAAGATGCCTTTAGCCTTCTTGGCCACCTGGGCACACTGTTTGCTCATATCCAGCTGGCTGTCCACCAACACCCCAAGTTTCTTTCTGCTGAGCAGCTCTCAAGCCACTCTTTCCCAATCTTACAGCATAAACCCTTCTGTCCCCCCCCAAATCACTATAAAACATATTGCCTGCAAGTAGCTGTACAATGTACATTTAGGTATCATCTGTGAACATGATAAATAATCAAAAATTTATTGTAAATTCACTCTTTTGATGTATAAGTTCACTAATCAGTACTAGAATCTCTTAGGATTGGGGCCTGTTCCATCAGCTCTCACAAGGGTAAAACAGAACACTCGGTCTCCAAAGTGAAACTCCTTGCTTTGCCATTAAACGACCCCCACTTGAATTTTCTTCAGAATTTATCTTTTTTCTTTTTCCTTTATCTTTTACTGCTGGTTCCTTTTGCCTCCCCATTTTCCTCAATATCCCAAAAAAAGAGGAAGAATTCCCTAAATATTTCTCCAGAATCTCACAAATAATGTCAAAACTCTGAGAACTGCCAACATTCCATTTTCTTTTCATAAAAGGCAATTCTCCTTCAATTCTTTCAAGCAATGTTACACATTCATTTTGCAGAATTAGCCTCTGAAAAACTACCCTGACTCCAGCTTTTGAAGGAAATTAACTTTGACCCTCCATGGAAGAACTCCCTGGAAAGTACTGTTGGAGACAAAGAAATTTGGAAAGACATCTCATATTTCCCATGTTTGAATCCTGATGAGTGTTTGTCCTTTTTGGTATTTTGTGGCAATAAACACCATATGCTAATATTGTAGTGGAGGATTTTTCAGTCAAGTAGCCACAAGTATAACAAGGCATAATAAGGAGAAAATAGGGAATAATTTGAAAGAGAGGGTGTCTACATCGTGTGGAAGGTTTAATTCAAAGCTGAATATTTGCCAGAAGAAAGAGAATTTCAAACTGGAATTAGATGAGAAGGCTCCTAAAGGCTGTATTAGAACAGAGTAGCCTCTTTCAACTTCTCATGTAGGAAGTATTTCAGTTCCCCAGAACTGTATCATAGCTTTTAGCTTTCATTGGCTGCTGTCTGGATAGATGCCAGCATAGAGGAGGAAAGGGAAAACATGTCCTTTCTCTTTCACTCCAGCTAGAAATCTGGTTTCAAGGAAAATATCTGCTCTGCCTTTCATCACACTCAGTGTTGGGCCAGTTGATGTGTTAGGGCTTGGGGATATTCCATGCAGTGTTCTAACAACAGGAAGTCATTTGATGGCCGTACAGCCAAGTGTCCTCTGTGTGGCCTTGTGGGGTGGGCAACTGTCAGGTGGCCTTTCCAGGAAAACAGTGTTTTCCTTTGCAGAGGTGGAGGTTTGGATTCTGCTTCACTTATCTCAGGTAGGTTCCCTCTACAGAGTCAGAGTTCAGGACACTTCTCATGAACAGACCATTCACAGCTCTGCAGCAAAGTAAACAAACAGGATCTGATCACAAACAGCTCATTATCTACTTCATTTTCTGAATCATCACATCCAGATTGGAATGGGAATCCCAGCTAAACTGGTTGTTTTTGGCAAATCAGACTATCCCTTGTGACCAGAAGTAACTGGTTTCTTCCCTTCCCACCCCCCGCGCCCCACCACTTTGTTGAACATAATACAAGATACTCTCCAGCCTCCACTGTGGGCAAAGAGAAGGAACCAAAGGGACTAGGAACTCTTTCCAGTGGCAGCCCTGCTGGAACAGAGCTCCAAGCAAAGCAATGCAGAGAAAGGACAGAAAACCTGTCATTTGGGCAGCTCCCTTTCAGAGGGGTAACAGCAGCAAAGAAGAGGCCAGAAAATGGCAAGTTGGGGTGGGAAAGATAGGTAAAGAAGCCATGATGTGGGCTAGAGTGCATCCACTAAGTGTTCAGAAAAGAGACAGTTTTCAATAGGATCTTGAAATGTACTGCAATCTAGTAAACATGTGTTAGCAGCAAAGCCTCTGGAGTGCTCTGGGGATTTTCTTATTTCCTGGAGATTCTGACACAAAGAAAAACAATAGAGGAAAGAAGAACTGCATGCCAGTTTCTGTGCAAAACGTGGGAAAACATACTTTGTATCGATGAAATATTTTATCTCTTCTGAAATAGGTCAACTTGTGTCACTCTTGAGTACTTTAAAGCATAAGACAAGACAGAAAATTCAAAATGAAGAGCTCTTTTGAACAGGAGAATCCAAATGTTTCAATGAATGCTAATTTTTATCTTCTTAGATTTTTCATTAATACACAACAACCACAAATGAACAGCGTGGCAAAGCCAAAAAGAAATGTGTAAACTTGCAAAAAATCCCATGTGAAAAATTTTCTCTGGGGGAAAAAAATTACATTTCCACAGTTTAAAAACATGAAAAAGTTTGGGACAGAGTGTTTTAATCCTTCTTTGTGTATCTGGGAAAGTAGGTGTCAGCACCACTATTTTTTCCCTTCTTGGATCCCAGTGGGTGCCACAAGAAGCAATTTTCCTAGCCATGCTGAAAGGACATAAATACCACAGAGGAATTTCTTCAGATTTGAAGCCAGTGCTCTGTCAAAACATGGACAATACCTTGGAGGTGCTGAAGCACTAACAAAAGGAGAAGAGAGTCAGGCCTGCATATGGGTTTCTGCATCAGAGCTGAGCCAAGTCTGCTCAATCCCATAACAGGAGATCTGAGTCAGTGAGGGTGGTAGAAAGGAATGAGTACATCACAGCCTCCCAATTGCACATGATGAACCAGTTGGAATATCGGCACAACTCAGCCTTTCTCTCCAAACACACAGAAATGCTTTATGCAACTCTCACTGTGCAGGGGAGATGGACTGTTCTCCATTGGATACAGAGGAACAACATGAAAGTCCAGCACAAACATGCCTCTGTCAGAGCCATCGCTGCCCACCTCTTCCCCATCACTTACTCATTCCTCCCATGGGCAGGACTGGAGATGAAATAGCAGTGGAAAGCAATAGACAGGCCTGCCCAAAACGAAATTGAGCAGCTGCTGGAGCCTCAGAGTGACACTGAAGTAAATAGCTTGTGTCTGTAATGACAGGAGCTTAATACATGGATCATCATGGATATGACAGACACTGGGTCCCTTTGTCTTGTGGACATATGGAAACCAACATATTCAATTAATCCCATGTTTCTGGACCATGTTTGTTGTGTGTGTAGATCNTCTGGGAGACTGTGGGCAGAAGGACAGTGCAACAGCTTTTCTAACCTGACTCCCCTCAGCCTCTTCCAGGCAGCAGAATTAAAACCCACTCAGTCTATGAAGGAAGCAGTATGGAGAGCAAAGGTGTGGCGACATGTGAATTATTGTAACAACACAGTAACCCACATCACTTCAGCAATAAGCAGGATTTGCCATAAGGAGCATTTAATACATGTATCCAGGCAGGACACCTGAACCAAAAACTGTTACAGATTCTTCTACAGTGGCAGCTTCTTGCCTTGTCCCGAGTAGTGCAGAGCAGAATTTGGCCTGTTTTGCTCAGTGTGTTAAATTTTAAGATTTCCAAGTCAGGAGTAGGGCATTCAAGGACCTTGGTTACGATATGTACGTCTAGAAAGGACAGAGTTAGAAGAACCGTGCTTCTAGATTTTCTGATAATTTACTGAACAATTCATAATACCAAAGCTGACTTGAGAGGGACTTTAGGAGAACAAGATTTCCATTTCTGTGTTCTACAAAAAAGCCCTCAAAAGGTAACTAAAACATTATGATTCAGAAAAATCAATATTAATCACTGCTGTGTTGAACTGATTTCATCTCCATCTTTAGCCTAGCTGTAAAATACTATGAAATACATAGTATGAGAGGAGAGATAAAAGTTGCATTTGAATCATTTTAGAATTGCACCATGTTTTTTGTTATGTGGTGGTTCCTTAACTAGCACATTTGGCAGTAAATTGTGGAGCAACTACTAAGGAAATCCTTCCACAGATGAAGGCAACAGCCATTGTGGCAGCTGAACCTTTCCTCTTTGCCCAGCTTCACTTTTTCATCTCTACGCCATAGAGATCACAACGCTTCTGGCTTAAAATAGGAATTTGTTGACGTATTTCTGCAAGTTTCTTTAGATCTGCAGGGGAGAAGAAAAAAGAGTTAGGGGAACAGCAGCCAAAAAAGAAAGCTCCTGACTGACTTGCTCTGAGGTAAGACAGGGAAAAGAGTAGCTTTGATGGAGAATGGGCTTGTAGGGCACTGCAAGTGAGCAGCCAGGGCTGAAGGAAGCCTCAGCTTTGCTCCATCCTAAGAAAGTGAACTAGAAGGGTACAGCTATAGAGTAGAGCTTATAGAACAGTATAGCCAGGTGCTGCTTGTTCCTGCTTTAACCTAGCAAAGGTGGACAAGGCAGAGGAATGAACTGCAGTTGCATGTGTAAGGCCACAGACTTAAAAAACTCTATCCCCTTAGTGTCATAACCTGTACTCAAGAAAAATAAGCGGGGAAAAAAACAAAACAACTTTTCCCTTACCTATATCTGTGTATACAACTGTTTCCTCAGCCCCAGCTTTGGCTATGACTTCACCCCTGCAAAATTAAGCACATTTGTTCACAGGATTAACACTTTGGTCTTAAGGCATCAGTCCAGTTGCTGCTGTTTGTACAAAAAGGAGTTCCTACCCTTGATGCCTACAGCTGCAAAGACAGGGCTGTCCTAAAAATAGCATCATAATCCATAACTGGCATGACAGAAATGGCTTCCAAGCTCTATATTTGGCACATTTTATATGTGACATATACATACTTAACATAAGTGTCTTTCACAGATAAAGAACCTCGGTAAAAGCTACTCTGAGAACCAATGCCTGTGAGCGTGCAACATACCTCAAGGGGAATGAAACAACCACATTGGCAAAGATGAACATTTTCTCCTTTGAAGATCCTACTGGCTTTTAATAGGAGTGTACTTTTGAGTGTACTTTTACTCTGCATGAGCTATTGAAGATGATTTATAATGTCTCTTGCAAAGTGTTCTGTCACTATTTACATCACATAAAAGCTCAAGACAAAGTTTTTCTTACTCTGCAATCATCTGGAACAGAACTATCAGTAGACTTATCTGAAAGAAAAACAACTGCCTGAAGATTTGGTCACTTTAGCCTCCTGTGCACGTGCGTGACTTCTGCTCAAGTCAGAATCTCTCTTCTCTAGCTGAAGACATTCTTCTTGTTCTTTCTTATGTCAAAGCAGTGTTGTTCTTTAAGGAAATGAGATAGTTTCCTGTGTAAGCTGTTTAAGATGGTTGGGTTCTACAGAGAGGATTACCATATGCATGGCATATAATGGACTGAACTTCAGGACTTCAGGGACAAGTGGACAAGTTGTCAGCAGTTCAATTAATGCTAAATCCTAGTACTAAGTAGCATCTTTACTACCAAAATGAATATATACTCAAACTAGTTCTAGTTTATTTCTTGTTTTTCAGTTTGACTGTTTTAAATGATGATTTTGAGAATGTAGGCTCAAATCTCATGTGTTTTTTGCCAAGAACTTGCACTTTTAAGAGTAGACGGAAATGTAGGACTGAAGTGTGACTAGCTAATAAAATTTTTTAACAAAAAAAAAAAAAGAGGGGTTTTTTATTTTATTGAACTCACCATGGATTTACTACAGTGCTGTGTCCCCAGGCAACATAGGATGCTTTTTCATCTCTAGCAGGAGATACAGTAGCTACGTAGAGCTGATTATCAACAGCTCTGTTGACAGAAACATGAAGGAACAGAGGGAAGAAGTGAGAAGATTCGGTTTTTATAATACCATTTAATTAAGCAGAAGAGCAAAAATCCACTCTGAAGGACAAGCTCTATATCCTCTAAATGACTAGCCAAAACTGTGAATGATACAAAGGTCAGAGAAAGAAGAGCCTGGAAAGAGAAGTAGTCTAGTACCTGGCTCCAGAGTTAGCGCACAGAATATCATGTAATTCACATGTTCATTCAGTATCTAGCAAAATTGATTGAAGCCGACCAAATGAATAAACAATACTGCATTCAGGAATCTCAGAGTCTATTTCTACCTGTAATTAGAGCACTTCCCAAATGGTTACTGGCTCTCCTCTCTAGAATTTGTGTGTGAAGGGTGCTTATACAGCCACGGGAAAAGGTCATTGAGAGGGCATAACAGGGGCTGGCAGGAGTAAAGGCCAAGAATTTCCTTCTTTTCTCCTTGACAGTAAAATCTTTTTGGTGTCCCATGCAAGGCTTGAGGGATAAGACAGCTCCAATGGCAGAGTGGCCCTGCAGCACCACTTCTGATGCACAGGTGTCATTTGGGACACAAGGAAATTCAGTCCCATGCACCCAAACTCCTCTGGAACAGGAGGAGAAGCTGTTATTGTGATCTTACCGTCCCCTTTGTAGGAGTTCCCAATGGGCTGGTCCTGTTGTCATGTTGAAGGCCCCTGGATATATCAGCAGCTGGCAACCTTTGTTAAGAGACAATTCGAACCCAAGCGTCATTCAGGGGAAGATGGTTTACCCTAGAGTGGCCCTTCACATTGAAACCCAAAGTGAAGGTTCTTTCAATACTTCCCAGTCTCTGCCCAAAATGGAAGCCAACAGAGTCTGTCCATGCAGAACAGGTTATATCAGCCAAGAGCTGTGATACATTACCTCATGTGGGGATATCCCCAACTCCATCACTCCACCACCAATGTGGATCAGGAAGTGATGGTTACTTTACTGCATGAGAGGAGTCACTCATCTGAATAAGTCTTGGCCACAGGACGCATTTTGTGTTAACGGGTGGGGATAAGAACACCTAATCACACGGATCAAGGAATGCCTGATCACAGGGATCACCCAGCAGTACCACCCACAAACAGCCCTGCCTAGGCCTGGCCTTAGGGCTGACCTTACTCCATTAGGGGACTCAGCCTCACCTTTCTGGCCATAGATTTGAGCCATCTCAGCAAATCTCATATCATAGCAGATGCCCAGGCCCACTTTGCAGTATGCTGTTCTCAAAACACAAAAGACAGCAGTCATATCACTAGCACAAGTACACAAAAGCAATCACAAGACTCCCTGTAGCCCTCCTGCCAACTGTTATTTCACATGGCTCACAGCAACAGGAGGAGCTGTATTTAAATGTGTGTCCAACAAGAACTGGCTATAGGTCAGGGAGAATTCAGGCTTCATGATGAGAGAAAGACTGTGAGAAGCAGTCTTATCTACCCTTTGAGAACAGCCACTTCCACAAAATCATGTTGTATCAGGTCTTTGTGTAACATATTCCTCTCTCATTTAGCTGCATTTTTTTCAATTATTTCCTTTTCAAGAAAAGAAAGCACTCCCTGCTTTTCATGGAGTAAAAACACAGTCATGTACTTTCTTAGAGCATGCATATTGCAAGGAAGGGAAAGTGACTGTGGCAGACAAGACTCTTTGGAGAGCTCAGGAAACAGACTGTGTCAGTTTTTGAGCAATACAGGGTGGAGAGGAGCAGGTATTATGCTTTTTTATCTGATGTGGTTGATCGAAGAAGGCTGGAATGGGATTTCTGATTTAGTTAATTCTCTCCATTACTATATCATCCTCATGTGAAGCAATGTGCCATTGTAGCTGTTACATACATTCTTTTCTAAGCCCTGTTTTATAAGAACCATTTTCAAGCTGTAACTGCTATAAAAATACAGCCACTTCTCTCTAACAAATCAACAGGACCATTACTTAACTGAGGCAAGTGGGGTAACATATGTTTCAACCCTTTCTACTCCTGTCTTTTTGCAACCACATTGCCTTTTTAAAAGTTTCAGAAGTGACCCAAACACTTGAAGCAAACTTAAACTATATTTGCCATGGTTATCAAAAGCCCAATCTGATAGGCTAAAAATCCACTGCTGGGAAGGAGGAGAGGGAAGAGACCTCCAGAGTGACTGTAGTGTTACTGTAGCAGGGCTCCTTAAAGAGAGGACTTGTCTTATACTCACGCGTGTCAAACATGGAGAAACTATTCCCTGGACTCAGTGTTTCAGACTCTTTGAACTGTATCTTCCCAGGAACATTAATGTCAAACAAATGAACCTGCAATTATACTATGATTAATAACAATTAATAACAATTTCTCTGCTTGGTATTTGAGCCTCTTTAGACATGTGTTTTCTACTGTTATCTAGACTGCTTTTTTGTCAGGATCCAAAGTAAAAATTGCTTAAGATTGTTAGGTCCCTCAAAGATGATTTAAATAATTTTCTTCTTTACAGAAATATACATGTCTAAAGTTGCAAATACCTGCAAAACAGCTAAATGTCTTGATCTAATGATTTGTCTCTAACATATGAGTCCCATTCCTGCAAAACCTCCCAAGAAAATACCTCTACTGAGCCATGAAGTTCCCATGACTTCAGCTATGCAGATGCCTGTGAGGACCTTCAGCGTCTTTATCCCTCCCTTGCAATGGAAGGCGGTGTTCCTGCCTGCAGCTTCCTAACAACAGAGCTGGGTTTATTTTATTATTCATTCATGCCTACACAGCACAAGCCTGCACTCAATTCTACAAACAGCTCCTCGGCTTGCAGACTGGTGTGCCATGACAGGTGGAAGGCAGTAAAGAACTGCAGAAGGTGATCAGGTAAGGGAAGCTAATGTAGAATCAGCAAACAGAATAAATGAATGCCTGCACCACCGAGGTATTTTGCATCACCTCATTTGTTCCAAGTAACCTTGCATTCTCTTTTTGTCTAATCCTTGAAAGAAACAAGCTGTTGTTCACCCATGGAGTGATCCCTGTGCGCACAGTCCCATGAACAGAAGCTGACTCGGGAGTTACAAATGGGAGGCAGTTTTCCAGATGGTACAAAGCAGTGTTGAGGTGGCAGATGACAGTAAGCAAACATCTACCACAAACAGCAGTGACAGCTTAACTGTGGAACTTGGACTTTGCATGGCTGCACTAATCACATGTATAGCACAAAGTATGTAAAGAACAGTAGTATAACAGAAGGACTAAATCCATTGGGAAGCTGAAGGAAAATCCTGATCCCACTCAAGTGGCACTGTACACTTAGGCCAAGGTACAGAGATATCTGAGATGGATCAGGTTTTATTCTTTATCATGGTTTTCCCAGCATATGGGGAAAACCAATTGTAACTTCTATTATTTTGTCATCCTTATCCAGAACAAATTTATGACTACCTTTTGAAGTGGGTGTTTACTTGCCCCAAATAAAAGTTACATGAATTTCATAGGTGATAGTACACAACTTATTATTAATGCAAGACTCTACTAAGTTATATCACCTTTAAGTACGGATGAAATAATTTGTGCAACGCTGCTGAGAAACCTTTCCATAACAATATTCTGCCATCTTACCTTCCTATGCTTTGCCAACAGAGCACCGTCAGGCCCAAAGACAGTACATGTATTATAGAGCTTTCCAGCATCCTCTTCTGGAATGGATCCTTCGTAAAGTGAGAACAGAGATTTCCCCCACTGTATTATTTATGTCATTTTGATCCAATGGCAGTAATAGACATTGCCCACTTTTCCCCCAGTGATGAGATGGTCACTAAGAGTAAACTACCTCCAATGAGATATATGCTGCACTCCTTTGCAACTTCTGACAGCTTTTGTGTTGATTCCCCAGGGATCTTCTCTGCATACTCCTTAAAGTATTGGGTTCCATACGGAGAATTAAAACATTCCTAGAATTAGATGGAAAAAAAAAAAGCTAAAATTCAGCAACACCACTACAATGAGATGTATCTAACTTCTTCAACCTTCTCTCTAACAATGCTCTCAAACAACCTTTAGTTACAGAAGTTTAGTTTATAGAAGCTCAATAAGCAAATCAGAGAATGTCAGGAAGGCCAGAGAGACTTGAACAACTGTTGAAAATATAAGAGGTGTGTTTGTGGAGTGCATGCCAAACAGAACACGAGCTAGGACTACCATGCAAGCTGTAAGGTAGCACATTCCTTGCTCTGGGCTTAGCAAGAACACAAGGGATGTTCATGTCAGAATGAGAAGCCAAGTTCCACCCAGCTCATTTGACAAGTTACAAGCTCAATAGATTCTCCCAGAACTGTGAAATGCTCTTGCTCATCCACAGCCCATGATTTCTTAATTTTTAAAAGGACATTTGCAAAAGCATGCATATCTCAAAATTACCTCTTTGCTAAAACAATCCTTTATTTCCTCACAACTGAACCTTCCAACTTAGGCCCTATTTAAAAGGTTTGCTATCCCTCAGAACCAGGCATGTAATCTTTACAAAGTCAGATCAACAGAGTAGTTTAGATGCCTAAACTAAGCGGCCCAGTGGTATTTCAGATGCCCAAGATAGCAGGAACTTTCACTCTGCATTACACTTGCCAGCCCTGTGAGGATGTGAGACCTCACCCAACACTTTTTTGTCCCCTGGAGGAGGACAGCTGGAGGCCACAGATAGGCTATCAAACTGTGGCAGCAACTTCTCTTCCGCAAGAAAGGGACTCCCAGCCCAGACAGCTGCCTCCATTGTTCCCTTTTCTCATCAGAAGTGACAAACACACCCCCACCCCCGCAAAGAAAAAGGGAGAAAAAAAATCAAGCTGTGACTAGCACAATAAACATTTCTGCTTTATCTGCTCAAGCAAACTTCTTAACAACTGAGGTAGGTTCTACTGAACTGGAATAAACAATGCCAAGCTGGAAGGGGTTTCTTTTCCCCATATACAGGCAGTAGGACAGCAGTTCCCAGCTACCCCACAGCACAATCTGCAGATGGAAGAAGCAGGAAGGGAAGTCTCTGCAGGCCAAAATGAGCTTCCCAGGCTCTTGAAATCTGGGCTGAACTTCAAAGAAGTGAAAGCAAAGCCAGATGCCTCCATCTTCATATATTCAGTGTGAGTCTCTTTTCTTTATATAAAGTTATTAAAACAAACAACAAACCCCCAAAGAAACAAAACAGAGGGAAGAGAATATTTCATACTCATGTCCTAATGCCAATATAAAATGTATCTCCCAAAAGTCTGTGAAACACCTTGCCCATGTTTGACAACTTGTATTCTAGAAACATAAATTATTGTTGGCAAAGTGAGTATCTCAACTAAGTAAGTCTGGAAAATTCAATGTTTGTGCACATGATGAAACCAGAAAATAATAGGTAATCTCTACATAGGAGGCCCAGGCAGAACACTGAATGGTCACATTTGCAACACGAGAACCATGCCAGCACAAAGGAGCTGGGAAGGTTGCTCAATGCTTCCTCCATGGCAGCAGCAGAGAAAACATTCTGTGTGTAAAACAGACTCAAAGTTCACCCAGAGACGAACTTTGCACTCCCGTGTCAAATGCTGCAGGTACAGGAGTAACACGAATACCCCCATGAAGACAGTAGAAAAGCTCAAAGCTGCACTGGGAAGACCACCCTGCTGCCAGAACACTCATGGTGTGAAAATTCAGCAAAGTAATCATGGCTGAAGTTCAAAAAATAAATCAGAAGTGATTGATGATTTTAAGTGGCAATTTATATTTCCACACACAGATGTCACAAGAGAAATGTGTCTTAATCATAATTCAGCCACAAATGACCTGCTGGAAATACATCTTAAGTCTGTTTTGTTTCTCATGAATCTGGAATGCTTACAGCAGTTACTGTGTACCTGTCTTGCACATTCGTGTCAACATTCTTTAGCTGAAAACTGCCTTTTTCTACACTTCTTCAGCAAAGATTCAAATGAAAATGTCACTTACACAAATTTAGAATATATCAATGATGGAATTGCCTAGGATTTAAACCAGCAAAAACTTTACCAGGATCTCATACTATAAAGAAGGTCAACCTGTTTTTTGTTTCCCTTTTTGTTCTCCCACCTCTTAGTGTGCTGCCAGATACAACCTCTAGGATTTTTTAATTTTTATTTTTATTTTGAAGCTTCATACAACATCTAAGCTATCCAGGGAGAAAGAGCATTATGCATTAATAACACTAGAAAGAGCTTTTGAAGGGTTTGAGGCATAAGTGCTAAACAGACCATGATGTTTACTCACAGGTAGAGCCACAAGTTTTGCTCCTTTAGCTGATGCTTCTCTCACCAGTCCACAGGCTCGTTGGAGATTATCTGATTTAACAGCAGATACATGAAGCTGGATAAGAGCAAGGCGGAAGGCTGATGGTAGAAAAGGAAAAAAATTATTCACCAGAATTCCCCCAGGAAACTCTTCCAAATTTGAATTCAGTAATAAGCATTTAAGAAAACAAATGAGTTCATATATAAACATATACACAAACCACTACCAACTCACTCTGCAGCCTACCTATGACTCTGGAAACAGTCCCTTAACACAGGGAGAGCATAGAAGCCCAGGACTGCCGATGGGAACCATGCATAGCCACCACCCAGCAAAGATCACAGGGCTCCCGTGCCAGCAACACCCAGTCCCATGTTCTAAGGGACAGGGCCATGTTACAGGAAGGGAGAGCACAAGTCTCCTCAGCCCCTCCTTCCCAGGCTGCTGCGCACTGTGGGAGCCCAGCTTCTGAGCGCTGCAAGTCCTAAAACATCACCAGCACACTAAAGGACTGGATAATCCCAAAAGCACCAAATACAGGAACTGTTTGCTTTTATCCCTCAATTCACACCTAGTCTGGGAAATGGCTACAAAACTCAAGAAAGGTCAACATCTTTCCTGATTATTTCTTAGCAATGCGGTTTCTGGCCAAGTTGCAAGTGTCATCAACAGCTTCTACTTCCACTAAGCAGGATATACATTTGCAGGGTCTCCCAGGTACCCAAGTTTTGTGCACACCCCTTGGACTTCCTTCCATGAATCTGAGTACCCCAGGTTGTAGGAAAACACACCCTGATCAGGTAGAACTGTTTCCTTGAAAACAAACAAACACACCAACCAACCAACCAACCCTCTCAGGCTTTATAAAGAAAAGTATCACATGTTCATAGCATCTTTCCTGCCTGGAAAACTCCCCCACCATACAGTCAAAGATCCCAATAGGAAACAGACAAAGCTGGAAGCAACACAGTCCCAGTGGACAGGGAAACCTGGAAGAGCTGATTCAAGTGAAGATGAAACCAAGTCAGGAGCAGTTGAGATAGATCTTTTTTCCTACTTAATTCTCACTTCAGTATCTAAGCAGCTAATTTCTAGAGGTTAAGCAAATGATTAACTGCTTCCTTTGCCACTCTTTCTGTGAGAAACTTCTACTGTTGACTCTATTGAGCAAGCAAAGCCTATCTAGTATTCTGAACAGATGTAACCATAGTTTCCAGACCCACCGAGATAACCATACTAGGGATCTGTCATGAACTTCCCTGTGTTTGTGGAATGTGTTTTAGTTCAGAGAAGTTGGGCACTTAAAGATTTGGATTTCGGCATAAAAGGAAAAAAAAAAAAGAAAAAAAAAAAAAGAGTACCATCTATTAGGAAAAGTCCCATAACGTTTAAAACACTAGGAAACGTAGTAATTAAGTTAATCTTATTTTCCCTGTGCCTCAGGTTTGGAGTTTGTTAAGGTGCAAAATTGAAGCTCAGCCACGACAGAACACATGTATTAGTGCAAGAGTTTCGTTTACAAACATTCAGATGTGGAACTAACAAATGCAGAGAAATGTGCAGCAGTGCTGTAGCAAGAGACCTCTGCTCCCGGCCTTGACCAGCTGCCTCAAAAACTGCTTTAAAAGCAATTCCCAGGATAAGCCTAAAGCAGCGTAGGCCACATCCACGTATCCAGGTAAAAGCGAATAGGAGTAAAAGGATGGTTCGACTTTGTACCACTGCATCACAAAACATGCTTGCTTTTCTGTTTTTAAACACCGGAAGCGGAGCACGCCCGGTTTGTTCGCATTCCTGGACGAGCCGACCCCTGCAGCGCGAGCGCTGTATCCCGGTCTGTGCCCGGCGGAGCGCCAGCGCAGCTCCCTTTTCCCCGCACTGCTCCACACCCTCCGCGGGCTCTGCCGGCGCCCGGGACCCAGGGGGGACCGAGCCCCCTGCGGAGCCTTTCCCGCGCGGGCGGGAGGCCGGGACCGCGGGACGAGAGGAACGGGAACAGCTCCCACTCACACGCCATGGCTCCGCCGGCCGCGCGCATTCCCGGCAGCGCCGGGGCGGGGCGGGGCGGGG
>VYZT01048693.1:2121-17302 GCA_013400735.1 Pomatostomus ruficeps
AGGGAAGGGAAGGGAAGGGAAGGGAAGGGAAGGGAAGGGAAGGGAAGGGAAGGGGACTCAAAAATCTGTTTTCAGGGCTACCACATGAACAGTTCACTCAGTTTGTGAAACTATAACAGAAACAAAGAAACCTTGAATAAAAAGAGAGGCAGAGGGAACACTTTCTGCTGCAGCTAGGTGCTCTGTAGATTACATTCTGTACCTCATAGTCCCCAGGTTTTAAAAAGCACAGTCACAGCACATGACCCTTAAGAGAGCACAAAACCTGCTCTGGGATGTCACGGGATTTCTCAGCCTTGTATTGCTACATCAGTCAGATATGCATTGGGCATGACATGGTGATATTCACACACTATAGTAGTTTCACACACTATAGTAGTTTCACACACTAATATCCCCATCAGACATTGGAGGACACTGCAAATGGAGATAGATTTTCTTTCTTCCAGAACTAATCTACTTCAAAATCACTGAAATTACCCTAAGGACCAAACCAAATCCCAGCAAGGGAAGAACATTTAGGGGCTTATTTACAAACTGCTGTAGACAAGAGACAGAAACATTTCCTTTAGGAACAATAATTCAAGAGGCATCTAAAATTTAAATACAGATTACTCCCTTAGCCTACCATGACTTAACCTACATATGTGTTCATGTTTTCACCCATCCTCAGCCTTCTCACCTATTTTTTGTGTGTAATTCCTATTTATTTTTCAGATTATTAAAGAGTTTCTATGCCTGCACTTAGTGAGAATGCTGTAATTCTAATTTTGAGTTTTCATCATATATTTGTGTATTAGCATTGTTTGTTTAGGGAAGCCATTTTAGAAAGATGTTGTAAAGTTCCAAGTGACTATAACATGTAGGAAAGCCTTGTTAAAGGTAGAATATATAATATACACCCTAGCCCACACAGGTATCATAAAATCAGAGAATGTCTCTGGAAAATTCCAGGGATGAGCCCCAGTAATACAAATAATTACTTGCATGTTGCAAATATTTATCTGGAGTAAATAAAGAGTAAGAGAGGTTCTGGTGCAATGACTCACCTACTGACTGATATGATAAACAGTTACAAACAACGGTGAAAATGTCTCCATTAGATTTTTGTCATTTCACAGTTTTTCACAGAAGAGTTATTCATTTCCTCATCATCCATTTCCTCTTCTCAGTATGCATAATGTCACAATAAATCCTCTGTTCAATGTTTCTCATTAAAAGATACAAGTAGGAACATCAGAGCCAAAAAACAGCTAAGAAAACCAGGAATAATGTGTCATAATGTGGTTAATATGCAGAGGGAACCAGACACCCTGTAATGTCTCAGCTATATCTGGTGTCTGGATACAAAAAGAGTTTAAAATACCACAATACAAGTTACAGTAATGACTTTACCTTCATTAAAGAGAGAAGCGCTTTATTGTGACTATTTTTTTTAGTACATGAAAACAAACTTGCTTAGGGTCTATATTGAGCTGTACATAAATCAAACAGCTGCACAAGCCTGGATTGTGTAGAGCCAGCTCCACAAGGGGAAGCAGCACAGTCACATTACTACAGATGATTGACTGGCCCTTGTGCGTGACACGGTTAATTAGCCAGAGTTCATCACCAGAATAACATTGCTGTACTGCCTATCAGATGTAAGGTAGCATCATCCCTGTGTCACACCAGGTAGATACAGATAACCAGCTCTCTCTGAGCACATATTCACACAGCCATAGATAAAGAGCAGAAGCGCTCAAATATCCAGCCTGATCCCATCAGTGACAGAGCCCACAGAGTCTCACAGGGTTATTTCTGCTTCAGGATAAGTAAACTTGCCTTGAGAGACACGCCCAATCTAGATTTAAAAGCTGCCAGTGATGCCACAGTTCTGCAGTGACTGAATGCAGCCATTAATTTAACGGATTGCTAAGCAAAAAAGTGCCTTATTTTCTGTTTGAATTTTTAGCTTCACCTTTTTGACAGAGGAGCTTGTCAGACCTCTGACTGCTGGACTGCACAACTCTTTGCTATTTGTCCTGTTTTGTGTGCCGTGACCAGTTATCCTTAAGTCATCATGTTGATAAGCTAAGTAGATTGCACTGCTGGAGACTTTCCAGGCCCTTAATATTCCCATGGCTTTTTGTTGACCCTTCTTCAAATTATTCACATCCATCATGAATTCTGAGCACTAGAACTGGACACTCTATTCCAGTAGCAAATGCTTCTCTGCCAAATGTGGCAAACGCTGTAACCTTCCACTTCCGTCCAGTGGGTATACCTAAGGATAGTATTTGTTTTTTTTTTTTCCATGTATTCTAAATAACATGTCCTCTTCAGAATCTTTATTTCACAGGAAAGTCCTCTCTCCTGTTTTTATGGCTTACATTTCTATTCCTATAGATCCTCTATTTGGCTGTACAGAAATGTCTCTTTTCTTTTTCCTGTTCTTGCTTATACAGTGTTCCTGGATACTCTTTGTTGCTGATCCATCTATTCTTGATTTTTCACTCCTGTTATCTCATGTCATCACCAAGTTTTGTCAGACAAAATGTGACGCACTTTTGCCCAGTTATTGGTAAAAATGCTCAATGACATAGAGCAAAAATTGTCCCCCTGGCACCTCATGGAAAACACAGTTAATCAAACAACACACAGATACACTCATATTTGCAATTACATTTGGAGAGAAAGAGTTTTGCATCAGTGTAGTGTGTGCTACATTGACCTGTTTTTCTGTGGTGTATTAAGGAAAATCTCACACAGTACCAAGTCAAATATCTACCAGAAGTTTCTCAGTTCTCCAACCAAACTTGGATCTTTATTCAAAATATTCGGTAACTTTGAGATATATTTCTCTCTCAATTTTGTTGACTGAAATTAATGATATTAACATATGTTAATATTTTTAATCTGTTTGTGTATCCTGATCCATTATTTTTCCTAATACTGTGCTCTGAGTGCCAGACCTGCATTATTCAGGTCTGGGCTTTCATCCATTTTCTGTTTTAAAATAATGGCACAGTGTTAGGTTCTCTGCAGTCCTCTGGAAATTCCAAGGCTTCTTGAAAAGCAACCAGAGGTTCTTTACACTAATCTCAACATTAATCTTGACAAGGGTTTGATTGCAAGATTATTGGAACTAACTTAAAATCATATGATGTCTTGCACCTGCTAGCTGTGCTTTGTACCACTGGAGGATAATAGATCAGCATCATCCAACAGGAAGACATAACTCATTTGTCTCCCCAGTCCATCATAAAGAACTGAAACACTTATGGAATGCTTCTGCCTTCTCTGTGCCAGTCATTGCAATTCTATTAGGGTGATCCTGCCTTTATTATTGTTAGTATTGGTTTTGTTTGAATCTACTCAGAACATACTTTAACCCAGATGGTTATTCTTCCATTCCATAATCTTTTTTTCATTAATTTTCATTATTTCCTGGCTTCTATGCTGTTCACTGATATCACTCATAAATATATCTCTGATATCAGTCATAAATATGTCTTCTATTTTATTATTTGTTCTGCTCTGATTTCTTGTACATTGAAACTGCTTCTTTCCTTAGCTACAACACTGTTTTCCTTGGAATACTCCAGCTTTCTCAACCTCTAGTAACATATTTTGAAGCAAGTCCTAGTTAGTCATATTTCTTTTCAGCTTTTTTCTTCTAACTGGATTTGTGTATCATATTGAGTGACAAGAATCAGTATTGTGCATACTAGATCAGAGATGCAGACTGAATAGCAAAGGCTGCCACTGTCAAATGAATCAGGCATCCTGCCAATTCAGCTATCTGGCAATGGACCAGCACAGGTTTAATGAGAGAACACAATCTCAGAAGGATCTAGTTACCATTGCTTTGTACAGAAGGCAGTGAAAGCATCCCCATCACCAGACAGCAGTACCACCCTCATGTCAGCAAAGACATAGAGGAAAGCTTTGCTAACACTGAAGAATTAAACTCACATAGCATTCAACAGCTACATCTTCATAACAGCACACACAAGACCAGCGTCAGATATGAAAAAAAAAAATTTCTATTAAAAGTTATTTGCAGTCCTTGGTAGTCTTTTTAATAATGTGTACTATTTGTGCATGCTTAAAATGTGTTTTATATATATTTTTATATTTATTGCCTACTTTGAGGTAATGAGAGGAAGCAACTAAATAGAAACAAAAATCCTCATACAGTATTTGGTTTATTTTTTCCCTGGTTGTGGTAAGTAGAAGCTTTAGTTGTGCATGTTTGGACACAAATATGAAGGCTACAACTTACTCTGTTGTCTGATCCCAGGAAAGGGCAGAGTATCATTCCATTCTTTTTCTTGGCTCCACACATCTAGGCTGCCAGCACATACACTTCCTGTAGCACCTATGCAAACATGAATTCAAGGGTTACAAATCCCAGTCATTCTTTTGATGTGTGGCTCTGGTGTTCTTCCCATTAGCCTTCCATGCCAATGTGCTTTCTCAGCACCAGCTTCATGGCAGAGCAGCATGGTGACAGAGGCCAGGAGGAAATAATTTCCCCTAACCTAAAACCACAGTTTTTGTTAAACCTGAAATGTTTTACTTTGAAAAAAGGATGTGCCTGCACAGACACTCTGGGATCTTTAGAACAGAATACTTACAGTGAAAACTCTAACTCATCTACTATGGTGATTTGACAATCAGCTGATAAAAAAATGAAGAATAAACTGAAACCTAAGCACTTATCACTAACTAATAAATTTAGCAAACTAAAACCCTTCATGTTTTCTCATAGATTAAATCCGTCAATTAAATAATATCATGTGTTTAAAAAATAAAAAGCTATATGTTTTAGAAAAGTTATGTAAAATATTTTCTTTTGCATTTTTATAAGCCTCTTGTCTACATGCCCTTACTTCCAGAGATTCCTTCCACTTTTTTCAGGATTTGTGGACACCCACTGCTTTCCCTTTTTCCACACACCCAGTCATTTTATTATAGAAGAAAATCAGACTCGGACAGACATGATTTACCCTTGGTAAATCACATTCTTTTCCTTCATGTACCTGGAGATGGTCTCCAGGAGGATTTGCTCTATAACTTCCCCACAGACTGAAGTGAGACTCACTGGCCTGTAGCCTCCCAGATCCTCTTCCTTGCACTTTCTGAAGGTGTACATGGCATTTGTCTTTCTCACATCTTCAAGAACCTCCTGCACTCTCTACTGCTTTTCAAAGACCATGCTGAAGAGCATCCCAATGCCATAAACCAGCTCCCTCAGCTATTTTGATGCATTCTGTCCAGCCTCATGGACAGAATGTGTATGTCCAATTTGTTTAAGTCATCTCTAATTCCAACACACCCTACTACAACTAACATTTCTCTCCCCCTAGACTGCCACAGAGATTTGGGAAGCTGGAAAGCAGACCTCGCAAGCAAGAACAAAGTAACACAGTCAATCTGTCTTTATCCTTCACCATTAAGTCATCCATCCTATTCAGCTGCGGATTTGTATTTTTGTTGGTTTTCCTTTTGCTCCCAAAGTACTTACAGAAGTCCCTCTCAGTGCCTTTGCTATCGCTCATCAATTTAAACTCCAGCCCGACCTGTGTTTTCATGACTTCACTCCTTCAAGCTCAAGCTGCAATTTCCATACTCAGTTGAGCCCCTCTTCTATTTTCTGTGTATTTCCATTTTGTGTTTAAGCTCAGCCAGGAGTTCCCTGTTCAGCCAAGCTGGCCGCCTGCCACACCTGCTGTTTCCTGCACATCCGGATGGTCCTCTTGTGCTTTGAGGAGTTGTCCCTGGAGATCACTGCCCTGCCCTGCTCCTTTGAGTGAGGTCTTGCTACGGAAATCACTGCCAAAGAGTTCAGCATTTCTATAATTCTGCTACAAGAACAGTTTATATTAGGGTTTCCTAATCCACTTCAGACAAAGCAAACCAGGTAAACTGCTTAAACTAAAGGAATTAATCCAATCCATTTTTTCTGAAATGAGTTAAGTACTTAGAGCTGCTTTAGGGCTGGATATAGAGCAGTAAATAGCATAGAGGTGGAAACAAACAGCTGGAGAGACACAGACCACTGAAACTTGGTGAATCTATGGCTTCAGCCCAGACCTAAATGGGAAATACTTAGAGCAAAATTAGGAAAGATTGATCTGGCACCATCAAAGTTAATGTTTTTGAAGCAGAACCCCAACCCCCAGTACACAACTTTATATCATATATATATATATGTATATATATATATATGCAAGAGTTGAACAAATAATTTTAAATTCATTTTGATATTTTAAATAGCTTATATACCTCTAGTTAGAGGGGGTGTTTTGATACTTTCTCTCAATGTCTTTTACTAGCACTGTTTCATTTTCTCTTCAATACTTCATGTGAGAGAATGAAAGGTTCTGGTAAGTTCTGATAATATTCCAAACATGGGGTTTTCAGCCAAATGAGTGGTAGAAGTCAAGATCATCTCAGACAAGGGTAATAAATCAAAATTGCAGCTTCATAATCTGGATTATGGGATGAATCCTTTACTTTCAGGGAAAAAAGAAAAGTAGAAGCACTTTTTTTTTTTTTAATGGATAAAGCCCTGAAATAAAGTAAAAGCTACTCTTGTAGCTACCAACTGCTCTTGGACTAGTTGTACCCCTCCTTGCAGTCCTACTGGACGTCCATACTCCTGAAGCAAAGAGCACAAACATTGCAGCAGTGATTGCGGTGATTTCTGGTTGTCCTCACCTTGCAGAAGGTTTGGAAAAGTTGAAGAATAGCAGAAGAAACTCTCTGTAGTTACACATGGGCATTGTCATTGTGCAAAATCACAGCTCCTGGCCTGTAATGTGCCACTGCCCTGTTGCTAGAAATGCTTTACTGAGTGGTGTGTCCTACTGATCACAGCCAAATTGGTGGTTGATATCCACTTGGGAAATGGCTTCTCCCAGACTCTTATAGTGTGGGAGATATGATATAGAGACTTTACTAAACCCTTGCTGGTGCACCTCCTTCATGGCTCTCAGTTTGTTAGGGCCATGAGGGTTGGCACAGCAGGCAAATTTGGGGGAGGCTTAATGACTGGTCTCCTGGCTGTGGGGTACACCAGAAGCCACCTCAGCACATGGGTCCCTTGAGATATATCTGCCAAAATCTCAAGAGATGGACAGAGTCCATTTCTCTGTTTCCAACTAAACAACTAAATTTTGTTAGTTGAAAATATAGGTTGAATTTATATGTAATTTCAATCGTGGCAAATAACCAAACTAAAAGGGAAAAATATTATTCAGTTCCAGCATTATATTTATGGCAACAGTTTTATAAAATTCAGTCACAAATAACTTATAAACATCAGTGCTTTGGGAAACAATAAAAAGGCAACAATTTTCATCTTTATTTCAAATACATACACTTTTTTCCCAGTTATTTCATGGCTAAAATTCTAATGTTCCCTCCACTGCTTGTTTTTTTCATAATGATTTTTCCATTGTTAAGTCTCCTCCCCTTTACTGGAAATAACATTTCATTTTTCCCTCTCTTCAAACATCCTATTCTGCAGATGAGCAGGATACAGAAAAAGGCACACCTACTTTCTGAATCTAAACATGCCTGAGTTATCATGACATCTTCAAAGTGCTACTCTTCCTTCCACTCTTCCCCCCACCCTTGTTGCCACATACATATTACAATTGCTTTTGATGTCAGTGTGTCTGGATTCCTGGTTCTAGTGACAACCATCATTTAGAATACTTAAAAGAAAAATTGAAAGAGGAAGAACAAGTCAGACTAGGCCTATGTATTGTTGCAGGAAGCCTTCAGAACATAAATCATTTTAGACACAGGAATAATTGGATTAAAATTCAGGGGGTTTAAGACATTTGTTTTAAGAAGTTGTGAGAATATTTTACAAGCCCAAGGATTAAGAGCCAAACCTAGATCCATGGTTTTGTATCCATAGCATAACTTGGTATGTTGAGGTATGCTAGGAACCAGGAATCAAGGAGCAGATTAATGGTATCAGCCATGCTAAGGCCTGAGTGGAGGTTTCCAGATGCCTAAACAGCAGTGACTGGAACAGCTGGAGATGTCCTGCTTGCTCTCCCCCATGTCTTCTTGTGTGCCACAGCTGATATGCTCAGCATAAGAGTGGTGAGACATCTCCCTGAGGTGTCTGGGTCACCTCCCACAGATGCCCTCCCCAGCCACCCTTACCCCCGCAGCTATTGACCCAACTAACAACTCCACATGGGCAGTGACATTTTGGATACAGTCCCACATCCACACCAGTGAACTTCCCGTGACAGTCTGCTTCTAAGCAGGTATAAGATTGCTACTGTTTTGGCACAGCTGAGCAGCTCAGCATATATCTCATGTTTATACATAATCAGGATTTTAAATTATGACTGTTTTCCAAGAAACCCAGTCTGGCAGGTAGACTCTGTGTACACATAACACACTTCTAAGGCATAAAGCCCCTGAAGAATACAGCCGTCGTGACCACCTTCCTTCTAAAATTCAAAACCGGGGTATTTGCTATGCAAAAAAATGATATTTACTATTAAAAAAAGTTGTTCACTGTCTTATTTCTTTCCAACCCTTTGTAGAGGAACTCAAGAGACACAGTACCTTCTGAGGAGCAGGGGATGACAACACTGTTTTCAAATGTCAGTTTGCCTTTTCTCACGTCCAAAAAGTGTACCGGACATCAGGCTGCAGGCTGCTTATGTCAAGAAGAAAAGCTTATCCATCCCTGATGTTTATCTGTGCTACTATGCATAAATCAAAAGTGCAGCCAAGATTGATTAGTCTGGAAAACAGCAGAAAGCTGATTACTCTTCCAGCAATTAGGACACTTACTCACAAATGTGGGCTTCTGATTCCTACTCCAATGTCTGCATTTGACACAAAACAGTCACTAACTAGCATGAGCACTGAGTGCATTCATGATTTTCTTTTCTTGCTAAATTATGCAAAGCTCTGAATGTAAAAAAAAAAACAACAAACCAGTGAAATCTGTCTTTCTTCACCAGAAAGAAAGTCTTATCAACACATTTCAAAAGTCATCACAAAACAGCTGGATTTGCTTTCTGAGACTAAATAGGATCTATTCAAGTCTCTATTTAGAACAAGGATGGTAAGGTCCCTGCAAGTCAGTCAGCAGAAGTATTTAATTCAGAAATCAAATTATTTTGGACTGCTAATTGTATTTCTTGTTATATATGAAAGAGAAGAAACCCATTAAGCTACAACTTGTGAAACAGGCTAGGAATTAGTTCTAAATTCAGGTTTTTAGGATGGCATAGCTAGCAAAGATACATCAGCATTAACATTGGCACAGATACACACAAACCTAAAATTGTTGATGGAAAAAGTCTTTTACTTTTCTTAAAACAAACTGTAAATAAGATGCAGTCTACCTGAAGGTCATGTGAGAGATTGCTTTGCAAATCTGGGATTTCTGTCAAGGTACTTATGTTGTTTCTTTTCTTCTGCACTTAGATTTCCTAGAATGTGTCAGGGGTGAGGGTGTGTGTGTAATATTTGGGGCATCTACAAAAATATTTTAATTCAGTTTAATTTCCAGTACCATATATTATCTCTAAAATAAAACAAACAATAAGACATGTCTTAAATTTCAAACCTAGAATTGCACATGTGTGTTCTTTTTCTTTTAATATATTTATTTAATGTCTTTAATTTTAAGAAGAACAGTGGAGAACATTATGACTTCTTGGTATACAGGTTCTTTGGGCTCTTTTAAATGGATTTATTTAATTTGAGAGTATGATATAATGGGTGTTTTCTGTCACAAATTCCAAATGGACTCAATCCATATGTGTACACATTTCTGCAGAACATCACACAAACCTCTGGGAAAATCCAGGCTCAGCAACCAAGGGAAACTACACTCTTATCACTGTACTGGAAAACCAGCAATGCTCTATCTGTGTTGGCATCTGGTCTTTCACTAAGGTCACAGAGAGCAGACCACAGGCAAGCAGGCAACATTCCTACTCCACGGCAGAGGACCATTACTTCCCAGGCTCTGCATTACACACAGCTTTTGCCTGGTCCAGGCAGCCAATGGAGAAGTATGCAGGACCTCTACCGTTCCTCAGAATTCCTGAAAATACACATAGTTATTAATGGCCATGTTGCTCCCACATGGCTTCTTTTTCTGCCTGGAAACCTAATTATGGTAGATTTAAGAGAAATTTGAATATTCATCAAAGACTCAGTATGAAAATCCTGAATGATATCCTAATTTCCTGTCTACATAACCTGGATGTGTTTGCAGCATGACTAGAGATCAACTGGACAGGAGGTTCACTGAGAACATGTCCCATTTGCAGAATGTTTCATCTTTACTGTCATATTTCAAACTGAAAGAGGGTAGATTTTGATTGGATATTGGGTTTACTCTGAGGGTGGTGAGGCACTGGAACAGCTTGTTTGAAGTTGTGGATGTGCCATCCACCCCCTTCATTCCTGGGACACAAGGAACATCCACATTCCTAGGACATTCCTAGATCAGGAATAGAAATTCTCCCTAGGGGAGTTTGTGTTATGGTGCACGCATCAAGCCCTGGTGTAATCCCTTTATTAATAAAAAGTGATTGAGCAGTCCCAGCAGAACTGAGCTGAAGCCAGGATTACCTTCTTCCACAAATTTCTCTTCTCCCAAGGATTCAGAAGCAGGGACCTGGCTGACACCCCCATTACCTCACAGACACTGCCATTCATCACAGAATCATGGAATGGTTAAAGTTGGAAGGGACCCTGGAGGTCATCCGGTCCACCAGCCCTGCTCAAGGAGAACCACCTACAGCTGGTTACCCAGGACCATGTCCAGACAGCTTTTCCAGAGGGGGAGACTCTATAACCACTGTGGGAAACCTGTTCCAGTGCTGTCTTCCTCACAGTAAGAATAGTGTTTCCTGATGTTTGAGTTTGTGCCCACTGCTTTGTACCTTCATCCCTGCACAGAGATTCAGCTTTAACAGCAAATGAGGACCATCCCTGCATCTTTACTTTGGCAGTGATTGTATAAAATAGCAACTAAGGATTCAAAGCTCTTTGCCAAAAGAAGGACTCAAAAAACCAATCTCCCATTTCCTGTTTCGTGAGTTCCATGTCCTGCTTCCCTTCACATAGTGAAGTGAACCAAATGTTGTCGATATGCTCAGTGGAGCAGAGGCATCTATGAATTGCAGAGAGCTTTATCTTAATTTCGTGCAGGTAGCTAAGGACTTTCCAGATATGCAAGGGCTTACAGTCCACAAGAGTCACAGGTACCACAACTGGTAGGCTTAATGTAGCCCTGCATGTTTTCATTGGCCTGTAAATGGATCAAATAATGTATCAATACAAGACAGAGGTTCTTTGACAGTATCAGATGGCAAAAACTACCATATAAAATTAATTATTAGTAGTATCTAGTAAACACATCATGTCATAAACACTATTTCACTTTATTGGAATGTAATGAAAAGATTGGAAGACATGAAGACAAGTAGTAATTACATTAATAATTTTGCTTATTGCTTACTGAGTCACTTGAGTCATCCTGAAAGAGACTGAATGACCAGTTTGGCAAGTCTCTCTGAAGAACTGGTACTTAATATTTAACAGAAGCATTATTAGTTTGCCCTTTAATACCCCCTCTACTTCAAACCTGACAACATTTCAGCATTCAGCCTCCTCTGCACTCAATCTAAATCCCATTAAAGTCAATGCAAGTCTCTCCCATTTTAATGGGATTTAAATCAAGCCCATAATCTTCAGTGTCTCTGTCCTTTGTGTCATTCACAGACAGAAAATTATGAATGTGAGTTCGTGATGTAGATATTGCTGCAATGGGAGGTGCATGAGTAGCAATCAGTGTAACTTACTGTGAAAAAATATATCTTTGTGTCTCTTTCCTATTGAGAACAGAGTGCCTTGTATACTTTGAGAAAAGTTAAAGAAAATATTTAAGATGTAAAATCTTGGGGCCCTTCGCTCTGCCAGATATACACCTCTGAGGGGATTTGTCTGCATAAATAAACTTGCCTAAATATTGGAAACTCTGCCTTCAAGTTCCCTTCACAGTACAAAAAGAGTCACCTCCAGAGGGCAATTCATCTGATCTGTCTTAGATGTATGTTTTCAGATGAGATGAACAGCTTTCTTCTGATGCTTATTTCTTGCCATTGATCATACTGGTTGGATGGATGACTCAGATATTTCATGTTTAGGCATCTATAATTAAGGCAGATATATCTCACCCCTTACAGGGGATTTTTTAAAAACTGTGAGAGGTACCCTTTAAGCCTGGAAAGTAGGTAATCCACCTCTACTGTGATGGGGTTCCGTTCCGTTTCTAAGGCTAGATGCCAGGAGCATAACATGTTGGTTTTGAAAAGTAATTTTTTATTTAAACTCAAATACATATTATAGGTTAAAACAACTGATTTTATATGTATATTTTGAATTGCAGATCATGTCTTGTTAGGTTATTGCTATAATTAATTATCCTTACTATTAAACATATTATTCCAGCTCTGGTAGAACTTCATAATTTTTTTATTATTTGATGCAAATCCTCTCCAATAATTTGCAGTCCATACATTCAAGGCTTGCATTTACCCTTTTAATCACAGGAATATGTGAGAAGCACATAGATAATTCATTCAGTGAAACTCTTTAGTGCTTTTAGGCGTGTTGCTTTTCAAGACACATATCCTTGAATAATAATATAGCCTATATTCACTTTTCCTGCAGTGAATGCTTCATAATTAGCTGTACTATAAACTGTTTCTCTCCACTGAAGAGGTTCTGTGAATTTGTTCTGCTAGCAGAGCTATTTCAGCAGAACAAAATACTGAAGATGTTTTTCCACCAGTGTGTCCACCACGCCTACTTTAATGATGCTCACTAAGCCAAGATTAGAGCTGTATATTGTGTGGACAGATAAATGAGTTCAGGGTGTGTGCTTTTTTTCCCCCAGCTCAGCTGAGACATCATACTGACAGAAAAACTTTCCATCATAGCCCATATCCATACCTAAAATTTTGCCCACAGAGTTTTACTAATGAAGTTATGTTAAGGGCAAAAAAGCAACCAAACAAAAAGAAAACTTGATATACACATAGCTTTCGGTATTTACACCAATATAAGAAATATTGCCTCACTTCTAAGTATTTTGTTGTTATAGAAGTTCCACCCAAAAAATCTGCCCCTTGATGCTACCAAAGTGCTGGGGAAAAAAGTGTGTAACGCCTGTTTGAGTCTAGCATGCAACATAAGCTGCATGAATGATCTTTCCTCCTCGCTATTTAGCTGTTAATTCTCTGAATTTTTGCCAAAAAATGACTGCTTTAAAAAATTACTATTATGGGAGCTCAGTTGTGGACATTGTGATGAGGTTCCTTTGTTATACATGATGCAATTATTGAACCATGAATTCTTTTGTTCTTTTTTCTGCCTTGTATTTGAGGGGAAGAAAACAAACCACAAAATACTAGTTACTACTGAATAGAGGGAGGTAATTTTTTGATGGATTTTCTGAAAGTATAAAAAATACCTGATTAGGATTAAATTGCCCCTTGTAAACTAGACACTGGAATACATGTAAAAACACAGGAAAAGTTACTAACATTTGAGTCACATAGAAGATGTATAGCTATGAGCAAGAATATTCTTCAAGTCACTAAGTTTTACACGTAGCACATATATTAATAGGTATGTTTTCAGCTGAGGAGAGAATTATGGTGACCTAGTAATCTAAGGATTTGAACAAGTGAACAGCTTAGTACGAAAAAGTCTTTTATATAACTCAAAAAGAGTTGTATGTGGTTGAAAGGCTCTAAGATCTTTCTAGTAAAATCATTATCAGCCAAACTACTCTTGAGGAGAAAAAAAAAAGAAAAGAAAAAAGAAACAAGTACGAAGAGTGAAGTAAAGAAAATTCAGAATCAGGAGTCAGTTTTTGATTTGTGAGACTACCTGAGTGCTTACTGCCCACAGCTACTGGTAGATGTAACCACAGCAGTAGCAGTAGGTTGCTTGTGTCTAGTCTTCACAATGCTTCTTTTTGTGTGATGGCTGCAAATGTTTGAGAGTCATTAGAAAGTCATCCAAGGAAATGCTTCCTTTCCATGATCCTTTCCACAAGATCCTTTCCCTGGGTTTTTAACACTGAGCATTCTCAGTAATTCAGCTATCATTAGCAAAAGAATAGTTTCTTACAGCCTGCCTCTGCCCTTAAGGGTCTTTTATAAAGAGGACAGAAACTCTTTATTGTCACTCCTTCACACGTTATTAACAGAAAGAAGAGAGGCTTGTTACATGCCTGCTGCAATTTGTTCTTTTTGTCGGTTCATTCAGACCTTCATCATGTCCAGAAGAAGATGGATTAACCCAGATCCAGGGTGACTGTTTCCATACTGAATAGGAAATGAATTCAAACAAAGCAGACACAGTAATCTCTCCCCGCAAAGAACCAAATCAGAACGAGGTGGTGTATGTTCCTGCATGCCAGACAACATTTCTGTAAAACAAACTGCAGTTCAACAAAGGAAAGTAAACCTCAGTAAGATATATTATCTTGATAATTTGATATGATCATCGTTTTGTCATCGTTTTTGCTTTTTTGTGTCTGCTGCCTAATTCTTTCCATGCCACCTATGCACATCCGTGCTGACTCAACACATTGTTCTGCACAAAGCAGTAATTTACGGTGATTGCTTCTAATCCCATCACATTTGGGTCTGCAAACTGATAGCTGTGATGGGGCTGTCAGCTTGTGTAAAATGGGAATGCTCTGCTGATAACAGCAAAGTCGGGCTGACTCAACACTGGCTGAGCCACACTTCCTCAGTTCAGCCTTTGGCAGGGTCCAGGCCCCCGCAATGATCTGCCACTTTTTAAAATTCTAGCAATATTTTCGAGGAATTTGGGACCATGTCCAGTATGAATCATTGTCGTAGTTTGACCCTGGCTAAGTGCCAGGCACCCAAGGCAGCCACTCACTCCTTCCCTCCCCTGCCACAGCTGGGCAGAGGAGGGAAGGGCGGAGGGGGGGAAGGAATTAACACAAGGGTCCATGAGCTGAGGTAAGGAACCAAGAGAAAATGCTCCAAGGACAAAGCAGGCTCAATTTAAGTTGCAAAGTGAAATTTATTACTACCCGAGTTAGAAGGAGGATATGAGAAGTAAACCTAAACCTTTAAAAGACACC
>VYZT01048693.1:17449-67859 GCA_013400735.1 Pomatostomus ruficeps
CACAAACTGCGGGACTTTTAGCTCAGTCTCTGTCTCTCACTGGGCTGCACCTGCTATGGCTTCTCTTGGCATCCATGGCTGCTGCAGTTTCTGGCATCTCCCCACTCCAACATTAGCACCTCACCCACGGACTGCGGGTGGCTCTGCATCTCTCATGGACCCCATGGACTGCAGGGGGGACACCCCACCTCACCATGGGCTCACCACAGCCTCCAGCGCCTGAAGCACCTCCTCTCCCTCCTTCTCCACTGACCTTGGTGTCTCCATGTTGTTTTCCCTCACATGTTCTCACATCCTCCTCCTTCTCTAACTAAAGGCAGCTGTGTGCACACTTTGTTTGATTTTTCCTTAAATATGTCATCACAGAGGCATAACCAACCTTTCTAATTGGCCTAAACATGGCCAGTGACATGTCCATCATCTTCAGAGCCATCCGAGATTGGCTCTGCTGGAAATGGTGAAGAATTCCAGAAGCTTCTCACATGAGCCATCTTTATGTCCCCATCCCCACTACTAAAACCGCAACAATCATACACAACACTCCAGCACTGCTGCTCAGGACAGGAAGTTGTTGATTTTTCCCATCATTTCCATTTTTCCTTCAGTGAGTCATTTAGGTTTCTGTGAAAATTTCTATTGGTTCAGAATTTCATAAAGGGATGATGAAAACCAAAGACACACAAATATGAAAAGGGAGTTCACAACATGGAAGCCAGTGCTACACACATCATGTTGATATACTAAAAAACTACTATAAAACTTCTTGACAGTCAAGAGGTCTCAGCCTAAGACATTTTAAGAGTATCTGAATGTTGAAATTTAAAGATAAGATTGCTTCTGTGCAGCTTACCCACGAAAATGTATCTAACCTATCTTTTTCTTAGAGCCTCTAAATCTTTCATATCGAGACCAGTGTCATCCAGGCCTACTAATTTACTTCACAGATGCAATTAAAGGACACTCCCTCCCTACAGGTAAAATTCTTCCAGGTATTGGATGGGTTCGAGCAACCTCCTCAGTTCAAGGAGTGTAACAGTCTCAGAGCCAGCACAGATTTGATCATGTGTGTGCAGTGCAAGATGTTTTGTAAACAGCCTGGCAACGAGAGCCAACAGTGTCATGGTGAAGCCTGTGGATGATGTTAAGTCATTCGAGATAGTGCAAGGAAAGAGAAGCATCCTAAGCAACCAAGCAGTAAAATGGCAGGTGGAATTCAAAGGAGATAAATGTGAAGTCATGGGGAAAAGCATCTGGAAAAACAGACCTGATATCACATGTAAAAAGGGTGATTACATATTAAATGAGAAGACGTATTCTGCAGGAAGATTCTGCAGAAAGGCTAAGTCTAGATAGCAGTGCAAAAGCACCAACTCAGTGTTAAAAAACCAAGTAGAATATTAGGAAACATTTGGAAAGCATAACCAAATGTAACAGGAAAATCTTTATGTCGTTGTTAAAATCCATCATTCCTTCACAACTTGAATAAATATTGTATACAGCTTTGATTCCTTTATCGTAGAAGGAATATTAGGAACTGAAAAATTTTTGCCCAGTTTTTCCCTTCCTTTCAAGTCCACACATGGACAGTACTAAGGCAGGGTACTGTGCTAGACAGACTCTTTGTCTGAACCATTCCTATCCCTTTACATGCATGTGAAGATTATTTTGTGACTGAGAGGTACAGCTTACAGTTCTGAAAGATGAGTGTTGGCAGCCAGTTCCAACTGAAAAATGCAATTTGGCAGTGGTTTACCTGTTGTATACTCAACACCATACTTTCCTGTGGGGATGGAGGGGAAGAAGACTTGATTACAAAAAGAGCATTTGAAACACTATACATGTGAGATCATCTCAACTATAATCAGCAATCAGGGTAAACAACTTGTTATGCCACCTATACAGATGTGAACTTGAAAGTTTATGCACATGGATGTAATGCTACAGAATGCAGTAACTGCTCAGTATTGTGCTCAGGATTAGAATACAGCTCAAAATCTTCAGTGTCTGTGATTAAGCCATGACAGGTACAGATGCATATTACAATCATCTAAAGCAGTGCTCTAACTGGGTTATAAGATAGCCTAAGGCTGCTACACAGACAGGGCTTTTGATGCCATTTTCCCATGTCCAGTTCAAGCCCACCCCATCTTTCCCACAGCTGCATACAGGGCACCACCAATGCTGGAAAGCTCACAAGCAAATTTATGTGAATTCTCTACTAATGGTTGCAAATCCCACAAGAAGCTGATTATTCCCTCTTTGTATCAGCAATATTTGCAATGTGGGAAAGTACAAGCAATTCAAATGATAAATTTCTGCTGCTATGCCAAAATAAAATGTCATTTTCAGCTCTCTGAAAATATCACAGACTCTGGTAACACCAACAGTACCCTACTGTTGGTGGTAGTTGCAAGTAACACACGCCCCATTCACTTGACTGCTCGGACACTAAGGGAGGCATTCTCTTCCTCACTCTGCTTCCCCTTCACTCAGCTGCTAAAATGACAAAAGGAGGCCAGCCGAACACTGTGGGCATTTTTATGGGGTATAAAGCTAATGCCTTCACAAAGTCTTAGGAAAACAGTAGTGCAGACACACTCGGCTGCTTCAGACTGAGCAATATGGAGATAAAAGTTGGACTAAGAGAGATCACCATCAACTCGCATCCGCATTCTTCTATGCTGCTTACTGACCATGAAAAAAATAGAGCTGAAAACCTAGATGCTGCTGACAACCTCTTCCCCAAACATTTTATTTGGATTAGGGCTCACAAGCAGTTTGAGCAGCTGGTGATCCCCTGTACTGGTGTTTCAGGTATCAGCTGGGAGAAACGGGTTCAAAATTAAGCAGGACCTTGATCAAAGCAGTGGTGAGTTCTGGAGGAAGAAAGTCTAACTGGTGTTTGTGAGCAGGGAAAGCAGTTTTTCTAAAATGGGACTTGTGTACGGTATTTATTTTAGAAACAAGAATATACACCAATCACTGTGGCAGTAACCATGAAATACACCCTTAGGTATCTATGGCCCACTGTTAATGAAAAGCAACATTCATAGTGCAATAGCTGTTAAAATGAAGGATCCAGAATAGTAGTAGAAAAGAGAAGGACAGTTACCTCTGTAATGCCATTCACTATACAATCATCTTAGAAAATCTGACAGCCTGTGTATATTTCAGGCGAGGTGCATCTCGGGGTGGTTGGTGGGGGAAGGGGCAAGTGCTGTCCACGCTACTTCTCTGTCCCGCCATGGGGAGAAAGAGAAGGCCGGCTGTGTCCCATACACAGAAGCAGGCTCACTTCCCACCCACCCGTGCCTGGGAGGGCACTGAATTCTCACCCACGTGTTCTGGATAGCTCACGCACAGTCAGAGGCAAGGAGTGGAGGGCCCTCTCACATGGCAAATTCCAGCAAGGCTGTTGCTGAAGGGCAGCCAGGGATGAAAGAGAGCCAGGCCAGCATGGCCTGGGCTTATAAAGGGTACAAACCGGGGGTGGGGACAAGGTGTGGGGTCAGTACAATAGGATGGGGAGAGGGGTGGGGTCAGAGGTCTGCCCAGGTAGACAGGGTCAGGTTACAGCTGCCTTCTCAGACTTTGGAGTCAGCCCACCACCGGAGGTCACCTTCACCCACCCCAACAAGCCTGAACAATACGCACATAGCTAATAAGAAAGCTGCAATTCATCCCTATACTTGTGTAAAACCCAGGAATGCACAGTGAAGGGAGAGGAAGCCACCAGAAGTATAAGAAACTGGCAGTAGCGCCAGTAACAGAGGACCCAAATCCCAAAGATATCTTCAGCTTCAAAGAATATTTATGCAGTGCCACCACCTTCTTTGTGTGTTTTCAAGTGAAATCAGTGCTCTCCAGGTGTGTTAGCCAGCCTGATCACTGTAAATCAGCATCCAGGAGTTCAGGTTCCCACAGGTCTAGATTGGGAAACTTTTGAGGTTATGTGGGATCCTGCATTTTCAGTTCTTAGGGAACCCTGTGCTGCAAGTCTTATAGAATTAGAGGTTTCCAAGGGCCATCAGCTATCTCTTGCAGACATCCTTAATTTTTCTTTTGATTTTTGACATTAAAACTCAACCTGAATCCAGCTGAATACATCTCAAATCTCAGTGTGAACATTCTAATCTGACACTGCATGTGCATTTCTGCAGCTAAACACAATCCCAAACTACACCAGTTCTCAAAATGTACTAAGCAAAATGGTACAAATGTGCTGCTCTTGCAGATAAGGTGGTACATAGAAAACTTCAGGTATGCTCACTTGGTGCTTTTCTCTCTTCCACATAATAGGGCTTAGAGAAACCCTTCCTTAAATTATGTGATTCGACTAGACACCTGCATTTATATGAAATAGACTCAGACCATATGGCCTGGCAAAAAGGTGTTCACAGTGATCAACATCCAGCAGAAAGGCCACTTAAGTATCTCAGTGGAGTCAACTGGGTAATCATAAAATTCTATTCATATACAAAATGTATGTGGAAACGAGAAATGCTTTCTACAGAAGAACATTTGCTGCTGCATTTCTTCAAAAAGCAGAAGCAGATCATCGTAGCAGGCAATGTTCAAGTTTGAACTCAGAAGGGAAAGCATGAAAAAGAAGGAAAAACAACAGCAATGACCTCCCTCTTATACTTTAGGAAATACTTGTTTGGAAGGATTGCATGAGAACACACAGAATTAATGTTTTTGGGTTTCTTATCAGGCTGGACCACGATCAAACCAATGACCTCAAGGTTAAAAGCCCTACATGTATTTCCCATGTTCCTAAACAATCCAACCCTTTCTACTAATAAAGTATCTTATTTGGAAGTCCATACCACTGAATTAAATACAGCTTGTAAAAACAACTAAGTCTAGACAAGGATGTTGTGAGGTTATGCAGGCAGAAAATTCTAAGGGCCAAAGCCTAACTAGAACTTAATCCATCTACTGCCATAAAATACAATTTAAAACATTTCTATAAATATGTGAGCAACAAAAGGAGAATCTTCATCCTTAATTGGATGGATATTCTAGCTGGCTGAATGGGCTCAGAGGGTTGTGGTGAATGGTGTTAAATCCAGTTGGTGGCCAGTCACAAGTGGTGTTCTCCAGGGTTCAGTTTTGGAGCCAGTCCTGTTTAATATGTTTATCAATGATCAGAATGAGGGGATTGAGTGCACTCTCAGTAAGTTCACAAATGACACCAAGCTGGGTGGGAATGTTCATCTGCTGGAAGGTAGGAAGGCTCTGCAAAGGATGCTGGATTGAGGGGGTGAGGCCAGATGTACGGGATTCAAAAAGGCCAAGTGCCAGGACCTTCACTTGGGTCACAACAAGCCCTTGCAGAGCTACAGGCTCGGGGCAGAGTGGCTGGAAAGGGGCCTGGCAGAAAAGGACTTGGGAATGCTGGTTGACAGTACCTGATCATCAGCTGGCAGTGTGCCCAGAAGGCCAAGAAGGCCCATGGCATCCATGGCATCCTGGCCAGTCTCAGAAATAGTGTGGCCAGCAGGGCCAAGGCAGCGCATTTTGGGTGACCTCAGTGTCCCACAGGTATGTCAGAGATCTGTGTGAGCAGGGAATTGCTTTGCCAAGAAAAACTGGGGGTATATGTATGTATGAGCATGTGTGTGTGTATGGAAGAGCAGAACTAGGCCAAAATCCATTCTGGGAAGGTGTAGTGGGCATAACTGGCAAGGTTTGGGTAGCAGAAGGCTACAGGAGTGACTTGTCTGGGAGAAGGTCATGAACTACCCTGTACAATCACAGCCAATTCCAGCCAGGTCAAAAACCAGCCCAACCTGTGCCAAAACCTCAGCTGCTCAGAGGAACACACAGTGCCTCTGCTCAGACATATTTAGGAAAGGACAGGAGCTGTCAGATGCCCAAAGTGCATGTGAGGAGACTCAAGAGGAGGCAAGGAAGGGACACATGAAGATACAGGAGGAGGGACACAGAAGGGGACATTTTGAGGGCCATCAGGGGAGATGCACTCAAAGGAGGCACTACTTGCCAGAGGACTGGAGCCCATGGATAAACCTGTGCCAGTCTGGATATGCCCGTGAAGGGACAGTGGCCTGTGGAGGACCTCACATCAGAGCAGTGCAATGAGAGCACAAAACAGTTTAGGGAAAACCTGGCCTGGGTCAGGTAGTGGTGTTTCATTGAAGTCCTAAGTGTGATCCAGATAGACAAGCAGTCTGTTCTCAGTAGGTGTAATTCTGACAGGGAGTATAAAGAGGCGAGTTACAATTGTCCACAGTAAACCACAACTTAGTCTGGATGAGTCCAAAACATTCAACTTCATTGTGGCAGGAAAAAGTACATCAAAGAATAAGTACACCTCATAACAACTTAGGCATTTCAGAGATAGGCACTTTAAAAAGGTTAAAAGATATATTGTCTTTTGTGACTCTTTTCCATGTAGCCACACAAAGAAGCCAGACTATTTTGTTATGTGAATTAGCTTGACAACTCAGCTGGGTAAATTATGAAAGAAGTCTTTGTATCATATTCTGCATACCTGAATTCCTGTAATAAAGGTGCTCATTAAGGCATATACTGTGTCTGAAAATTTCAATTTTTTCAGTTTAATGAAATTTTTGTTTTACTAATTCAGTTCTCTATGTTTGGCTGTGAACACTGCATATTTTAATATTGAATATAGTTTAAATCAAAATGCTGTTTCATTACCTAAAATGTTACTTTATTACAAAGAAAGATAGTTCAATATATAGGGAAATGAATGTGTAATTACTATGATGTTACAAAGATGAATGAGTTGAGGGAATGACATTAATATTATGGGGACACATTCCAAAAGACACTAATTGAAAGAACTTTGTGTCATTAACTTTATTGGGAGCCCTTCCAAAAGACTCAAGTTGAAAGAACTCCTGCCATTAATACATTTGGGAGTCATTCCAAAAAAACAGTAGTTGGAAAATCTTTTTGTAGGTTGATTTATTTATTGGCTGAAGCAGATAAGTCGGCACTTTTTTGTATTAGATGCTGGATTTTGACAGCAATTCATTCTGCTAATACAAGCTGGGGTTTCCTGGGCTAATATTCATTAAATGTTGAGGTTAACCACTTGAAATCAGGTAAATTTTCTCCTGTCTTCTCCAAGCCCCTTTAAATAAATTTTTTATGGCATGAACGCAAATGTTTAATTTCCTGATTCTTCTCAGCCCTTCTGTATTCTCTCTGTCTTGTATTTATCACTGACATGTGTTGCCACTATTACTTTTTCATTTAAAGTGTGTTTTTTCTGCCATAACAGATCATGCTCCTGCAGACAAGTTTTCAAAATTTTTAATTTACTGGCCAGTGCTTCTGCACTAATAATAGCTTGAAATGCTCACTTGTCTTCTTCTACTGCATGATTGCATGAAAAAAGGATGTTCTCTGTAGTACATAGAGTGAATCCAATACTAGGAAATTTTCCTCAGTTTCTTATATAATCAGGGATATAGCTTACATATTTGTTATGCTGGATAATATTGTATCATAGCTCCACCTTATTTTCATATCTTTTCAAGCCCCTATCTCAGTTCTTTTCTCAGATAATTTTGGGACAGGATTTGTGTTTTCTGTCCTTTTAGAAGACTACTGAATATGGAGGAGTCCTTGTCACTGCCTAATTCCAAATAGTGTCCTATCTTTACTGTTGTGTTGCTATATCCCATGTCCAGTCTTAGTCTATTGATCTTCCTGGCCACATGCATATTGATTATCATCCAATATTTCTTGTGGGGTCATGTTAGACCGGCTGGAGCCTAAACAGTTTACTTGTGAAAAAAAAGTGACAGGATGAACTGGAAAATAATAAATGCCAGTATTTTGTTCCTATATAAAACATAAAAACAAATCCTGGCAGATCTGGTTTCTTCAGCCTGAAGGCTTCGTGGCCTTATGTGACCCTCCTGATTCTCATGCTATAGACCAAAACAACATGCCTTAACCTTGGCAACATGCTACAAAACATTCCTGTGTTAGATTGTGAGGCACTTGTCTTGTTTGTGTCCATTGCTGAACAGAATGGTGCCAAACAACTTTTAACGAAGTGGCAGCTGGAGCCAAGAGGAGATCAACACTCATGGTTTCACCACTTCAAATTCAGAAATCATCATCTGAAGCCAAAAAAAGAAGCTGGAATTTGAGGGAAGTTTCAGTATTTCCAAAATATGCACAACATCTTCGATGAAGAATTAGCTATCCAACATGCCTATGATCCCATGTGCTCAGGCCACACCCTATACAGATGTGCTAGAGTCTAAGTGATAGGTCTGTGTCTCAGCATCTCCAGACTACCCGAGGCCCAGCTGTGCAGCATCCCACAGGATTAGCCTGCAGATGGTGGTAACCACAGCAATGAGGGATAAGTGGACAAGCACATAGCAATGACATTCATGAATCTCCTCACTGATCATTAATGCTCTGCAGGATTAGGGAGTGATGCCTCTACTGATTCACACAGTTTTAGTTCTCATCACTGGGAAATTTCTGGGAAAGTGCCCCTTTAATGTCATATATACACAGTGGGAAGATGCACTCTGCTTCAGAAAGGCAAAGAGCCCGCAATAGAGAGGTCAAGAGAAGGGTCTTGGCTTACCTTTCCTCTGAGTTTGCTGACTTAACTTTCTCCAAATCATTGTGGGGTGGACAGCTCCCCAGGGCCACTTCTTGTCTGTGACAAAAAGGTTCTGATGATGCCATGTTGCTGCTGCAGGGCACAAATGAGGTCCCCACAAAGAACTTCATATGTTCCCATTCCTAACTTAAAGTTTTGGAGGTGCTTTGAGCATTCCAACTCTAAAATATAGTGCTGCTGTTAGAGTGTCCCCCTCATCAAAAACTGTTCCTCAACAACAAAGTCTGTGGCTGCCCTCCTGACAAAGTGAGATAAGGGTTGTGTCACCATCAAAACAGCCTTGTCTGAGAGCATTGGAGAGGAGAGGGGTCCATCTTGCCAAGGTCTCCTCATCCTCTGCTAGACATCTTTCCTCCAAAAAAGGCGGTGGGAACAAACCTGAAATATTCTTCCCAGTCAAAAGCATAACAATGCCAATAAGAAATCAGGAGCTACACCAATGGACAAATTACTTAACAGGTCCAAATAAGAGGCTAAGTGCCTGTCTCTGTCATACAGAGAAGTGGAGATATCTAAAACCCAAGCGGACAAGATCCTGAGCAACCTGATCTAAGCTGACACCGCTTCAAGCAGAAAGTTATATCAAAAAACATCAAGAGGTCTCTTCCTATCGCTCCTCTCAGCTTTCTTGGGATGCCTACCCAGATAGCAGGGCTGCCCAAAAGTCGATGCGATCCCAGTGCCCCGGCCACCCCGTGTGAGGGGAGATAACACCAGGAGGGCTCACGTCTGGCCCCACCGGTGGGAGCTGGGTTTGGCGTGAAGTGGGGATGACGAAAGTCGTAGGAGACCTGAAGACAAAAGGAGGGACTCCAGGTATGAGCGCACTGTGGTTTATTACCACAATGGAATCCCAGGGACCGGAGCCCCGAGCAGCTTAAGGCACGGGGTCTTAAGGCAAACAAACAGCCAAATAGGTGAGGGTACAGGGGAAGGGTTAGGGAGGGTCCAGGGTTACAGACCCAGTAACTTGAGGAATGGGGAGGAAAGAAGGACAAGTAAAGAGGGATGAACAAATCACTAACTGAATAATGGAGAACTTACTAGAACTTGGGGAGTATACAGAAATTAATTGCCAACTGGGTATCCAATGAGGGGACTCGGGGGTGGGCGTGTTATAACTTGGGTTACACCACAGTGATGTCTGTTTCTTGGGGGAGCCCTCTGGCTCTGGGAGCTCTCCACCAGAGCTCCTTTTCTTCGGTGGTACATTCTGGGACCCTCAAGCCTTTATTATTTATACGTACCACCCTGACATCTTCCAACTTAAATTACTCTTTGATTCAGTGATTTTAACACACATCTATGCTAGAATATCCTTACACTCGACTGCAGGAGAAAAAATAATCACGTAACTTAGAAGACCAATGTGCAATCCAAATGAAATCATTGCTAGTTACTGTGATAGAACAATATAAAGCTTGAAAGTTCTTCAGAGGCTTTCTCTCTGCCTGCACTACATATGTGAAAAATGGAATACATATAATAAATAGCATGGAGTAATTTTCAATTTACTTTTTATGTACAGCGTTTTTCTTTGCGGTAAATCATTCACTATACAATATACATTCTGACAAATAATACGTGTAGCATGAGACCACAATTTTTTAATGATGGTCTACATCTTGGACTAAATTTCAAAGGAGAATTTACATATATGTGGACTTACACATGAAACCCTGTTCTGTAGTCTGTCTTTCAAGACTAAATAGTGTAACCATCTGTATCCAAACACAAGAATACATATCAAAAAACCAATTTTCTCTCATCCAACACAGAGCAAAATTCTGCTTCCCTTTGTCATCACAATCTCTGACTCTGTACTTTCTTCTTCAAAGTTTGATTTCGAAATGCAATATATTTGGTATGCATATACTGTGTAGACTTAATAGAAGGTCATACTGTGCCTTAAGAAGCATTAAGAAACATGGAATTTACCACACTTGTATAAATATACAATCAGAGAAAATATCAGGACCACAGAACTTAGAAGATACACAAGACAGACAAAGGGCAGAGGAAAGGAATAACATAGGAGCACAGCAACATGGTAGTAGCAAATATTATCTCTTAGCATTGCTATTATTGGCCTTCTTTGTTGCTTAAATCTTTTCAGTGGAGTTCTGGGAGGAATTAGGTAGGTAGAAAAACAAAAGGATAGGAGTAAATCTGTGAGAGCAAATGGCAAATCTGTATGGACAACAGGGTATACGGAGTTAAGACAGCAGAAGTAAGCTTTTAAAGTCATCGCTGTTTTAAAGCTTTCAGCTTCCACAGTTTCTGCAGAGGCTCTGTCAGCTTTACTCTTTGGCTGGCTCAGCTCTTCTGCTTCTTTTGTAGATTTTAAAACCTGTATGGTGAAGGAAGGAAGACACTTAAGCTCCATCCAATTTGCCATCTTAGATGGGCAGTGATGTCCTCCCAGATGTCCACATGACAGTTTTTAAGCAGAGGAACATCTGCTCAGCCTTCATTCCTAGCTTTCATTGTAAGCTATGAAAGCTGTGCCCCTCCATACTCTTAGTCCTAGATGCACTTCTAACCCTGATCTCCTAGACATAGCCTTAGTGATTCCTAGTACATACTTCTCAATTTAGAAAGCTATACAACTTTACAGAAATCCTTGCTATACAGAGTATACAGCAAGGCTGAGCTCTGGCTGAGGATAAGGCTTTTAAAAAATAACAAATGCAATTAGCAGAGGGTGGTCTCACCAATCCGGTAAAAGGGAATTTCAGACTCAGATGGAATTTTGGACAGCAAGAGGAACATTTTTGCACTCCTGCTTTTATAAAAGACCATACAGGTCATTTAAGGATTGAAAACCTAAGAGAACCAGAAATGCTTTATATTGGCTCAGCTGAAGAAAGATATTGAGCAAACTTTCAAGATGTGTTATCTACGCCAGAAGAATAAGCCAAGTCAAGCAAAAGAGCCCTATTGGTGGCACAGGAAAAATTGTTCCCTTGGAGCAGCATAGGCTTAGATTTGTTTAGATTGGCCAAGAAAATAAGTGTACTTTTTTTTTTCTGGACTAAGTTTACTAAGAAGCAGTATTTTGTGATGTTTGGGTACAGACAAGTTACTGCTAGTGTGCCCTTACTTGTAATCCAAGTGACTATGGAAAAATTTACTACAATTAAATTACAGGATATAACAACTAAATATGGATTGCTACCTGTAGGTGTTCATTCTAGTAGACAGGGAGAATTCTAACAGTTTTACTGATGACAGAAGTTGATGTCCGAGTTTTGTGGAAGTATAAATACAGATATATGCAATATAATCAATCACCTGACTCAAAGCACTGTATATGCACATGACGGAAATTAATGGTCAGAGCACAAAGGAGATGGAGGAGCACAAAGTCCAATCAAAAGTGCCTCATGCCATGCACTCTAATCATATGATGGCTGACCAAATTTCCCCAATTTCCCACCTTTTCCTACTTACACTGTGGCTAGACAGAGATGGACTATAATACTGTTGTTCCATCTGCTTATGAGAATGACATCAGTAGACAAATGCTGCTGCCTCCCATTTCAGGAGAGGATACAGGAGTCATTCAGTGCTTTTTATTTCTTTTCTAGTCATGATTAGGCAGATGTTACGACAGATAAGACAACTAAATGCCAGGTCCTTAATACTATCTAAATAAACTACTCACAATTTCCAACTAGCAACAATTATGATATTTCAAGAGAGACCTGTCACCTCAGAAACTACTCAAAAATACCTCCATTCATGCTAACTAGTTTATGTAGTAGGCTCATTGAAAATATTTGGAAGCAAGCCCCATACATGTAGTTTAAGGATTAATATATTAAGCTTTTTGGTCAGGATGTTGAGCAAAGATCATGCTCTGCATGGAAGATCTCTTAGATTATGCCTCTTTGCTGGCATAGAGCGGAAAGTGAGAAATTTGGAGGAATGAACAAAGGAACATGCTTGGGTGTGTTTTATGTTCATTTCATGTTGTATATCTATCTAAAAATTCATACTAAACCCAAAAAATATTATGTAACTGCAACTCCAGTAAAAGGCCTCCTAGTCCTCTATCCTAAACTGGGAGATATAATAGAGCCTTGGCCTTGACACCTGGATGGTTTGACAGTGACTGAGATAAACCAAAAGTAAGAAGCAAGCAAGCAGAGCTCTGAAGTTCTTGGACTCAAATTAGAAGCCATGTACTTCAGGGAAGAAGATGTACATTGTTTCTGCTTCTTTGCTTCCCCCCCTCCCCTTCCTCCTTCCCTCATTTCTACGCTGTTTAATGTATTAATTTGTTTAGTTCATCACAAATATCTGGAGAAGAATTTACCCCAAAATACGTTTATTTCCCAAGGCTTCTAGGTGAATATTCAAATCTCTTTTAGTAAAGAAACTTCTAGCAGCCTTTTTTGCTGCCAATAAGGCCTGAGAAAAAGACTACTGTTGTTAAGTTTTAGCTTGGAAAATAAATTGTGTTTGAAATCCTGCCATTAAGGAGTTCATCTTGGAAAGTGTGTCACTGATCAAAAAGGATCTCTCTCCATTACCACAAACCCTAAGGTTACCTGCTCACCTGCTGACCACAAACTGCTCAACAAAGCATGTCACTTTGGCTGGCCACCAGCATGGTTACCTCAAACTGGCTTAGGACTAATCTCCTAGAAGCATGTCTTAGAGATGGCTGGTTGAAGTAGTCCAAAAGAAAGACACTGAATGAAGTAGGAATTAAACGATGTAGATCATCTTGGGTATAGTGCCTGAGCTTCTTTCTCAGCTCTCTTCTCCTCAGCAGCGAGAAGTCACTCAGATACCACAGAATAGAGGAGGTATAGCTGCTAAGTCTTTGAGGATTGCTCCCCAGAAAACTTTGGTTATGCCAAGTTATACAGGGATACCTGTACATGACTTTGAACTAAGGCTGCCACACCACAGCCTTGCACATAGTATACTTCTCTGGATGCAATGTGTCACACCATTCACAGGACATACAACAAAGTCACAGGGAATCTCCTGCTAGTAGTTCCCAGAAGCTGACACCAACACCAAAGTTTCTGAGTGTAGCTGTTAGCAGGGATGGTGTTGACAGCTCTTTGGAAGGGCGTTATGATTAGGGATCTCAAGACCTTCAGCCGCCCTGCCCAGAGGTGGTTTGGAATGATCCCATTGCATTTGTCTTTCCAGATCCCTGTTTTTGATGGATGGTTTGTTTATCCAGATAATATCTCTTTAAGAGTCACTGTCTCTTCTGCCAAGGCAAGGAGGGGACTGAGTTGTCACCTCAAAGCCTGTGCTATACTCATGGTCTTTAGGTTTAATGCAGATTTAAAAAATGCTCCAGGAACTACAGAGCATCCAAAGGACTTCTAGGTGGTAACAGAGTATACTCCTGAACCAAAGCTGCTAGAGGTATTATGTTACATGAATGGTCAGCTGTCACTTGGTATCCAGTTGTATTTTCTTTTGGACATGGGAACATAGCCATTTGAAAAATAAAATCCAAACCACTCTACTGTGTTGGTTATACTCTTACAGATGTTATTAATTGCCCTCTGTAACAGAAAAATAATTTTACCCATGCAAAAGTCTCTTAGAAACATGATCTAGAGATGTTTTTAAATAATATTTTTATCACACCTTCAGGCACTACCTTTCTACAACATTTTGGTATATATGTGGTATACTGTCATGTCACAGAATACCATATGACTAACAGTAAAAATAAATGGAGGTACAGACTATGTCTGTCCTGCAAAATTGCTGCAGGTACTGCATAACTTAATATAAACATCCTAAAATGCATAAATATGTACTCATTAAAACCTACCACTTAAAATTCAAACAAATGAGAATGTAGTAAAAATGAAAAAAAAAGGGCTTATGAGCTAAATAAACCCCAAGTCACTGTTACTTAGTTTTAACACAGTCACATTCATCTAACTGGTACTGAATCAATTAGTTTAATGCAAGGCAACTGTACACCAATTGGAAAAGTTCTCTTAATAAATAATTCCACTGCTCTCAACTAAAATGCCACCATATGCTTCCTAATAGAAGAATTTAGCTTCCACAAGGTATATCAAAACCCATTATAATCAGCAATCAATTTTTCTGAAAAATTTCTGTTGAATTACATCCTAGCTCTCCAGACACCACTGACAGTGATAATTAAACATGTTTTGATTTTAATGAGAGCTTAGACATGCAGTTCATTTGCAAGCATTACATTCAGGCATCTACAGTCTGGTACTAAATCCCACTCCTAAATGGTTTAAGTGGTGAAGACTTGAGAGAATATGCCTTGATTCAATAGCTTATCTACAACAAGGCATCACGCTGGGCCTCCTGCCTTCTATTAGGGAAGACTACAGGCCTCCCACAAGTGCTGGTACTTTATCTACCAGTCTCATGTGGATGGCTCAAGACACTTTATGGAGAGGCAAGTATGTTTAGAAAACTGAATTGGTTCCCACATTTCAATTTTTAGATGTCATGAACAAATGCCTGCTTCTCTCTACTAAGTATAAAGAAAGAATAGGAGGTAGCTCAGGTATCAAAGCTGAGCAGAAGAATCCCTCAGCAGATTATCTGGTGTGGTGGTGACAGCAGCTGGAGAATGAATTCTTCCCATTTGAAAAATCCTAAAGTGAAGTTCAGTAAGTAAAGTTCAGCCACCAGTGCATATCCAGAGACAGCCAAACTATCTAAAAATGCATTGAGTATATCATCATGAAGAGAAAACAAGATAAGTAACAATGTCATTTCCTATCTGTGGCTCATCTTGGAGAGAGAAATCTCTTTTTAAAACCAAGTTTACAGTTTCCAGCTACATTTCAGTGCTTCCATGTGTCAGTAGTGATTGATTCCCAACTCACAAAAGCTCCTGTACTGTTGTTTACCCTTCATGTTTTCCTTGGCTTTACAGCATGACTGGTGCAGGTACTCTCCAGGTACAATCTCACCTGGTCTTGGGCCGGAGCAGACTGCAGTTTCCAAAGCTCAAGTCTAGCAATGAAGAGTATGTATTTCAGAAAGAAATTAATTTTCTGGGGAATTAGTGTTAAAACACACTCAAAATAAAAACTCCACAACACCAAACAAGATGTGTCATAAGACATTTCAGTAAGGAACTCATTCTTACTAAGATGGGTTTTGTGGTATGTTATATCAGAAAGGAGACATAAACAAGGATGGGGAAATCATGTATATACACTGAAAGTAGCTCAAAGCTTCTTCACCTTCATGGAAAAACACCAGGAAAACCAAAGTAAGTGGACTGGAAAATTGTGGTTTTCACAGTAAAGATCACAGTTTTATAAAAAAAGTCACAGCAAAAATCACTCTTCCATTGGATAATTAACATGTTGCATTAATCTCCAGGAAAGCTGGTGTTAGCCCTTTATTGTGCATCTTGACACATTTTCCAGGCTAAGTTTTTTTTGAATTTGCTTTATCTAAGTGCCAAGATTTTCCATTTTATATAGCAAGTGTTCTAGAGAAGACTTAAAATTCCAACACTGCCTTTGCTCTAAGAATCACTTGGTTCTCATTCTTTCCTACAGTGCCGAAAAAGCTATAGTTTTTCATTACTCCAAGTCAAATCCCAAGGGCCATCCTCCCACCTTGGAACAATTTTAGGATAGAGAATTTGTTTTGATTTTGCTTCTCTTCTTCCTAAAAATGATTCTGTGTGATTCTCAGAGTCTTTTAATCAATGGCTTTTTCCTCCATAGCAACACTCTGGATAACACAGTACTTCTGCAAGCCCCCTCTTTCTCAAAGCCTACATGCTGTTGTTTGCATTGAATTCTCTGAGTTTTCAAAGCATATGGTAACTGCTACATTTTCCATTTCCTCATCTGGACATCCTTTGTCTGCATTAGATCCAGCACTTTGTCAGAAGGTGTCATTTAACATAAAACCTGAATGTACAATAATAGAGCTAAAAAATTTATACCTCTTTATTGTTGTGGCTTTCCCTCTCACAAAATTCTGAAATAGGTAATAGCTTTTTTGTACTGAATTCTAGTAAAAATGAAAACTAAATTTCAAGAAATCTTTTTTCTTGTAATAAAGATAAAAGACAGGCAACCTGATTTTCTTCTCTGTTGAGAGAGTACTGCTTCTTGCATATAGCTGTTACTTTGCAAAGCCACAACACATCAGCATGAGATGATTTATTCAACATTTATATCTGTTTAGGAATGCACTAAATGTGAATGACTTTAACTGCCAGGGAAACAAGTAGTTTCTATAACTCCAGGAGTCAGAAGTAAACAATTTGCAAGCAGAAACCACGGAGAAGCATACTTGTGTAGTGGATGAGAACAGCTGTAAGTGATGATAAATTGACATTTAAGGATAAGAAACATAATTTGCAGAGCTCTGAAAGCAAGAAAGTGATGAAATTTAAAAAACCTGAGGACAAATGTCTTCTTCCTGCATAATTGGTGTGATGGGCACCTCCCCTGTTGCCTATCAGCACGTTATTTCTGCACAAACTCCAGTGGTTACTCGAGGAGTTACTGTTCACCATATTTGCTGTAATGTCTGGAGTAACTTAGGAATCAGGGTGCTTCAGACAAAATGTTTACTATACAGGGGTATAAACATTATATGTGAGTACGTGAACAAAGAATATGGAGAAAGTTAATCTTCCACCACCATTTAAGTCTTTCCACAGTTGCCCATGGGCACATATCAAATGACATCAAATCACTTATTTTAAATGTGTAAACCCACCTTCAAAGGCTGTTACCAAGAAGAGAAGCAGCATTTGGAAGAAATGCACCTTAGGTTTTTCAACCAAAGCATCTTTTAATTCATTTAATATAAATCCTAAAGTTCCACTGGCATGAATCTTGAAAGCGTGGGTAATACTCTTTGCAACCATCCCAGTGGCTCTAGGATATGATAGGGATGTGGTGTTAGACTGGAGGCAGGATTCCTCGCATCACAGAGTACGATCTAGTTGCCTAGGCCCTCTCTGCTTTAATGGAGAGACTCTGACACTTCCACAGGGAAGCCGACCTGAATAGAGGTCTTGGTGAAAGAAAAATAGCTCAGAAGAGAATCTTATCTTTCTTAGTTGAACATGGGGAAATCCTGTATGGGATAGCTTGAAGGAGATACCTAACATTGGGATGGCTAAGGTTAGTTTAAATACATCATCCCTTTAGGAATTATATTTTTGGCTGAAATATGTTTTAAATTTCAGAACCAAAGAAGAACAGATGACAGAGCAGCATCAATGCACCTGTTGTGACACTGAAGGAGTGGGAAAGGCAGTGGGGCCAGCAGGAGTAAGTGGTGTGTACAACAGAGTTGTTCTCTATCAGTTGCCCCACTGACAGTTTTTATCTCCACTTAGATTAATAAATCAAATAACCAAACCGCCTTTCTTGTTTTATTACTTGTTTGTACTGTTTTATGCGTTTACTGGTGCTGAACTGCAAATACATGAAAGCAACGAAAAAGCAGGCATATACAGTGGGCAAACATACAAACCAAACAAAAGAGAAAGGCCCCTTTTGTATTCGAACCGGCAAATTTCATTTTCATACAGCCAGATCTGCTGCTGGAAATTTTGTCTCATACTGACTGGACGGATTATGCCATTGTGCCATTCAGATGTTACTGCTGGCAACTGCAAAAATGGGTTTGCATTTCCACCAGCAAGCTGGTCATATTGACAGATTTAGGTCAAAGCACTGAGGAAGCAATTCACACCTGGTCTGGAGAACTGGCCATGCTAATACTGCTGAAAACCTTCACTGTATTTAGACTAAGAGTCTAGGTTTTTCAGTGCTGTTATGGTTTGCTCACTATGTTTGCAGTCATGTACAGATAAGTGACCTTCTAAAAGCTGGAAGGGTTTTCCTTCCTACACTTTGTGTTTTAAAACTGGCCAATTGCCTTTGTTGGCTTCTGAGTTTCTTTTGTATAATTTAGCTACTGTTTCAAGTAAAATACTTAAAACTAATAAAAACAAATAGTACTCAAGAAACCTTAGAAGACATGGAAATAATGATAATAAGCACCAAGTTATCTCCACCAATGAATTTCCTCTCTTCCTGTGTTTCTTGTAAACTCTAGGCTATTCACATCCAATAGTAATGTATATAGAGGGCACTGCAAATGTTGAACACGTTGCTTGTGCTTAAACCAAAAATCATCTCTTATGTTACTGCAGACCTGTAAGTCCTGATACTCAGTCATGTTTCTATTACAAACACAGGACACAGATCCATCAGTGAGTTCCCTTGTCAAAAGCCTGTGTCCAGAACAGGTACAGCAGTTCAAGCATTTGAACAGTGCCCACTGTGAGCAGGCAGCAGGCCATTCAAAAGACATCCCAGACACCAACGGGCACTTCTATAAACCACTTTCATCTTCACTTCTGACCAAATTTGAAAGAACTGCAATAGCAGTGAGAACTGTGTTAGGTTTTCCTCTAGAGGATCCTTGTTCAGCAAACCAAGCAGCTGTGTTTTGCTCTAGCTGAGTTTCCCAGGTGGTCTTTTCAGTGCAACCCCACTGAGAGAGCTTTCCAATGCCACAGCCCAAGGGAATAAAAAAGGACATTGTTGTGGCTAGATCATTGCTCCAAAATTAAGCACACAAGCAATCCATTGAAAACAGAGTAGCTCCTTTGATTTTGTGGGCTGAATACATTCAGATCAGACCTGAGGCACAAAAGTCAAAAACATTTCCACAACAATTTACCATTGTTTTAGAGATTTTCATGGGCAAATGAGACCAAATAAAACCCTTAGTAAGCCAATCCACATGATGACCTTTTAATTTAAAGAAATTTTTCCAGCTGACTGGGTTATCTTCATCGATGAAGAAGCAACACACCCATCCATACATCAGTTCAGGATTGCACCTGAATATAGATTTCCTCAGCCTGAAATCCAGTAGTCAGTACAGAGAAATGCCTGTCAGGAAGGAACATAAGCAGAAGCAGCATGAACACAGGTATACAATTATTTAATGTTCAGGAGGGACGTCATGGAAAGAGAGACAGTGGAAGAATCCCACTGCATAGGGTAGAAATGGCGACAGAATTTGGGAAAGAGGAACACAGACCTGACACAGGCACCTGCAGTCCTTCTTCCTTCTCTGTGCTACAACTTCTCTCCAGCTTTGGAAGGGCAGTGCTCAGGTGCTCCAAATCCAAGTCACTTGCACAAGACAAAAGGAAAGAAAAGTGGGATTAAGAAGGAAAGAGAAAGCCGTAATACATTTTCTAAGTAAAATTCTTTCTTAAAGAAATGGAAGAGAGTGCACTGAATGCACTAGTGTACTGTTTTGCAGTAAAGCAAAAATGTAAGAATGCAAGAAAATTTGTATAAAAACAATTCTAGAGTAAATGAAAAATCATTTGTGATAGCCAGTAATTGGGAAAGATACACTTGGAATTTAAAAGAATTAGTTCCCCTTAATGTAGTGAAGAAAAACCCTCCAAAATAATGAGTCAACAGGAGGGTAAACAAGCTTTATTAAAGAAGAAAAGAAAGTTAAAAAAAACAAAGCAAGTCCCTTCTCCTTTTTCTTTTTTTTTTTTAAATAAGAGTACTCCTTCAACTGGAATTAAGGAACCACATGCCACAGTATTTCTGGGTTTTGAGTGTGCCTTAGTATCACTCAGTATTGTGAAGCATTTCTTAGGTGCCTTAAAATCTATGTATACTTTGGCTATTACTGGTCAGGACTAACTGTGTTTCACTAGAGCCACTTGGGTATCATTTGAGTATATATAATTGTGGGTCAATATAGCTCATTCTACCCAGATATTTGACAAAATACTCCCTGTCCTAAAGGAGACATGATGAGGTATGAAAGATCTGCAGACATACATTGAGGCAAATTTCACCATCTGAAAAACCATCCAGGTAGGGGGAAACCCTACAAACCCTATAGCTTTTATTTTCCCTATACTGGGAATTTACCTGTTCAAAGGGGGAGGAGTATTTTATGTGTTAGGTGGTAAAGTATCCTATTACCTCAGAATCAGAACTTTCAAACTTGAGAATGTTTACTCTCCCTCCTGTCCTCTCTGCAAACAAGATGCAGTGCAGTTTACCAGTGCTCTGGGGGATGCATGTCATGCATAAAGCTTTAAAAGTTTCTGTTTATTCTGAGTGGACATTTGAGATCCTGGGACACAGATCATAAAACTAGGCCTTTTTTCTTTTATACTTTGCCAGCAGCAGACTGCTCACTTTTCTGTGGTAGCATACATACATATATAACAGCTTTTGGATCATTTAGAAGACCACATAAATGTAAGCTATAAGGAAGGTAGTGAAACTTGAGAATCATGTGTAGCTTGTCAGACTGGGAATTATGACAGCCATCTACTCTAAGAGTGAGACTATAAAGATCTCTTATGAGGAAATCCATTCTAATTAAAGCATCCACAGACAGCTGCTCATATTTTTTAAAAAAAACATAATTACCCAGTGCAGCACTAGCAGTCCTAGTTCTAGTGAAAAAAATTCCAAAAAACCCAAACAAAACCAAAACAAACAACAAAGCTGTGCTGTATTACTGAGTCACATGTTAGTGTGACAACTCCTGTTTATCTTAACTTTCTGCAGCTTTAAACATGAAATCTAAGAGGGAGGAAGCAGGAAGACAATTTAGCGGTCAAGAATAGCTGGTGTGAAAGGAAGGGAGGGAGCTTTCCCCTTGGGCTGTGAAAAGATAACTTGAAAAGTCTTGCTGTTTCTTTCAAAACCCACTTAAAATTGGGGATGGTGATTTATTGAATACACAGGTTCTGATACTTAATAGAAATATATTACGCCAACTTTTTTTTCCAAAAAACCAATAATCTTCTTTTGGTCCAAAAAATCTTTCTAGAAAGAAACAGGTTCCATAAAATGAACAAGAAGATTGTAGGTGACCTTGTGCATGTATTCAGAGTATATAAATATTATTTTGTGGTATATCTTAGAAACATAAACTGGCTTGGGTTGGAAGGGACCTTAAAGATCACCTAGTTCCAGCCCCTCTTCCATGGGCAGGGACACCTTCCATTAGACCAGATTGCTCACAACCCCATCCAACCTTGTCTTTTTTCCTTTCTTTTCTATAATGATTTTGAAATCTAATTTCTGTAGCTCACAATAGCAAACTCCCAGAAAAAAAAACCAAAAAACACACACACAGAAAAAAAACCCAGCCAAAAAAAACCCTGGTAAACTCCAGCAAGTTCTTGTCATTCAAGTTTAAAACAGGGGTTTTTCCAATTCTGGGTTTTAAAATGGTTTTAGAATGTATCTTTTGATACACTTATATTTCCTTCAGGGAAGGGGGAAGATATTCCAGTATTTTAGACATCTGTGCAAATGTCCCCATTTAGAGGTTTTTGCATTCTAACTGTAACGAGGGGCAAAACTGACCCAGCTGTGCTGCCTTGTACACGCACAGAGATGGATTCCCCCCCACCCCCCATATGAAACTAGCAAAAAATACTGTACAAAGTAAAGCTTTGTACATCAAAAAAACAAGAGGTTCTACAGCTCTTCACATGTCTGCATGGTTTTGAGGACCTAACTGGTATAAGATTGCAGTCTTGCCACCAAGTAGAGTGAACATTTAGAGCCATGCACATTCACATACTCAGAAGCCACAGGAGCTGCTGCCCATGGCATCCTTTTTCCACTATGATAATTAAGTTACATACACACTGTTGTAGCACTTCCACTCCAAAATTCATTTTCATAGCTTAAAAACAAGCCAGCATGTGATTAAGCAAACTGCTATGTGTAAAAGAAAATTTGGGGCTTCTAGAAAAATGCTCTACAATTACTTTTAGTTCTGAAAAAGCCATGCACTAGCATAGCACACATGCCAGAGACGACTGAACATTTCTTGAGCATAGGTTTTTGATTTACACAGAGGCTCGCAGGTAGACACCGTGACTGTTTGATGGTGACCTCTGATGTGAATGCTGCTTTTTCAGAAGGCAGAGCACTTGGCACAAACCCAAAAGTCATGAGACTTGCATGAGACTTAGACATTACCATTTGTACCTTCGACCTCTTTTGCAAAATGCTAAGAACTGCCACTGTTCTCCCTTGAATGGCTGCTAAAAAGCTTAACTAATCACTGTTAATAAAGTACACTGAGGCTTTCTCACAGCATGAGTATGGGGTTTTCTGGGACAGAAGAAAATGGAAAAAGAGCTATCTTAATGCAGAGTCACAATTCCATCTTAAAAAATGAAATTTTATTTTAGGACCACTAAGACACACAGAATGAGGTCCTCAGAATGGCAGTTTCATTGAAGCCTGCTGAACTTGCCGGATGTAGCTCAATAAAATAGATTGGCCTCAGCTTTTAAGAAGTAGCATTTTAAAAACATTTGTGAATTGGAAATTAATGCATGAGTGCTTTGGCTCTTCAGATTCAGAACAGCCTATATAGAGTTTGCAATTAAGTGTTTATTAAATACACACTGCCATCAATGTTGGGCACCTATTTTCATATGTTCCTGAATAGGAGCAATACCAGTGTGGTTTAAGAGCTCAGTCAGTTTCTTCCAACTGCAGTTATTAAAACAATCAGATAGGGCTGTTTCTGAGGCTTCAAAACAGAACTGCATGTCCCCTGTGTGTAGTGAAACAATATCTATTTAATGTTCATTTCACAGAGTAAAAGTGTTTTAAACTATTTTTGCAACTGTATTTTCAGAGTGTTCATTTCCCTGGTACCTGGAGAGGTTAAAGAGCCTTGCTCATCTACAGCAAAAGCAATAATGTTTCTGTCAATACCTGAGAATGAAAGCTGAGACAGCATTCAAAATACATCTTGAATAAATGTTCAAAAACATATCCTTAGGGTAGTTTCCCTTGTTACTGGCAAATCAAGTTTGCGTGTGTCTGATAAAATGGTTTGAACTACGGAAGTTTCATACTGCAAAGAATGTTTGATGATGTTAGGACATGCCATATGACAAACACAGAGCAACTCACAATTCTCCTTGTGTGTCAATTCTTGCTACCAAAAAAAACCTATCAGATGTATTGAGCTGGACACTCACTTTCCTCATCTTTCTAGTTACTGGCATTTCACAGTTAATTTCTGAAGTTTTGCCTCCCACCTTTTTAGGTAAGCCTGAGGATTTGTATTAACTGGTCTTTGTTACAGCACATGACATAAAACTCCCTGAACTATTTTTCCTAAACGATAAAAATTATAGTCAGTGGCTTTTACATTACTCAAGTGAGAAACAAGGCACATATTTTTGCCAGTAAGGATGACAATTAGCAAAAGAAAACTTCATAAAGGAAGAATTCTTGTATTTTTCTCTCTCCTGAGCACTTCAAATCATTACTAGGTAACTTCCCAGAGATTCAGCTAAACACAGAAGTCAATAGTGAGATAAGTGGGTACACTTGTAGAAAACAGGAAAGATTTTAATCAACACAGAGTCATAAAAGCAAAGCAAAGCAAAGCATACTAAGACAAGCCACATGAAAAAAAAGCTGAAGTGGTACTGTTTTAAATAAGCTTAAACCCTTTATTGAAATCTTTCAGTTGAATGGGAGGACTTTACTGGGCAGAGATGCTCTTCCACAACCACCTCTGTAATTGTCACCCCAGTGATGTTGTATGCACACCCCAGTATGTAAAGTCCCACCCAGCAGTAAGGAGACCAAGACAGTTATGAAAGATATCCCAGACACTGGAGGCTCTAAGATGGTGGGCAATATAGATACAATTTCTATTTAATTCAAATAGAAACCTCTAGAAACTGAGGCATTATATTGCACCATACTATTTTCAGTTGCAAGATTAATTCCATTTTCTTCTACTTGTGAAACACCTAGTTTTCAGAAACAAAAAGTTTCCTAATGTCTTATCAGTGCTTGTGGTGGTGTCAGAACCAGGGAGAACAAAAAGAAAAGCTTTTCAGTTCTCTTCTGGTTTTTCACTGTTGAAACGCTTAACTGGTATTTTGGCTGACACACAGCTCTGGTCAAAAGAGAGAACTGGGGGTACGTGAAATGACAAATCAGTGGTCAGCAACAGCTTAATTGCATTACGCTTGATTTGGTGGTGACTCTGCATCATTTCAGGTAGTAAAATGTTCCTTGATTTCTTTCAGGACACACAAACTGCAGACTTTTTTTTCTGGAAACTTTTCAAAACCTGTGAGCACTGAAAGCCTCTGAAAACCAAGCACAACCTTTTTAAAGAGGTACTCCATAAGAGTATTTGTGGATGGATGCATTTGCCCTTGGCTATTATGTTCCAGTTTGCATCTGCAGAACAATAAAAAGAAGTGTGTTTGGCATATGGCTTAAAGTATAGCAACAAAACACTGACGCAATTAATATTAGGATTTTAAGACTGCTAATTCTCCCCTCTGCAATCTTCCCTCTTCTGGTCACATTTTGAAATAATAACTCTTGTAAGCCATGTCCAGGAAAAAAGCCCAAACAGGCAGAAACCATAGGTTCTGTGTGCTGATGCTAGTTACTACCTTCTGCATATAAGTTTACTATACTGAGTACATCTAACAGCTCTAACAGCCTCTTCCAGAGAAAAGCAGTGGAAAAGGCTATATTACAACAGGTGCATTTCAGATTCTCCTGCTGAACACAATCCCTTCTGTGATAATATACACATATACACAGCCTGCATCTACATCTTGTACCTACATTTGTCATGACTGCTTTACAGTAACCTCTTCGGGGATTTTTCCAAGTTTTTTTTAGAAATAGAGCCAATAAAAGGAACTGTAGGCATTTAAACTCCATGGCAATTTCTGTATTTAAGAACTGTTTAATCTACAGAAATAGTCCCAGGAGAAAAACAACCAATCAAACCCAAACCCAACCAATACAGTGTTTCCTCCCCCTTAACTATTAGCATTCAAAGTTATGCAAAGTTATTCTCTCTCTCTGGTCTAAAGTTTCCAGTAGTTTTTTCTGTCCAGTTTAACAGGGGAGGCTGAGGGAATTTCATGGCAGTAGCACTCCTTTGGAACCTATAATTCAGGTCTCCCACTTCTTGAAGAAGCATTACAACCATCGTTGGCTGTATAGAGGGTTGTTATCTCAGAGGCTCTCTTTTAAGGCTGGTAGCTCTGTTCAGGTTTTACAAAGCACATCTTTACTGCTAAATAAGACAGGATTCGGGTTAAGCAGCAGGTCCACAAATAATGCACAATATTTAAATGCTAATTCACACCCTGGTTCCCTTTCAGGCTGTTTTGGGTAAATCTCTCCAAGATAAATTTAGTTCCAGAGGAAGCCACCCCTCAGCTGTGCAGCCAAGAGCCAGTTTGTGCCATTTGGCTCCAAGGCCAGGGATTGGCTTATGGCCCCTTTTTAATTAGCAGCATAAACATCTCTTCAGAGAACATACGTGGGTGTCAACCCTCATTAGAGGATTTGTGGTTGTGAATCCCAAGTGAGCAGAGTCATGTCTGTTGAAGACTGAATTCAAGCACCTGCAGTCTAGGAAAAAGGAAGGATTTAACTAGAATTTTTTATTAGTTAGCCCTAATGGGAGCACTCCTCTGAGGTGTTTCTCTTTCCCTTAGCAATTAGGATGCTTCCCTACTTTACACAGCATTTTGGATTACCAACTAGGACAGGAATGCCAAAGGCAGACATCACATTTTGTACCATGTAAGCACCTACCTCCACAATCAGATCCACCTCTACACTGCTCCATGAAGAATTTTTCTTTTATAGGTTTTCACCAGGCTTAATCTCCGCTCATTCAGCCTCTGCTGATGCAAATTTAGATGAAGAACAGAAGCTTCCTGGTTGGAACTGTTTAGAAGTGGTTAAGAGGCAGGACAGAACCTCACACACTAGGAAAAAAAAGAGCATCACACGATTTTATAACATCAAATAACAGAACCATGTTCTTTTTCCTCTGCTGTTTTTCAAGTAATCATAGATGCTATCGCTCCTGCTCTTCCTTTCCACTTTAAGGGGTCAACATCAGCTCAGTGATGACCACAGTTATGTGGTTGCTGGCTCAGAGTCCTTGATCTCAGAACTAATACTTCAAGACCAGCTCCTGTGGCAAATCCAAAACATGAGGATGCCAAAGAAAGTTGCCAGAGACCTTTCCCTTTCAAGTACAAACAATCTAAACCATATCTGATTTGCTCTATAAAAGTACACATGGTTTGTTTTGTTTAGTATTATATTACTTTTTTCCCTTGCTTTTCAAGACTTTTAAACTCTTCAAGGCAGGGACCTGTTCCTGACTTGATCCAGTTTTACCTCCTGAACAACACCACATGCACAGCAGCTGAACAGGTCCAATTGTGCACTAACACTGACTGCCCTGAATATCAGAAAACAGAATGGTATTTTCATTTAGCTATTGTAACACACAAAATACCAAAGTGTTTGGATTGTGATGGAAAGGACAGTGCATGCATAACCAATATATACTACCAGAACATCAAGTGTTCTAGCCCAGATGCTTTGCTTCACTATTACATTTGTGAACCACCTCAGTATAATGTAATATAATAACAAATACAGAGGAACCACAATTGTCTCAGTTTTCTACCATCCTCTCTCCTTCTTCTTCTTCTCCTCAGTCTTGACAGTTCGCTAGCAGCTGGCACATGTAAGAGTGGAGAGTAGAGGACACTATTATTTCCTCCATTTTCTGCTACTTGAATTCAGGTCATACCTGTATCATCTTGTCTCGCCAACATTCCAGGAAAATCCACTGCCCTTCAGGACAAGAATCAGTATGTGTGAGATTAATGATGAGGATCTTAATTGTGCTTTTAATGTCTCTGGACAGATCTTTTAAGCCAGCTCTCTGTTTACAGCTCAAAGGAAACAGCATAGGGACAATAAAGTGGCTTCCAGTTGTGGCTGTTTGACTGTTGGTGCACATGACAGATCCATACCTCCTATGGAAGGCTCATTGTCTTCAAACAAGTACTGTTTCCTTCAATTACCTTTATTTCTGATTCTCTTTCTCCCCTTTCCTTTCACTCGTATTTGTCCTATTTTGTTGTATGACACAAAAATACGAAACTTCAGCAGCATACAAAACAAAAACCAAAACTTAACAAGCAGTACATAATTATTTCCTTATGGATTCCTAAACTTACTACCCTGACTTTGCTCATTGACTAAATGCATTGATAACACAAAATAATCCCATTTACACAGCATATGTCTGTAAAGGAATTTATTTTTAAATTTGATTTATAAAGTTCTGTTATTCCAATGCTTTTCTTCATTGCTAACTGTGTTCAATAGAATCAAAAATTATTTGCTTCGCTGTAGTTCCTATAAAACCTAAACAATAACTCTACGGGTACATGGTAAATTTGTTAAAACAAGAACTGTATAAGGAGAAACTCAATTATGAAAGAACACAAAAATGATGAGCCTTAAAGAAAATGTTTGGGAAAGATAATCCAGGTTTTCTGATTTTCAGTTTACTGTCCTGACTGTTCCTGTTTTGGAATCAGTTCTGCAATTCACTTGCAGCTGGAAGAGCTTTATTCACATGACAAGGTGCACAGAGCTTAGGCAATGCCCTCAATTAGACTGCCAGCTGCTTTGGACAAGGCTTTTTGGCTTTATTCCATTAAGTCCAAGCTGCTTCTAGCCCACAGACACTACCAGAGCACAAACACTTAATCCCATTACTCAAGTGTGAGCATGTCAAGCAGGTTTTCTGGTAGTACTGAGGTTTCAAGAAAATGCATTCATTTTTACTGCTTTGTGATTCTACCTGCAGGCTAACACATGCCATGAGACAGTTTTTCCCATATCTTTTTTCCACTCAGAGGAAAGGGGAAAAAAAAAACCCCAAACTATTTCACAACAAACTTAACTGCTCTGTGGAATTAAGGAAAAGTTTCAAAACAGAGGGCAAAGCTGACACTTACTGCTTCACAAAGGATTAAAGGAATATACAGGAGATGTACTTCATAAATTCTCTTCAAGGAGATGGCCTGCTTTTATGTAAACTGCCTTTCATCTTATCATATATTGTTCACACTGAGGATATAAAGTAGACAGGATATCGAGTGAGGCCACGAAATGATGCAGAAGGAAACAAGGCTCTTTTCAGCAGTTCATGTTCTGAAACACTGCTGAAACACTCCAATATTTCCACATCTCCGTATCTTTCTTGGAAATATGCTTGTGCTTATGTAAACACCACACGCACCTGTGATGCATATGTTGAAGCAAGACATGAATTTCTTGAGCAAACTGTTGGTTTAGTCTATGTGGAGGCAGTAAGTCTACTCCTGGAAATGATGTTAAGGCTTTCCATGATGAAGTCCTCCATTACATTAATGCCCCTTAAGGGCAGTTTTTGCTGTTCTACATTATAAAGTTAACTTGGATTGTTATGAATACCTGATACTTTTCAATCAATATTGGCATTTACACTGAATCCTGTATCAAGAAATTGTGTGCCAGGGAAAATGATGACTGCAATTGTCTGGACTAGCTTGTCAAATAAATAGCACATTTCTTCCTGTTTCCTTTGGAAAACGGATCATTGACAATGCAAAACAATCTAAACCACTATTTTTAACAGAATGTTCTGTGCAGTGAGTTTAGAATTCCACAAAAGTACAAAATATCCGTGCCCAGACAGTGAATTTTACTCCAAGCCATTTTTACTCAATGCCATTGTATAAACTGCTTTCTGAGTAAACTTTAGTGAAACTTGTGAAAATACAGTAATGAAACTTCATTTTAAATGGAACCTCAGTAAGACAGTATCAGGAAGATAAATTTTTCCCAGTGTCTAATTTCAGAGGTGCTAAAAGTCTTACCACTTGAACCAGATGCAATTGGGGCTGCAAATACTCAGTGCTTCAGAAAAACATGCCCATGCTGTCAGACTCTGCATAATTCCATTTGGCTCCTCATCAAAGAGAATTGCTCAGCTCACACACAAACCACAGGGCTGGATAACAAAGCCACAGATTTGTTATCAGCTATCAGCTACCAGGCTGATAGTAGTGAACTGGGTAAGGCAGATGCATGGTCTCCCTCTACCCAACCCACCCAACCATGGATTTCTGCATGGGACAAGCCAAAGCAGTAAGATGTCTTCAGCAGCAAGATAAGCTCCACTAACACTCACATAGCTTCTGGATCAGACTACACGTACATCAGCGAGATGAAAGCATAATTAAAAGAGTTGAGCCCAGCTGCACCAGCCCAAGTAGCTGCATCTGTAAATTAAGTGGGATGGGGCCCATTTTGTATCATCAATGCTGTTTCACATTGATTGAAAAGATCAGGTGCTAAAAGTGTTCCTTTTGATAAGGCAGAAGTAGGTTGTTTAATGTGAACTCAGATCCAGCCATTGATACAGCTACACCTTTTTGTCTGATGCCTTTTTCCTTCTCTCATATATAGAAAAATTGTTTCCATTGAATATGTATACCTACTCAGAGCTGCATAATTTATTGCAGTCAGTAACTGCCTAGATAAACACAGATTAAATCAAAACATATTTATATGATTTTCTTTGGCTTAAAAAAAGTATCACTTCTAAATTTTTTTTTTTTTCTTCTGAGTTCCTGAACTTTCATTTCAATTACTTACATTTTAAAGGAACTGAATGGGATACTTGCAACATGTAAAGAAACAGTATTATACTCTGATGCTAGCATTGGAATATCTCAGGTTTAGAAACAATGTAAGTCTCCTAAAGAGGTCAGTATTCACTAAACTGTCACTAAAACTGAATTCAACACATTTGTATTGGCTCAGTGAAATTCATAATAAGAAAGGAAAAAGCACATATCAAGGATTCCAAAAACAAAGTTAGCATAACCTCCTGCAGGAAGGGTTGAAAAGCAAAAGAAACATTACCGGTAAATTTTCTGTTTCCTATTATTGCAAAAAAAAATTGCTCCAAAAATTTCAGTTTAGGTGTACTGTAGTTGACATCTCCATCATGTTATCTGCTGCTTCTGTTGTTGAAAAGTTCAGTCTCAGATACAGATAATATACCTTGTTTAATAACATCTGCATGCAGACTGCAAAGTATTAAGGGTTGGCTGGATTGCCAGAGCTCAGTTTGGGAATTTGGCTGCAGGCTCATTCTTTCTATATGTCTGGCCACAAAGACAAAGGAATATTTTATTTTTATAGGGGAACAACAGAAATCTCAGGGGCAAGAAATCAACAGAAACAAAGGAGAAATATTATTTCAATTTTTTTTAACACGAAATATTATTTTAATTCTTCTAACTAAAAAAACTTACTCAAAATAGAAAAATACAGCAAGAAATGAATGAGCACAGGGAGAGAGCTCTACAGAGCAGAAAGATAATGTCTGAAAAGACAAAACATTATCTTTTAGCTATGCTCACAGAACAAAAACAACATGTTTGAGTATCACTGTCTACTTGGACTCTGCCCCAGTAATGAGACCCTTTTAAGCACTCGATCTTAGCGAGCAAGGAATGTCCCCTCTGTGGCACCTTCCCAGAAGGCAGTGGGCAGCCAAGGCTGCATCTGGGTGCCAGGTGTGCAGCGGGTGCCTGTGCTCCTGGGAAACAGCAAGGCTACTGCAGAGTGAGGGATCTGCCCTGCTGATCCACACTGCATGGCCAAGTCTATTCCATGCTTAGGAGCCACAAGAGATTCTTCCTGCCCAGCCACACAAGCAACTTCAATGGCTCAATCTCTTTCAGATGTTCAACCCCTCTACAAAGAGGGCTGAATTGAGTAGAGAAGCAGAAAATACCTAACAGAGTTGCCTTCATTTTGTGTATTTGTCACATCTTTTTTCAAGTACGAGTCACTTAATAATCTGTCAACATTATCTACTGTCTTAACTGTAGTTTCATACAATTTTGACATCTGCATCTGGCAAATGTGCATCCCTTTTGACTATGATAGATACCAAGCTTCTCTCTACTTCTAAAAAAATCAAGATAGATTTACTCTTGAAGTATTTCTCTGCAAGTTTAAAGTTCAACCACCATTCATTGTCCAAACTTCTCACCATGGTTCAGGCAGAAAGATCTATACATCTGTCCACTGTTCACATGAACCAGTGGAAAACAAGACTACCAGCTGCTTCTATATGTATGTATCTATGCCTGCTATCATTCCACAACCTCCTCAAGGTAATTCATTAATTAAGCAATGTGTTTACTTCTTTAAAGAAATTAAGCAAGAATCATGCAATCATATAATCATTAAGATTAGAAAAGTCCTCCAAGATGACTGAATCCAATCTTTGACCGAACACCAGAAAGCCAAACATGTCCTGGGCTGCATCCAAAGCAGCATGGGCAGCAGGGGAGGGAGGAGATTCTGCCCCCCTGCTCTGCCCTGGTGAGACCCCACCTGCAGTGCTGGATCCAGCTCTGGGGTCCCAGTACAGGAAGGACATGGACCTGTTGGAGTCCAGAGGAGGGACACCAGGATGATTAGAGGGATGGAGCAACCTTCCCATGAGGAAAGGCTGAGAAAATTGGGACAGTTCAGGCTGCAGAAGAGAAGGCTTCAGGGTAACCTAACTGTGGCCTTTCAGTACCTGAAGGGAGCCTACAAAAAAGCTGGAGACTGTTTACAAGAGCATGTAGGGATAGGACAAGGGGGAATGGCTTCAAACTGAAAGAGGGTAGGTTTAGATTAGATGTTAGGTTGAAATTCTTTACTGTGAGGGTGGTGAGACCCTGGAACAGGGTGCCCAGAGAAGCTGTGGATGCCCCATCCCTGGAAATGTTCAAGGCCTGATTGGACAGGGCTCTGAGATACCTGGCCTAGTGGAAGGTGTCCTTGCCTGTGGTGGGTGGGTGTTGGAACTAGGTGATCTTCAAGCTCCCTTCCAACCAAAACCATTTAATGATTATGCCAAAATTGATATTCGGGCACCAAAGGACTCATGTTTGTTTATGGGTAAGGGATTCATGTTTAAGCCACCTAAGTAATTATGACTTCTATAAAATGTCTTACTTAAAAAAGGAATGAGGTTTCAAGAATAAGCTTATCCAATCACTCCCTTCCTTCCATGAGATACTTTTATGTATAGTATTGTTGAACTGCACATGTAGGAACATAATCTCTCGAGCCTCTTTAGGTCAAAGACAAGCCATTGGATTTCCCTTGCAACAACCAGGCAGCCTGGTCATATCTGAGTTCAGCAGCATGACCCCTATTCCACAGATATTAATTCAGATTAAGCACAACTGCTTACCTTGGCAGGTAAGAGCTGAAAGTCACACTGATGGAGACACAAGATGCACTGAGGCCCTGCTTCCCAGGCTAGAGAGTGAGGAGCAGAATAGCAGGGTGGGAATCTGCAGGTGGATGGTCAAGAACAGCACCAGCCACAAGAGTAACAAGAACCACAAGAGCATATGTGATCACTGAGAGAGGTTATAAGAAAGGTCTGAATCTGGGGAGTGCAAGAGGTAGAAACACTGATGAGGAGGAAAAGATGGGCTGATAAAATGGGAAAAGGAAAATTAAATCAGACTAGCCAGAACATACCCCTTTCACTTCAACAGTGACGGGGAAAGTCACCCAGACTTAGTCACTTCCTTTTTAACCAGAATTTCTGAATTAGTAAATCATGCCTGAGGATTAAACACCACAAATCTGCTTTCAGGAGTGGTTGTGCTACTGCCCTGAAACTTTTTAATTATGAAACCTCACCCATCATTCACAGTGGATATTTAAATAGTGTTTTCTGTATGAAAATGCTAATTTTTAGTACACGTGTTAGTATGCAGGCGTTGTAATGGTGGGCCTGAAATTCTACTGGGCTTCATGCCTTAAAAACCTGAAGGAAAAAGACAGCAGTCTGTCTCCAACGACTTGCAGTTTAGGTATAGCAATAATCACCAATAAAATTAAAAATTGTAGGCTTAAAAGCAGAAGATGACAATACTGGCAGTTTAACTGCTGTTCTGCTTCGAGTGGTACCATGCCAAAGAAAAAACCTTTTATGAAGGATTTGAAGGTGAATTAAAAAATGGAGATGCCCAGGGATCCCCTACAGTGAGGGACAACACAGAAGGAGGTAGCAGGTGCTTTGCTTGTAGCAGGCACAATGCAGGCTGGCATCAGGGACTTCGATACAGGAATTCACTTCAGTGCTCAATTGGAAACTAATTGTGGGAATGAGATACTCTCTATGGCTTTGTAGAAGAGTAAAACTTGGTCACAACAATTCTCTTCAACAGAGAGGGGAAAATCAGTAGCAATACACATGAAGTGGTCAAAGCAGTGACACTGTCAAAGCAGAAGGACAGAAACATTATTGATTTTAGTTTGGACAGATTTCACATACTGAAGCCATTACAAGGCCAAAGGTTACTTCAAGTGAGGAGGTAATGGATGAATTTCATATGTAGGGGTGAAAAAAACAGAATGTGAATCTTCAGTGCAGGACTTAAGACTTAACCAGAATATTAGCTTGTGGAAAAGACAAAGACAGTGCCTCAGATTATGGGGCTCAAAGACTGGAAACATAGAGGATTTTATCCCCAGTGACTAAAGAAAGAGGGGAAATGACCTTTGAGAAAAAGGTTGTCATCACTCACCCAGCTCAAGAGGTGAGCCCAAGATTACAGTTTGGACTGAAGGAGGTAGGTCATCTCTGGGATGCAGCAGCAAGGAGACAGGAGTGGGACTGGCATTCATGGACCAAAAGAGAAGAACCAAAGACAAACAGGAGAGTTCTCAAATGCTCCCTTACACTTAAAAATTAATTTTTCCTTGTGAAAAGTCAGCTTGAGTCTTTATTTTTAAAGATAACTGTGTTTTCCATTGCCCTGGAGGAGATTCTGCCTCTCACAAAATTGAGCCTGACAGAAATTATTTTGTGCTGCATATTCCACCCAGTTTGCTCCCAGTGAGACTGTGGTGAAGTACGGGACACTGTGCAGTACTACCCTGGTTCACTGATGCAAATTTGAGGGGAGACAGCTCCCACCAGCTCCAGGCAAACAGCAGCAGTACCACAACCCATGGCTGAAACGAGCACAATTCTGTTGATTCTTAGATCCAGCTGCTCACACCTTTGGTTTCCTCCTGCCATTGATGGCATCCAACGTGACAGATACTTGACAAAAACACTTAGAACAGAAAAGCGGTAAGGTTACCAAATCCTGACACGATGTATTACAAGGGAACAGAGCAATTAAAAGGGGAAAAGCAACTGCATCTTCTCAAAGAGCTCATAATATTCAGAGAGCCTGGAAAATAGAAGAGCTTTAGCTACCAAAAAGAAAATATTTTCGAAGTATATACTGCCCTCCTGTGTACAACTTGGTATTAAATCCAACAGCTGCAAGGTATTTCAAAATTTGAAAATAATGTGGTGCTGTGGAGTCCTAGGTAATGTAGGAACAGTGGTAAAATTGTGGCACTATGAAACAGATTGAAAAGACAGCTCAGACCAGGGCTGTCATCAATGAGAAACTAATCACTGCCGCAGGCTTTCATCCATCTTTTATGAAGAACATCATGCAGGATTCCTAGCACCAAAAGCCATGAGAGCTGCAGAACTCTTCAAAGACAAAAGGCAAAGCACCCCCAAGCTGCCTCTGAACCCCATCACAATCAGAGATTGTCCACAAATGACTGACCGCTTTAACTAAATGTAATTTCTTCCAATGAACAATGTGGCACACTCCTGCTTAAATACTTACCAGTGCAGAGATAATTTCTTTTTTTTGACTATTCTTGATACCTTCTTCAACAGGTCTGCTCTTTTGGAAAAGAAAAAAAAAAAGATTTTAACTGTATTAAAAGAACTTCAGTGTGAAAAATTAACTGTTTATCTCTGTTAAGAAATGCTGTGCTGTGCAGGAATCCTACTGCACTGGTATACATCATCTTCTCAGTGTAATGAAAGTTTTACTCACCACTAAATACTTCCCCTTTGCTTTTTATTTTAGCTTGCCCTTTTCAGAAAAGTAGGTCTTCAAGCAACTCTGGAGCAAAACTGAGAGCAAATTCATAGCCACAGAAAGTGGAAGGTACACAATCTGTTTCCCATTGCAATTCACACTTGTGCTTGCATAATCTAAACGTTAAATTAAAAAAGTCTCTTAAGATCATAGTAACATTGATTTGAAAATAATACATGTCTTCTAGGCATACCATGGCTTCCTAAAACAATTTAAAAAAATAATATTTCAGGTAACTCAGTTACTATTTGCAAAAATCTAGCACAATCTTTACAAAAACTAAGTAAAAACTTCAGGAGCTAGGCAGATGTGAGTAACTACATTCTGACAATGTTTACATTGCACACTGAAGAAAAGCATTATTGCTGAAATAGATTCTTTATTTCCTGAAACATTCCAAAACAGCAGTATACACAGTTGTAATCAAATATTAAGTCATATGCCATTATAAGAAAGCATTGATTAGTGCAATTGGATTTTGTAAAAGATCTATCAAAAAGATTTATTCGCATTAAAACCCATTTTCCATAAGCAACTGTTAATAAAACATTACAATTTTGTTCTTTGTAATAAAGTACTGAAAGTCAACAATAGTTTTAGAGATCACTGTACCTTTGTAAGTGCAATGTGATTTATGCTGCCATTTTAAATACAAAACACTATGACAATAAATTAACAATTCAACAAATGGTGACAGACCAACAAAACCATGCTGACCCAGCTGGATGGCAATTTCCAGTGAATGCTACCTTTTTTTTGTGCTTCTGCAACATAAACATACTGCTTTGTATTGCCAATGGTAATGTTTTGTAAGATATGTTCCTAGTGCTAAAAAAGTACATTACCCCAAAAATATTATTTATGGCACAGAAAAAGTTAAATTATCTCTCTGTAGTTCCAGGTTCAGGCAAGTTTAAATGAACATAAGTATACAAAATAAAATGTACTGAAAACACTAGAAAAAAATTCAAGCACATACATAAGTACCCCCAAATTCAAAATAAAATGCATGATGCCTTTACACTGAATAAATTATCTCAGAACTTCAGTACAGCAAAGCTGCCCAAAAGCAAAATCTCCTAGTTCCTTCCAAGGAAATAATCTTGTATTTTGCACATATTTAATACTTTCTTCAGTTCCAAATGCCAACACTGCCATTGTTAGTCTGATAACAATGGAGCTGTTCAGGTAACTGATTAAGTGCAATATTTAGTATTTGATAATATGTTCATTTTTTAAAAATGACATGGCATTGTAGATGGTTACAGATTAAGATCCTGGGGAAAATAATACTGTATGGCCCTCCTTTTCCAAATCACTGTTACCCAGCCAGCTGGGTAACGAAATCCACATTATGTGTTTTCCACTGTTGAGGGGCATCCTTCATCAATAGCAGCCGTCCCTCCAGTTCCCATCCCGTATCGTGCTCAGTGATGACAGTGGCTTTGGAGGCTGAAGGAAACTGTATTAACCAAATGACAGGGGAAAAAAAAAGGAAAATTAAGTCATATTTCCTGTGAAAGATCAAGGTAAAAGACATCACTTACTTCTGCAGTGACAATGGCTTTGGGGCTTGCTTAGAGGAATCACTCTGGTACATTTCTGGCTACCTATTAATGCACATGTAAAGATCTGTGGTGAAATTAAGGCCACTTTCAATAAGAAGAGCATGAAAGATTTGTAAACAGGAATTGAGTGAATAATTGTAATCATGCATGAGACACACCGCTAAATGGCAAGATTTGGTTTTTCAGGGCTAAAGACAGTAAAAATATATTTTTGTCACTATGGGCAACAGAGATCTAATGGGACACACTTTCCAAAAAGCTACTGTGCTCAGTATGCTCATGTAAAACCAGCAGTTTATAAAAATACTGCACAAGCAGCGAAGAATTTTACTGGTTGAAGAACTCCACCGAGTTCTGCTCCAGACCCTCTTATCCAAGACACATGACAATGTGTTTCCAGAGCCACCAGTTCCAGCACTACCACTCCTGATGGGAACTCACCATCCTCTGGGTCCCCACCCTCACACCTTGGCTGCATCTCTCACTCATCAATGAGAACTTCTAAAATGCTTCCTGACCATCTAACAAACCCTCCAGGTACTACTGAGGCAACTATTTCAAGTAAAACTATGAAACAGAAAAACAACCATCTGGACTTGATCTACCTGCCAACTCGCTGATAACACAGCAGGCTCTATCTCTAATTTACCACAGTCATAATTTTGTCACACCACAATTTGCTGAAAAAAATGTGTTTCAATTCTGTGAAACTATTTCATATAAAAGCAGATCTCAAGGCTTGTTTTCACACTGCCCTGCTTTTGATGTAAGTTACTGATGCCTCCTCTCCCTTCCAAATGCTTTTTGCTGTAAATAGGCAGAGGTATCTTGCAAAGCAGGCAGTCAGTAAGTCAGTCATCAGAGCAGCTTCAACTCTCTGCTACAACTGCTTTTTTAGTAGCAAAAACATTGCACCAAAATAAAAACAGTTGGTTAAATTTCGATTCAGCCAAGCTGCTTTTGTGCAGCTCCACTTTGGTGCAGCATCACTTACTTTTGATATAAATCCAGTGACTTGAGACTAAGAACATAATCTGCCTCTGCTTTCTGCAACTGCTGCTTTCTTTTGTTTCCAGAAAAAAAAGAAGAAAGTGTGTTTAATAATCTTCAAAAAAAACCCACAACAGAGAGGGCAAAGAGAAAAAAGAATAATTAGGTAACATGAAAATAATTGTAATACTGCTATGTATCCAGAAGTGAATCTCTGCTACAGGGCACTGACAGAAAAACGTGCCAGCATTGAAAACCATTTCAACCAAGTACAAGCTGTCAGTATGACACCACGTTGTTTGAGACAGCAGTGTTTTGGAGGGGCTGTAGTTCATTTCTACTTTTCCATCAGCAGCTGGATAGCAGTGACTGGCTCCGGTGCAAGGCAGCAGGAACAAGCAAACCCTGGCTCCACAAGTGTGCTTACATTCCTGCCACACTTGTGTCTGGTGTCTGGCATGATCCAGACCCTGAGCTGCTGGTTGACCTTCTGTCTTTAGTTGGAACCTGCCTCAGCACTGTGGACTTGTCTGGAAGCTGGGAGTGTTGGCTGACCCTGATCACCACCAACACTGCTCTAGGCTGGGCTCTGCGGGGCAGCCCAGCTGTCCCACTCAGCTCCCTGCTCACCTTGCCTAAGAGAAGCTGCCCCCACTGCCCCTCATACTGCATAAGGTTAAAACACAGAGAACTGGAAGGTAGGGTCTGCAAGAAGTCCTGAACTTGGAGTTGGAAAGGGCTGAGGGTTGTGTGGATCCACTCAACAGGAGAAAAATAAAGGTGCTGTCTGACTTCTAAGGCTAAGAAGAGATGGACTGTACCATCACAATTTCTTTACACTGCTTGAATCTCTGATGGCAAGGAGAAAAGCAGTTAATATTTAGCCAAGTTATTTACCTAGGCTATTATAATTCTATATTACAAATTATTAAAAGCACTCCCTCACCCAGTGGTTTCTCCTATGCAGTAAATACTGAAGTTCAGTAATGCAACCCAAATATAATGTGGCTAAAAACCAATTTTAAGTATCTAAAATAGCAGTAACTTGGCTATTTAACAATCTGGCCGAAGGTAGGAAGACACAGATTTACTCTGAGTATGCACTTCTCCCTGAACATCTGATTTATTTAAAGTAACAAAGGACCTGTTCTATTTTTAATCAAGTCATGACTAAAAACACTATTTAAGTTTGAAAGAAGGCAGACTCTTAAACTGATAATCAGAAATACCATTCATTAGAAATTACCACAGTGAAAAAAACTTCCAACTGAATTCCTTCCAAGGAAAGACTGATGAACTGAAACCGCTTGTATTCTTCCAAATGAATCAATAACATTAAGTGAGGGTGTTAAAGAACTGTAGGCTGAGCTTCATCCAGTCTACTTGTGCTTTTCGAGTCCTATGAACTCCTCATTCCCACAGTGCAAAGATATCCATCTTCAGCAATTACTGGTTTGGCTCTATGGCAATGTGGGATGCTGCTCAGGCACATTTGCAGGAAAGGAGACAGGAGTCCAGACTTTCTGGACTATAAATAGCCTTGTTACTGACTTGAATCAGCTTCTAATAAAAACAGTGTTGACAGTAGTGTCTCACCCTCCCATGGAAACCTCTTAATTTTGTTTTTCTTTAATATTGTCTGTTGTATGAGAAGTTACAAAATAGCAAGGGACTGGTCTTCATGACCCAGAAAGTCTTCCTCACATGTTGCTATGAAAAAATTAAGAGCTCTACAGAAGAACATGAAGGGGAGGAAAGGAAAAAGAAAAAAGGAAAGAAAACCCTCAACTATAAAGAACTCTAACTGAGAGAGTTCCAGCTGAGAGCAAAGACGGTTGTAATAGAAATCTCATGGTACAGTCTTCATCAAAGAAGAAACCTGACGGCTCTTAATGAAAGTTTCACTGCAGTTGGTCAAAATCTTTTGTCAGTCACATCAGTGTATTCCTCAAGTAACTCAACCAAAGAGAGAATGTGAACAATTGAACTTATTCTGGATCTAGCCAGTATGTAGTGAAAAGTACAAAAATGATGAGAGCTAAACAGTGACAGTTCATCCAATAGACAACAAGGTAGTCACACATCAGGCCCTCACAAGAAGAGGGATGTGTGTCATGGGAAGAAATATTTGAAGGAGTTAACACAAGTTGAAAGAAGTTTTTCTTTGAGAAGACTTAATTCCTATTAATTACAGATCACGCAGCTAAGAGTTTAACTTCCAGCTATGATAAGGCGATTAAAACACAACCTTTTTCATCAAGCTTATTTTATTGCTTGACCTAAAAATAATTAATTGGAAGATGAATTTCTCTTTTTTTTTTGCATGCAAAAAAAAGCATTTCCTTAACAGCACAGCTTATTGCAACTATGTGATGTTCCAGGATTCCCTGTGTGCCTATTGTCTCCCAGCTGGAATTGAAAAGATGCTGGTTTAACCCAAGACTGTACTATCCAGGATATTTTCTTCGTCAGAATGCTGTAAGGGTACAACTTGCATTTTTACAGACTACTGCCATTTACAACGACAGGGATGCAGCTCTTCCTATTTGAGCACTCTAAGTCTTGCTCATGCTGTGACACAGAAACAGCAGTAGGCACAAGTCTGGGAGAAGGTAAGCCATGTAAGTTAATGATACGAGGTTTCTGTTTGTTTGGGTTTTTCTGACAGGTGGCAACCCATTCGTATTTATCTGTGATTACACACTATCCATTATGACAGTTTACTAGGGGCTACCAGCATGCATTGTCCATCACTATTTCTAGCAAGCAATCTTCACCTGTTCAGTGACTCGGCACTGGGAGACAGAAACTTGTTTTATAGCTTCATATTCAGCAGGAAAAAAAGGCCACAATTTAAGCCTAAGCCATTCACATAGAGGCTGAGACCTGTTTAACTCTTACCTTCGAACTGGCTGTGCAATTTTACTTCTGGGAATGCCACTCCCATTGACAGCCAGCGATGGTCTTGGAAGAGCACTGCGCCCTACAATGCCCTGACCAGCAGTCTTGTTTGGCATTGGGATGCCCGTGTTGGAGTACAGCTGTGAATTGCTGGACACTGGAATACTGCTACTGTTACTACTCCCTTGTACAGTGGGGCTTACATAGGCAGTAGCTTTAAGAGGCTGTCTGACCGACACTGGAAAATGTCCCACACTGTGAACTCTGTGTTGAAGCTGTCCTGGTGATGGTACTGTGAGGAGGGATAGAAAAGGAAGTAACAAGGTCAGTACGCAACAAGTAAGATCAGGTAGTAACATTCATTTCTAGATAGATCTGAGTAAGTATACACACATCATTATACAATTTACTTCCTGAATATAAACTGCTGAAAAACCTCTTGGATCCAGTACTGTATCCAATAACACTGCACTGAACTAAAATATCCCATTCCACCCCCATCCTGAAAAAAAATCCTGGTCCATATTCATCCTTCTTTCTCCCCTCAAAGAGATTAAATTTGCCATTATAAGCACACTAAATCCACCTACACACTTGAGCTTTAAACAGGAGAAACTGCTGAAGTTATAAATTAGTCACTGTTACGTGATTTTGATTTTTGTAAGGTGGCTTGCAACAACCACATCTTGTTCAAGCAACATTGCAATAAAACATTATGAAGCATCACAGAAGTTTAAGCTTTATGCATAAAAACAATAAAAAGGCTATAAAAGGTCTTGAATGTAACAGCATATTCCAAGGCTGATGTTATGTAAACTATCATTTTAAATCAGAACTATGAGCTCCAGAAACTTTATATATAGATTTTCTACCCAATCCTGCCCTCTGGTGTACATCTGGCATGCATCACTTTCCGAGTCCATGTATCTAAAGCAAACTGTCAAAAGCCTGAAACATACAAACTAAGACACTACATTTACAGCAATCCTTTTTAAAGTCTTTGAAAAAAGGACATCTTTAAACCATTTAAGGACACAGGAAAAAATGCAGAGGAGTGACTCAAATAAACTATACTGGCAATATATTGTTATGGAACACTTATCATAACATAGCTCCTAAAATACCCCAGCACAGCTACTTCTTATAATTTTTTTAAAAAAATATTTCAGAAAAATGGAATTTTATACACACACACACATATAAGAGCATAAACATACAAAGAAATATGTATTTCTAAAATATTAAAATTAAACGCTTAATGCACAACCATGAAAATTCATATGGGAACCTGAACTATTTCCATTCTCCAAGCAGGACAAAATACAACAAAACAAAACCATCAGTCATGAATATTTTCCAGAAAAGAAGCAATTTAATTGTTTTGAAGACATTTGTAACTTCTGCTCAAATTTGAAAGCAAATACCCAGAGGAAAAGTTTTTGCCAACCTCTCCCTCCAAAATCTCACAGGAAAAAGTTAAATCCTTTCTTCCTAATTTTTTTCTTTTTTCCTCTTTGCTTCTGCCTGTGTCCATTGAAATCCACATTTCCCATTTCCACTCAGAGAACCTCAACCACTGTGCTAGAAAAGGTGAGTTTGGATCTTGATTTATTGTGCTCATGTTCTACATTAGTAATTCATCTACTATATCAATACTCCTTTCACTCCCCCCCATCAGGAAGTCACCTAAATTAAACTAATTACAGAGCAATTTTAATTCCCCCACTCAACAAGTATATTATACTTGAGAATATAACCCTCTTTTTACTGCATTTCTTCAGAAGAAAGTGGCTCAACTTCAGTAGGAGAGAGGCCATGTATTTTAAGATAGTGTTTATACAGTGTACTGTACAACCAGCACAGTATAAATTACTAAGGAGAAACAGTTTTCAATTGTAGTATTAAAACTAAAAATATGAGCTTACATGAATTAATTGCATTATTGGCTGTTTCTACAATACTACCTGTTATTATAATAATAATTTCAGTTTGGAGGTTGGCACAAGATGAATAGGCAAAGAAAAAAAAAGTGAAGAAACTCCCAATAACAAGATTGGCAGAACTTGCTTTCCAAAATAGAAACTTTGAAAATCCTGAGCTATATTAAAATCTGGTGCAAAAGAACAGTTTACTTTCAACTTCTCATAGAACAAAGGATCAGTGACTGGGATGTGTGTTCTACCACTTTATTGAACCCTTGTGTGCAGCCAAAGAACACAGGTACTTACTAGACGACTGCATCCTTGAAATCCCATTGCTGGCTCCATGCAAACTGGAGTCAAAGCTCTGACTATTCCTCACAGTGACAGGAGAACCAGCAAAGCCAGCAGTACTGCTAATTGTGGGGGTACTTGGCATCCGAGCGAGGTTGGGCATGCTTCTGCGGAGTTTGTCTGGAGCAAAAGAAGACAATATCCATAGTCAGGGCAGAATTCTCAACAAACGCAAGTAGCCTCCATGTAATTTCTGTAGAAAATCCGAATTATAACAAACTAGTTCAGCAAAAGGAGAGGTTTTGCTCTGCCAGAAGAATAAAAATATGTTACTGACAGCCTTCAAATTGAACTATCAGGAGTACTGTAACAGCATGATTATCCACAAGTAATTTTAAAGACACCAATAGACAGTACACTTGCAGAACTGCAAGGATTCAAACAATAAATAGTAAGGATGAGTTTCACAGAGCTGTGTAAAGTAGGTCAAGTGAACCATGCCCTAAATGTGCCTGTTTCTTTGCAGCAAATACAAAAGCAAGTCTGGATTGGCAGTCAGACACAGCTATTTACTTCTGTGGATGTCTAAAGACAGGTGAGATAAATCCATCCTAAGTGACTGAAGTCTGGCTTTCAGGTGCCAATAAGATGCTAAATAACTCCATTCAGAACCTAACTGTGTAAGCATGTTAAGTTTCTGCAAGTGACCACATGCAAAACCTGCAAAGTCTTGATGCTGTTCAGCTGCTTGGAGCCCTGGGTTGATGTAAGAATTTTCAAATCTGGTGCCTCTCCCTCCTACTTCACTTGTGGTATCTGGTTTGGTAGGCATTTTCAGAATAGGCTTTTTTGTAGAGCTTTTCACAAAAGAAAGCTGCAAACGCCCCAGACGTTTTTGGGGCATGAACAACAGCTAAAGCAAGTGTCTAAGAGGTCAGAAGACATCTGCAACCCCACTCACACCAGTTCATTTGGAGAGAGACACTGAAACCTTCCTGACATCTCCAGGCAGCTATCCAACCACAACACCACCAGGTAACCTAAGGGAAAACTCTTCTGCTCTCTTCTGCCGTCAGGCCAAAGGGCAATGACTCAGTTCTGTACAATCAGAAGAGACTGGCAACAAGGCAGAGACTGAAGGACCCGGTCCTGTGACGTGACAGACTTCAGTAAAGCACCACTGTGGGAAAACAATGGGTATTTATTGAATTGTCACTGACAACATCGCCAAGGTTTGCCTCTTGGCCAGGTTAAGAAGCACAAGTGCTGTGCCCTGCCAAGGTCGCTACGTCCCTCCTGGCAGCATGGTCAGCACAGAAGCCACCAGCTCCTGTTCCTGACAGACGTTCCAGTGGCTGGCAGGAACCAGCCCTTGGTTCTTACACTGCAACAGAAAGCAAGGGTGTGCTTGTCCTGTAACAGCAGCTACCATTCCTCTCTCCAGCAGAGCAGGGGCATTTCCAGACTGATGTTTTGGTTTTATGCATAGAACAACACAGCACACTGCTTGGGACTGCTGGCATGGGTCGACCTCCTGGCTCATACAGGGCAAGTTCAGTTCACAGAAACAACAGATTTATTTAGAAATCTCTGTTGATCAGTTCACATAAATATACAACCTATTTAGCACCACCATGAGCTCCTCTAATCCTTAAAGCTGCTAACAAGAGAAAAGTAGTAAGACGTGACAGTACAGTTCTATCTATACAAGTTATTAGGAGTCACTAACAGTAACTTCAATATATGTGATGCCTACATAACTCCAGCAACCTGTGTCACAGAAAGGCTGTATCTGCGGCAGGAAAAGTAAATGTAAGGTTTGAATCCCTTAGAGTACAGTCAAATCCTAATAAAGAACTACTGTAAGGACAGTATTTCATCAAATGAGTCAGAATTGTGCTTCAGTGACTAATTACTGACAGTGGCAAACTGAAACTGTCAATGGTACAGCAATGAACATCAGCAAAAGGGTTACCACTGTGGTTCATCCAGGCAGGAAGTACTAATATCAGTGATGTACCAACAATAAAAGAGATATCAGGCTCCCAAAACTGTCCTGGGGATGCAAACAACAGCATCCACACGGCTACTGTATGTATCTATTTATAAAATATTCAAGCATTTTCCAAACTGAGAGGGAACTGTCACCCTATGATGCAATCCTTGGCCAAGAGTGGCAAAAAAATCATGAATACGGCATGTCTGCAGCTACTGTTAATTCTGGAGTCCTAGCCTACCCTTTCAAAGCCCTAGGTCCTGAAATCCTAAGTCAACATTACAGAACTTTGTAACAAAGGTTTGAGCAGCAGTATGGTGGTAGGGAAGATGGCACTGCATAAAACAGCTTTTTTAACATCATGTTGTAAGCAGAATTCCTTGGACTCTACATGCTCTTCCACCCAGGGACTGCACCAGCCACCCTAGGTATTATTTGTGCCTTGAACTGTCCAGTGGATGCAGCTACAACAGCAGAAAAATAGGGACAGAAGTAGCTTGGATTTCCTCCTTGTCTTGGGTAGCCATGTCTTTTGCCTCCTGTTCATTTAGTCCCTTCAGTTTGCTCTGCTGCTGATTCATTCAGTCCTCAGGCAGCAGATTCCTGCTGCACCTGCAAATTCTCGTCCATCAAGCAGCTGCGTTACTTCTTTGATGGGTCCTTGTGTCTGCTGAGATAAATGGCCCTGAAAAGCAATGAAAATAGCAGGTCAGTTTTGTGTTTGGGGAAGACCCAGAAATGTTCGCCTTGATGGCATTTTGCAGCTTTCATCTCCTTGGATGATGCATCTTCTTTCATCTTCTTGAAGTTTGTTCTGTCAGCTGCTTCCCTCCTAAGAACAGTGGAAATAGTCTTACAGATATTTTGTTTGTAAGTGAAACACTGGTTCTTGTGAGCTTAATATATGGAAGCAGAAGGTGGGAGTTATGTGATTTTAATATTATTTCAGGCCACTGAGATGTGACTAGATATGAACTTGCTGGAAATATATGAGAAGTAAACAAAACTATTTTTCCAAGCTGCTTTCCTTTCCAGACCTCTTTGCTCTCCTTAGACTGATGAGAAAATTAAGAGAGGAGAAGTGAAGGAGTAGAGATGTATTCTCATCTGAAAATTAATTTGCTCAAGTAGTCCCATTTGTGATGAACACTGGAATTTGCTACAGTTTCTGTGACCTCTTCTGCAGTAATCAGGGTCAGTGGCAAACCTAAAAAAATCATCAGTTGCTTGCAGTTTGTTTTGTTAGGAAGATGTGGACAGTAACACTTTGGAGTAACGGGCTCCAAAGGACCTACACCTGTTCAAGAAATGACTGGATGTGGCACTTAGTGCCATGTCTAGTTGGCAAGGTGGTCATCAGTCAATGATTGGACTCGATGATCTCCAACAGCATCCATAGGTACTACTGTGACCCACTACTGAGTTTCAACTTTAATTTAGGCTCAAACAAACACTGTGTTTAAGTAGAAGGCAGCCATGTGAAGCATCACAGATGTATCTTTGCCTTTCCCAGCTTTCTTTGAGATAAAATATCATGACCTACAGTCATTGTATTGTTGAGGTATTTGTAAGTGTGAAGAAAATTCAAGGACAGGTCAAGCAAGGGGGATTAATAATCAGTTCCTGGTTACTACCACCTTCTAAGAATAACTCAAGCATATACACGTGCTTGTCATTTCATGAGCTTTCTTTAGGCAGCATACATTGCCCTTTCACATATCTGCAGTAGAATGAAACATTCAAAATTGCATACTGCATGCTCACACTTTTCCCTATATGTGGCATCCATGCTCAATTAGTCTATTGCCTCTAAAGCACAAGAAAAGCTGGGAATTGTGCAATACAGGATCCTCTGCCCTCAACTGAAAATGTACATGAAAAGGCTATCCCACAGTACAGGTCATATTCACTACTGGTAAAAACAGGTCAAAAAGCAGGAAGAAGTGTCCCTTCTTTGTCAAATATTCCACAAAATTACAGAGAAGGCAACAGTTCACCTCTCACCCAGCTGCTTCAGTTCTGATTTTTTGCCAGAAGTTCTTCCCCTGATGCTATTTCTTCTCTGAAATCAGCTCAGGATCAGTGGCCCAGCTTCCTTCTGGCAGGACACCAGAACAGGCAGCACCTGCCTTCTGTCTTCTGATCTCCGCACCGCTGGTGGCCATCCCCATTCCACTGCTTCTTTTTTTTCCCTTCCCTGACCTAATACTATCTCTGGCTGAAGATTAATTCCATGTAGCACACAAACAGATCTTGTCCTCGGAGCAGAGCTGCCCCAGAAGAGATGCACTCTTGGTGGGCTGCCAGATGGGGGCTTCAGTAGCAGTCCTTAGTCAGTACCATCTTCTATCTGCCAAAATGCCTCATCCAGTGAGGTTCTCCTTGCAAGGAGGGCTTAAATTGACTCTACAGTGAAGTCTCTTAAAACACACTTATTCCTTCACTGTTATTCTCTGCAAGTGTTGTCAATGTTTCATTTGAACAAAAGGACTCCCAAAACTCACTAGAAATGCAGGAGCGTGTTACAATGAATCAGAATTATTAGTGTCTCAGAGAAATCTGTATCACTGTTTGAGGTGCCTTAGCAGTATCTTAAACATACTTAAATCCTTCACACAAATCCTGCAAATTCAGTTCTGCCTTATCTGTATTGTATGCACAAATGCGTTGGGGTAAAACCATAAGGAAAAAACCCGTGCTTCTCAATTTTAAATATCATGTTCTATATTATGAAGACATTCAGAGTGTGTTCTGAAATCCTTAACAAACTTGTAGATTCTATTACAACTTCACTTTACAGGATTAATTTCTCCTCCTCATCTCTGAAGACTTGAGATGAGTATCTGTGCTATATTTGTAACAGTTATAAAATTTGAGACATCACAAATACACCAGGGTCTTTTTAAAAGTCTGTGGAATCATCAGCTGATACAACAGAGACATCAGTGTGTAAAACACAAATAGAGATTAAAGCAAGTCCTTCAGTTAAGTGAGTGATGCCATTCTCAATATTGTCAATATCTACATTTTATTCAGAATTATTACTTCATCTCATCCTGGGTTCACAGGCATATGTCTTCCACTACAGATAGAGCCAATTAAAGATTTTTCCATTAGCCTTCCTTGAGTCTTCCCACTGATCACTAGCCTCAATATAATCCAAAGGTAGCAAAGTAAGATTATTTTTCTCCTTTTCTTTAATAAAGTCTGCAACAATTTCCTACAAAGACTTTTTCCTTTCTTACTGAGCAAGAGAGGTTACAAGCAGAAAACACTCTGTAAGTCTACTCTGAACCGATCTAAACACAATGTACTGTCTTCAAAATGCTGCTCTTCTATGCCTGCCTGGAGTTTGCTTAAAAAACCCAAACAAATAGAAACCACATTTGCAGCCTTCAAAATGAGGCAACAGCCAATGATGTCCATAATACTTTCAAAGTGTTGGCAAGAAAGTAACTCACAACTAGTAATTTCTGGAAAATAAAAGCAAAGTTTTTCAAATGAATGGTATCTGTGGCCTGTTTATGAAGGTAAAAACTTAAAAATCATTATGAAAAGGTAATGGAAAATATACATTAAGATTAACCAGATTGAATGCATTGCTACTCCATGAATCACATATTTTTTATCCACTCCTGCTTACTGTATTATAATAAACTCCTTTTTTACCTGGAATAACTTCTCCAAAATACAAAGTTTCTCATTTTCAGGTATTATAAAAATGGACACTTATAAATGCACATAAAATAAGGAGTACCAGGATAAATGGTTGTGAGCAAGCTGATCTCAAGAGATGGAAAGTGGGCCTGAACACAAGAAAATCAATCCCATTTTCAGTATGTTGTCTGTCCTGGATTTTGATTACTCTGGATGATTTCATAGCACTATAGTTAACCATTACTTCTGGTTTCAGAAAATCAGAAGTATAAAAGGCAAAAATACTAATAGCTATTAAAAATTAATAAAATTACTAAACAGAAATAGAATATATTTTTAAAAGTTAAAGTGAAAGCAGTTACTTTTGCAACAAAGTAACAAAAAGAATGTATATTTATGGACAACATAAAGCAAAAACCAGCTTGCTTTTATGACTTTTGCTGGTATTTCTTCTATGAAAGTGACTATATATAAAGTATTTTTGACATTAATAGTTAGCAGTGTTTTAAGTTGCTAACCAGTAACTTCTTCAAATTAGAGTATGGGGAGAGAGACATATTGCAAACATATTAAAAGCTTTATTAAACTACAAAACACACACTAACTACACAAACTCACTTCAGCTAATTACAACAGATACTCAAAAGCTGTTCACCTCCTGTCTGTCGCAGATCTGCCTTAAATTATCTATTTCTGACCCACCAACCAATTTCAAAATCCCTGAAAATCAGAATACCTTAAAAAGCTTACAAATGGAATTCTTCTGATGTAACTCATCATTACAGAAAATTCAGCTGATTTAGGAAGAGGGTGTAATTAAACAAGGAAACCAAAACCAAACTGATTTCACACAAAGCTTATCTATCTATCAGTATATTCTTGCCAGAGCTGGCAATAAAACCTATTAGAAAGCCAAGATAACATACACACTCTACAGACAATGACTGTGAAAATGCTGTTTGAAAGGTAACAATGGGTACATCTACAGCCCATGGCCCCAGATACACCTTAAACACATTAAAACATATTTCACATCTAAACATATTTAGATTGGCACACACCTGCCACTTTATGCTAGTGTTTACCAGGAGCTCTCCAGTACAGCAAGCTATTGGGGACTGGCAGTAAATGTGACTGGCACCATCCACTCCGACAGGAGTGGGGTAAGGTGAGATAAAGAACCTGGACCTAAGAATGGGGGCTACATGGTGTGGTCCAGAAGTATGTAATTTTATCTTAAAACAGATGTACAGCAATTTAAAACAGGGCACAGTGTCAATATTACAACAGGAGCAGCACTTTGCTACAATACATTGGCAAGAGCAATGTATGAGCTCACAAGTATAGCTTCAAACACACCTGGAAAACATCTTCGAGAGCATTCTCACCCCAAGCAAAGGCAGAAGATCACCAGAGCACCCAACTGCAAACCACTCATCTGCTACCCCGTAGATGGAGAACAAGCAGACCCTTTGGCTGTATTGAGAGACCAGACATCTGCTGCACAAGTCAGTGCCTATGTGAAGG
>VYZT01048693.1:67879-78348 GCA_013400735.1 Pomatostomus ruficeps
CTCACGCCATCTCACAGATCCTGGGGTGTTTATGGAATTTAAACAGCACTGACACAGGGTGATGGTGAAGCCCGGCTGCATCCAAGTACCTCATGTAGCTCTATGTGGGCAGCTGAATTAGGCCCTCCATACAAAGGTGGGCACCCACATCTCAGCATATAAACGTAAGTGCTTCTCATCAGGCAACCAATATTATACTCCTAAAAGAATTATTAAAGTTTTCCAGGTTTATCATACCTTCAGCATACCTTTTACAGTGCATGTAATTAAATTATGTACCTCAACTAGAGTACCATACCAAACAAACATCACCAAAAGCAGGTAGGGCAGCATCCCTGAAACTATTTGTCTAAAGGCAAAAAATTTGTAATCAAGCTAAATACACGGACTACTTTGGGGGAAACATTGTGTCAAAGCTAAATACTGGGGTTTTACCCCAGACTGAGTGTGAAAATTCAACAGATACTTGCTGCTTATTCTTCTTTTATGAAGAGCTCTGTGAATGACCAGATGTAGCAGGGGCCAGACCTTTGATAGCACATACAAGAACTTAAGTGATCTCTTTGGGGGAAGACAGAGGAATGAACATTTGGGAAGACTGTTGGAATGGCAAAGAGCAGCACAGCATGTGGTACGTGTGACTTTATTAATTATGGATCATGCTTTCCACACACACTGAAGGCAGAAACTGAAAGTTCAATTCTTCCATCTTTCACACCTTTCTTTCTCAATTGCCCTTGTAAATGAACATTATGGAACACACCATCCATCACAGTGAGCTTCAGACAAACTCTTATTTTGCAGTCTACCTCCATTTCCATGTGCAGAAATTCTTGAGAGACAATAAAATTGCTGCCAAGATGAAAAGTGCTGATGGGAAGACGTCACAATACTACATAGACAGACTCAACATAGTGAACACTTGATTCCTTATCTTCTTGTCTGCCAAAAGAATACAGCCAAAGTAAAATGTTTCTCACCGTCCCTATTTGCCACTTACATGGATCAAAGCTGCATGCATTAGAGGCCGAGGCTGTAGAAGCCGAGGAGATAATTTCCTTCTAAAGACAGCGGTACTGACTATTATAGGACTGTTTGCCATCCCTGCAAACAGGTAACTGAAGTCACATGTTCAGCTTCTGGGAGATGCCAAACACATTATTCAACACCTCAAAGGTCTCAAGAAAAAAGTCATCCAAGTGATAAAATTGGTGGCCTTTTATGTTTATACACTTTGTAGTTAATAAACTAGGAGTCTAATGATTTTAGTGCCTTAAAGGTTTCCATGCCTTTCCATGCAGGAAGTTCAATGCTTAAGTTCCATTGACATGGAACATGAAAAAATCATTGAAAACACTTGGGAGCCACACAAAAACATGGCAGTAGCACATCATTTCCTTATTCCTGAACAAAAATGCCCCATAACCTTTCCTGTCTACTTCCCAATATTTCTGCAAGCCCAGCAATGCTGTTCCATCCTTGTACCTCCCTGTCAAGAAAAGTAACATTAAAATTAATATGGCACAAATGCTGTACCAACATACACCCACACTGCTCTACCTTCTTAACATCAGCTCTCCTTCTATACTGCCCCTTGCCAATTATACTTCCATGCCATGGCTTACTTTGAATAGTAGTAGTTTGGGCACCAACCTGTCACATCTTGTTTGCCACAAAAGCAACATGCATACCTGTAGCACCATAAACAGCAACTACGTGTCGTTTTGAACAACACATTTATTTTCTTGCCCAAGGGTGAGCTGTAACCTGTCATGTTACAAACAAGACCCTGGCTGGAAATGGACTGTTTAGAAATAACTTGGGGGAAAGACTGAAGGTAGAGGAAAGTAAAAAGCAGCAGAAAGAAGAAAACTGTGATTATAATAAAGAAAGAAAAGAAGTTAACAGCAAAAATTGAAGGAAAGTTAAATCATGAATAAGCACTGAGAGACAAATCCTCCAGACTCTGGAACATATCTCAAACGCAGTGCAGAAAAGCAGCCATGTCTCAGGATAGTTTGGAAGTGACATTACCTCCCACTACTTCAACAATCAGCCCTATCAGATCTGGAACAGAAGCAAGGTGCCGTAAGTACTCATCACCACACAGCTGTGCATTAACAGCAAACGCAGGAATAAGAAAGAAAATGAAAATCTGAAAACCCTGGTTTGTATTTCACTGTATCCACAATGGACATGCACACAACAAGCTTGAAAGCCCCAGAGGTTCTTCTAACCAACTACTAGCCTGCTAAAACATGCTCATCTTTACTCTTTGTTTCTTTCTTCACTTGTGGTCGTCTTTGCAGCATTTTACAACAGAATAAAGCAACAACTTCCATGGCCAGGTCACAGATTACATTTTGGAGAAGACTGCTTAACAATAACATACCTTAACCATTTACACAGGCTTAAATTATTTGTCACAACTTATGTACAATTCATCTTTAAAATGGCACTGGCACTTCGCAGAGAAAAGACCACTTCTCAGAAAAGCATACAACCCACCTCCATTAATCCTATTTGGTTGCTGCTCTGGAGTTTGGGCTTGAGGAGAGTAGAAGGGCTGCTGGTAAGTATTTGTAGGGAATTGAGGGGAAGTAGGGCTCCTCCTGCAGTCCCGGATACTGGAGAAAGTCTGTGAGTGAGGAATCCCTCTTTGGAAGGGGGAGCAGCGAGTCAGGCGTGGCTGCGGAGGTGGAAGGTGGTCAAACTCTTCCTCATCCTCAAGACTATAGCGATCATATTCCTGGTCACTGCATGGCCCTTTTTTTCCCACATTCAGAGAAACACTGGAAGTTTGCCTTGACACAGATGCTGAAGTTGAAGCATAATCTTGCCTAAGGCCTGTAAATTCCAAGAGGAGGATCATTCAGCTTCTGGAAAGTGATTAACTCTTAATATGCACATCAACCTTGAAAACTAAGCAGGTAAGTAGACAGAAATTTTACACAAGAATTGGATTTAAAATGTAATCAGGCTGAAGATCTGACGTAGGATTCATCTGATGTACCTTTCAGGCATCTGATCTACCTTTCAGGCATCTAAGCCTCAAAATCTTTTTAAATAAAATATTTAAAAAGAATACGAGAGTCTCCAAAAGATGTCTAAGATGCCTCTCTTAGGAAGAACCACCCTCAGGAGGCACCTATTTTTCTGCCAAGAAAAAGACTACATGGGTACTAAGTTTTTAACTTCTCAATACTCTTAATTAGAAGAATTACACTCATATTAGTCTTCCAAGCTATTGCTACTAAACTTTTGTATTCATGCAACAAAAATGTTTACAATGACATTTCTTAAACTTACAACCCATCTAAATCTTCTGGCTCTCCAACCTCCCTGAACAAGAATTAGCTCCTGATAGCATCCAATCTCATGGACAAGGCTTAATGGTAACATAGCTGTATTTTACACAGGTACACAATCCTACCACCCTCTTCTCACAATGTCAGGTTTTGAAAATCATCTCACTATTAACACTACTCTGTAAAAGCCTGTTTGCTCCAGGTCAAGTGAGAGGGAAACATTCACGTCCCTTGCACATCTCTTTTTTCTCCAGATGCACTGTAGCCAAGAAAAAAATGTTGCACTTCCAAGAGCCAAGTAACTCTGCCAACAACTGCAGATAACAACCTTCCTAGACTTACAAGAAGCCCTCAGCTTTAACAGATGTCTTTGCTTCATAATGGAAACTTCTTAATATGCTTCCTCTCTCCCTCCTTGAGTAGGAGTTTCTATCTGTGGCTGTGAAGAGAGTGTGCCTACATGCACGTACAGAACTGCCACTTTCCACGCGATTAAGTGGTCAACAACTGTCATGTGCTCCAACATCCTCCACCAGCTGCCACTACAAGGATGAGATACAACCATTGCACCTGACACAGATTTGAAGAAAAACCAGCATTTTTCTTTCCAGTCTGCCAATGGCCCAATTCCTTAAAGAGCTAAAGTACCTTAAGTATTTTTTAAACCTCACTCTAAAGGAGATCAGCACAGCTGTCATTTAAGTAATGCAATCCTTTGTGTCTTTGACAGTCATAACTTTTTTTTCTTTTAAAACTTACAACACTTGTTAATTTCTCTGCTGAACATGATGAGTGCTACTAGATACTCAGCAAGGTCTCCTGCTGACAGGTGATTACTTTGCCTGCTCAAGTCTGGTGGCTTCAGCCAGATCACAGCTCTAATTTTTTCTTCCCATTTTATTATTTTTGTTTTATATTATCACTTACTACTTGGCATTTTCATTCAGGCCCCATTTATGAATTTCTCTTGCTTTTAATCTCACCACTTCCTCCTTGATATCTCACTTGGCACTAACAGGATGCGAGAGAGATACTCCACTTACTGTATCAGTGACCTCTAAGCCAAATGCCCTTTATTTATGAATAAAGACATTTTATAAAAATTACTATTAAGTCAAACTATAATCTAAGTCAAAGAAGACTCTAGGCTCAGATTTGTGCATAATCACTAGGTTTAAACCAAGATCTTAAATTTAAAGGCCCCAATTCAGTATTTAAGGGGGATTTAATTTCAAAAATCATCTGACAATTTAAGAAAACTGAAGTGGAGGCAAAGAAAGCCAAGAGAGCTTCTTATTTTTACCTTTCTCGTGAAATGCATGCATGAGAACAATTCTTTAGCATCTCCGCTCTCCAGAAATAAAATTATTTCAATTAATATTCAGAAAAATATAAAAATCAAATTTTGAAAGATCCAGCACTAGTTCAGATTAACCTGAACCAAACAACATACACACCTTCTCCATGCACGTGAAGAGTTTTTTCACCTGTAACTCAAGAGGCAACACCGTTTAAAAACGATCCACTTGACTGAGACCAGACTTGAGCAGTTTAAATTTTTATGGGATATCTTCCTCTGATTATTATGAAAACCAGAAAAAAGCACCACCTACTCTCCTCCTGCAGACGAGCCATGATCTGAACATCAGTGAGGTCCTGCAGCTTGTATCCCATGGAGATGGAATCATCTTCCAGCTCCGAAGTGCTCAGTTCACTGTCTATTGATGACTGTGGACTCAGAGGGGAACTCCTAGAAACGTACCCTACGTAAGAAAACATACACTTTAGGCTACAAATACGTCTGGCCATCTATCATTCAGAACCATCTGCTCTTTACATTACAATAGCTCAAAACATTTTCTGAATGGTACATCAAATCTTTGAGAAGTGTAGTTCAATTCACTAACAATTAGCAAAGAGCTTTGATATTAATGGGAAGTAGTAAGTGGAGGAATGGATCATGAATTCCTCAGCTTGTTCCCAAAATAGCATTGCATAGCCCAGACAATGAATAATTTACCCAATACCATTCTGATACAGCTCAGATTAGTTAGTGTAGTCTAACCACATCTGCTTTTGCATCTGTCTTACGGGACTGTGGTTCTCCCTACACTGTTTTGAAACGCAGGTGGATATGTGTCACCAACTTCTGTTCAGTACTCAGAGCTGTATCAGAGCCATTTAGCTAAATTTTACTATTCCTTTTTTAAACTGTTTATAATTATCATATAGATCAATGACAGTAGCAATTAAGACTGAACATTATGTAACAGAGAAAGCATTGCTTCCCTCACAGAGCTACCTTTTGGAAAGGCTCTGGATTTGACTTTTTCCCTGCACATGAAGTAAAATATAAACTAATTTGCAATTAGTTGCATGAGCTAGTTGCTGTCCAACTTTAAAGAAAAATCCCATCAACTAAAACAGCAAATAATTTTCTAATATTCTCTGGACCACCAGAGACCTACAGTCTGCAGAGCAAGAACTGCTGTGACTATGGCTCACCAGCTGTGCTTGTACCACAGGTGTGTTTGCATTTTCCAGCACTGCTGAAAGCAGCCACGTAAAATTCATCCTAAATTCAGATGTTTTCTAATTATATCTCCAAAAGAAAAGGACAGGCAGGGGATTACTTTGCTGTGGAAGGGTTGTATGGAGTAAATGTGTTTGCTTTTTTAAATGTGCAAATTATTGTAATCCCTGAGGTTCTGCAGCGGTAGTAACAGATGTGCTCTTTTGCAGCAGCAGTGGGAAGCTAGACAAGGTACCTGTGGGTATCTCAAATAGCATGATGCCATCATTTAGGAACTAGGTTTCATTCCATCGAATAGGAAAGCTTAGACATTTCACTCACATGCAGACAGCTACAGCAGGTGCTCTGTCTGAAGCTGTATCTCACCCACAGTGCCCATATCCCTTAAAGAAGAGCTTTCTGCAGTGATTTCATACATTGTAAGGAAAACTGCACACAGATCGGTGTTACACAGATGCTAACGGCCTCAGCCCATGCCTGCTCCTGCCAGCAATAAAATGTTAATGTTTTCCCCCAGAAAATTATTTTCTCCACTGCCACTGCAGCTTAAGAGAAGTCACAGACACAAATTGACTCCTGGATTCTGTAGTGAAGAAGGAAAATGCAAATCTTTGCAATTTACAAACCACAGAAAGTTTGTCCTTTTCCTAGAACTTGTGTGTTTCCTGAAAATCAGTGGAAAACATAAAATAAATCTTGGACATTAGCAACAATACCAGTTTAAAAACAGTTATGATTCTGCCATCTCCTTTTATTATACAGAAGTTCTCGCTGCAATTTCATTACACAGCTGCACATATGTTTCTGTAGACACAAGGAAGGGGCACAGTGGGGCAGAAATAAGCAACAAAGCTGGGGACTGTTTAAGTTGATACAGTCACAACTGTGCTATTGGGTAAATCATTAGTGATATTTACTAGCATCACTTTCACGTAACATGCTGCATAACACTTGTAGTTAACAGACAAATTTTAGGTCTTAAAAAAAAAACCAACAATTTCCCTCTGCAATGTGAGTTCATATACAATCATCCAAAAAGTGTACTGCTGTTAAATGCTAGCAGGATTAGATTAAATCAATCTTTTGTAAATCAATAAAAAGGCAAGCATTACCTGTCCGTTCAGGTGTTAGTATTGCTTTACTGGAGGTTTTAGAGAAGCTGGCACTATTAAAGCCATTGGTATATGGGGTGAGTCTTGCAACAGGACTATAGGGAAAAGCCAAGGAGACAGGTGTAGAGAAGAGATTCCGCCATCGACTAGCTGTTATGGATATGAGGGAGGAGGGGAAAAAACAAGATTTACAGTTATTAACAGAACAGTACTGCTAAAAAGAAAAATCATCTCATCTTAACCTGTTCATCATACATTTTTTACTTATTACGAAAGGAAAATAATGGTGAAAGTTCAGCAGCAAATCAGAAGATCAGCACAGTCTTTGACATGTAAAAGTGAGCTCCAAAAGGTTTTCTAGCAAATATATCTGTTTACTATTTCCTACATATAACCTTTTTGGTGTATATTCATCACATACATCACTGGGTGCCAACACAAATAACAGAGGAAATAAAAACTGCTACTGTTAGCAGAGAAACAAAAATAAAATTGATAGTGCTCTTCAAGGAATTGTTCATGGCAATCAATCATCACACAACTGAATTAGTAGCTAAATTATCAGTTATGGGAGTTCAGAGGCACAGCAGTAAAAGACACTTAACCATCAAGTGCTAAAAACAACTGTAATCCCATATCAAGCTTTAAGCTACCACATTTTGCCTTCTCTTTTTACAGCATCAAATTCCTGATTGCATAAGCACGATTTTTTTTTTTCACTGTTTCTGGAATAACAGAACAAGGCATCCCTTTTTCTACATACTGCTTACAAAAAGCTTGCAAGGTATCTGGTCTTCTAAGCAATATCACAAAGCATTCAGAGTAGGCAAAAATAAAGCTAAAGGCTTATTTAATTTACATTTTCTTAGCTCATCCAGTAAAAATATTAATGCAACTATCCTTTGTTTTGCCTATTTTTACACACCTTAAAAAAGTAAAATAAAATAGATAAATATTAGTAATAAAATTGTTTTAAGAAAAAGGAAAATTTGAAAAAATATAAATTTCAGAGAACTCATACAGATGCAAGAAAAGATAAAAACATATGACAATACTGCTTTTTTTTTAAGAGAATCTATTTTGTACTCATAGATGTTATGTGCAGTGACACAAGAGGGGGAGCCATACTTATACCTAGCTTTGAAATCAATGGCATAACCTCAATGCTTAGCAAGTATACTTTGCAGTGTTAGATGCCACAAACTGGTTTTCAAAATGAGAAGGGCCCAAAAGCCCTCAAAAGCCACTCTCCGTCACATGGTTACTTAATACCACAATCTGCTGTGTTATTTGGACCTGCTCATTTGGTCATTTGACACACTAACAGCTATTCAAATAATACTCAGGTTTTCTGTTTTCAAACCTTACTACCACCAAAATTATTCAGCAGGACATACGAACTTTATTCCTCCTTCTTGCTAACATCAACTACAAGTAGCCATGGGAACAGCAGGGAAGGATGTCTTGGCGGACTGTCAATCACATCCTCACAACCTTTTGGAGTAATCAGTTTGTCACCATAAAAATGGTGCCGTTTCTCCTCCTATTCCTTTTGCTTTGACCCACTTAAACGTATCCTGGGTTTGTAAGGAGTAAAAGCCTTTTTAACTCTTCCCACAAGCACTACCAAGCTTGGAGTGAAGGTAACCCCCTGGTTCCAGCACAGCACAAAGCAGTCTATTGGGGACAGGGATTACTTGCAGGGCTCAACCTCTGAGGAAGGTTGCTAAGTACAGATTAGTAACAAATAAAAACTCAAACTGTGTTCTTTGCTGACCCCTCATCGAAGGATTATCACAATTTTTGGTCATTCTAGTTCCTTCAAGCTCAAAGAAACCCAAAGGTCTGAGATCTTCAAAGGCAGAATCAGCACCACTTCCAGGAAATTGCTGGATGCCAAGCCACACAACACAGGCTTCCCAGCTGGACTGTAACATTCATTAACATGATCGGTTCTAAAGTGAGGCATTCAAGTGTCTCAGGACAAAAAAGGAGAGCAAACACAGATGGATGTAACTCTACAAACTACTAATTAACACAAATCCCTGGGGATGAGATTAATTCACAAGGTTAATAACAGCAAATTGATCTGAGGCATTCACTGAAAGAAATGCGTATGATAAGAGTAGATCTCAGTATCACATCTGCAGCTAATGTCCATCATTTCCACCAGGAACCATCAATAAGAGCAAGGGATGGCAGTTCCTTGAGATTTCATTTTCCTGCCTAGCACAAGCTACTGCTTTGTAGCAGCCTGATCATTTGCCAGGCCAGTTAGCTGCCAGCATGTTCTCACCCCCAGATGTGGTCAGGCATACAGCATAAATAAACATCATTCATTACCCCCTACAACAACCTCTGTGAGCTGGCCCACTGAGCACAAGGCAACAGTTATCGCGACTACGAAAGCAAGAACCCACACCATGAATATAATTAGTATTTATGGCAGACCAGATTTCAAACTCCTCTTTCAAACAGCATGTGTTCTCAGGGAAAGATGAATGAAAGAGGCCAAGAAGCTCTAGCTACACTAATCTCTACATATACAAAATCTCTAGGGATACTAATGTAAAATATTCACAGTTCTACAAACTTCTGCCACTGTGACTAAAATAGAACTTTCTAGTTTAAGCATCAGGAAAGGAAGGATACTTTTTAGACATATGATTAAATACATTGTTTAGGATCAAATATAGAAAATGGTTTTCATTAGGTTTCAAATGGAAATATCAACATACATATTGAGTACTTTACTGTACTAACAAAGGCAGCAAAATTAGACTTACTGAAGTCTTGTGCTAATGCCAAAACCATAAAAAGGTACATAGGAAGTAAGCACTACAGACGTGTAGGCAAATATGTAAATCAATGTAAAATTTGTAAAATCCCAAAACTGTGCAATGGATAGTCATTTCACAATAGTTATTTTGCTCCAAACTGAATCTTAGACTGTCCTGATTAGGATGATGAGTGCCACTCTGCTATGCATTGATAAGACAATGTTGTTAAGACCTTTATTTTAAGTTTAAAATCCCAGCACTTAAAGCTCTGAATTTTACAGTATTTGTAGCTTCTTCTTAAAGTGTAGCAGCCTGTGTGTTTCTGGGGTATTTAAAATGCTGCTGCCTTCCCAGGCATCACCTCTTCCAAGGCACTGCCACGTACAATGCAGCTGCCAACACCCACACACAGTCTTGCTGGATAGCTTTGGCAAAGGTGCTGCAGCCGATGAAGAAGCAAAGCAGGAAGGCCCTCTGTATGGAGTGTTCCGCAAGCTTTATTCCAATCACAGGTGATCACGAGGGGTTCCGCTCAGGAAGGGTTCCCAGGGACAGAAGGGGCTAGCTGCCCTCCGGCACGGGGTTATAAAGGTTACAGGACCAATGGACTAAGGGCAGGGGGGCGGAGTGGAGAGCCCAGAACCAGTGGGGGAACTTTATGGGCGTGGTTAAGGAGTACATTCTCAGATAGCAAAGGCCCAGGTATATCAGGGAGCAAGGAGGTGGGGAGACCAAC
>VYZT01048694.1:0-15461 GCA_013400735.1 Pomatostomus ruficeps
TATGCTCCTTCCTTAGTTTCCTTTCATGTTGTCCAGCCATTATCAGCCTTTTTTCCCACTACAGTCAGGATGGCATTTGAACTGATGCACATCTTTGTTCCTTGAAAAATAAAGCAAGGTGTTTCCTGCCCTCTTATAGACCACAGGACACTATCAGCATCTGCCTTGAGTGTACTCTCTGAAACCTTGGTGCAAGTTTTTTTGGACAGACATATATGATTTAAGGGAAAGGTTTCTCCTCTTCTTCTTCTTTCTCTAATGAACAGGATTAAACAAAGAAAAAACAGTCAGTTGTAACTTGCCCGGAACCTCAGAGGTGATGTGCAAGAGATTTCTTCCCCATATCTCTTAAACAGTTTATATAGAACATAAAGACATGAGTAACACCATAACCACTGCTTCAGGGAAATCACTGGCAATTCAAGCAGCAGAAGACACACCTATATAATCTGTGGAACTAAATTTAGACAGAGCTGTATCTCTGCCTAATTGTTCATCCCATTTCCTCCTCTCACAGTGGAACAAGGATTCCTTCTGGAGCAGATGGATCTTGTTCAGTGTCTTCTGTTTAGCTTTCCTGCTAGGAACCTATCTTTTACAATTGCTCCCCTTCCGCCTATTCTTTCTGAATACACCTCTGGACAGGCCTGTCAGAACTGGCTCCCTTTAGAGCAGATAGTTTTGCTGTGTTACACTGCAATCCATGACACCCAGTCAGTGGTTCAGTTTATATTGGAAAGATCCCAAGAATGACCAGTCCCTCTGTACTATCTCAAACTAGCCTGGCTTTTTAACATGGCTTCAAAAGGCACATGAAAGATTCTCTATTAGATTAAATAGGATACAAAATAGAGGAAGATTTTAGGTGCAACATCATAACTGTACAGCCTGACAATTCTTTTGGGATGGTTTTTCTCATAAAGTGTTGCAGTATCCAGCATGCTTCACCAAAATGCCTGTTCCCATCATCAGCATATTGACAGGAAATATCAATAGGAAGTAAAAATAAACCTAGTTGATGAATAATACCCTCTTGAACATGAAAATCACTCAAATAACTAAACAAAGTTTGCAATTGGGGTTGAAATAGGGTTGCTGATAAGGTAGCTTATTAACGCCATGAATTAACAATGGGGTTAGGCTGATTATACAACTGAGCTGAGCTGAGTTGACCAGATGGCTGCTTGACTCTGAAAGGAGACCAGTTCATTCATCTCTCTCCTTTCTTCCTTTTTGCCCTCACTGTGCCTGTTTAACCTGCTTCCTTCCTTTTATTGGCCCTAGTGCTCCTCTGAATGCATGCTGAGCAAGCCCAGTGCACTGATATAGTAAAAAACTGATTTGAGGGGAAAAAAACGACCAAACATCACCCAAAGAGTTTTCTGACCACTTTCAAGTTAAAAGAACTTAGTACAGGGTGAGAAGACAGTGACAGCCACTCTAAAAGAAAAAGATATATAGCAAAGCTGGAAGAACACACACAGGGACAGATGGGAGGTAAAGGGAAAAAGTGGATCTTCTCCATAGCTCCATTAGGAAGAAGACATTACTAAATCTGGAGATCCCTGTGAAGACCCAATAGAGCTATTTGAGGAGACTCTGGGTCCCACCAGGCTGCAGCTAGGCCCAGTATCAAAGCAGCTCACTGCTCCGCCAAGGAAGGCAGAACTGAAGACAATCTTCCAGACAAGTAGAAGATTGTTTTAACTTTTTATTTTAATAGGCAAATTAAATCTAGAAACATTTTCCGTCAACCTTCCTCAAGAACTACTAACCTCCTTGGGATCCTCTTCTGGTGATTATTCTCCCTGCTGTCACAACAGAGAGCATTAGGCTGTTGCTCCCAAACACAGGACACAAACTGTGGGCTGGTACCATGTGTCATAGTGGTATTAGCTGTCCAAGAGAACTCTGAACTAGGACAGCTACTTGTCTGATAAAATCCAGTAGGAAAAAGCTGTACTGCTTCCAGTACTCTGGTGATTTTATTTACCTATACACAACATTGTAGATGTCTTATTCTGAAAAATGAATATTTCTATCTCATTTTGATAAATAAGTGCTTATTGTGATAAATAAGAATAGCAAAACCACTTTTTTCTCTTGGCACTAGAAGCATTTTCACTGCATTTTTTTCCACATTCAGACTAGAAAGCTAGTATTGTCTGCTGGAAAAGATTTCTGATAAAAAACTATGTACAAAATTCTCTTCTAAAAAACTTACAAGCCAGATGAAAAAAAAGAAAGAAAGAAAGAAAGAAAGAAAAATAGGGTGGGAGATACTTACTTAGTCAGACAGAATGTCCAGAAATTCTTCAGTGCCTCCCATGCCTGTTGAAGTAGTACAAGGACTTGAAACACCATTAAATTATACTCTGTAAAAGCATGCAAATTATTTCTTCTTATCTTCTTGTCTGATGCTAAAACATGTATCTACATAAATACTTTTAGGTGAAAGGCAGTGGCAAAAGCAACAACATTTTTCATTTTCTTTTGATTTGAAGTTTTATTTTATCTGTTGTACAATAGCCTGAATTTGGATACAAAAACTATACGCCACTTGCCACACACAGCTGTGCTTATGTTAGCAGACAATCCATTCATTCTCTGCTCTCTTACTGAGTTCCTTGAACACAACATATATATGACTTTGGCTCCCAGGGTAACAGCCATGAATCTCAGAAACTGAAAGCTGCAAGAGGGATGCAAGCAGAAAGGCCACCTCATGGGACAGAGAGGGCTAATCCTCTTTAATCGAGTTTGGATTTTCTTTCACAGTGTGTACCAGTAAATGGCTTTAGAAGCCAGAATATTCACGGAGGTGACTGTTCATGTAAGAAAATACTGAAAGAAAGTGTATGTTCCAAACACATGATCCTTGCTGAGGTGTTTTTCTAAGTCAGGGAACAGAAAGAGTACTGATGGATCAGGGTGAACCACTGTTGTGAAGCTACATGCCTCAAGTTGAAGTCGCTTCAGCAAATTCACTTTAAAGGACCCCAAGACTAACAAATAGGAAGATTTGCATCAGCTTAATTTTAACTTTAAACAGCAAAAATTTAGCCAGACACAGAAACCTCTTTTTATAGGTATCTCCTAAAGTAGAAAATGCATCTATGTGTTTCAATGTTTACTTAAATTATAGCTGTGTGTATATAGAGGAGGTAAAAATGTAGGTTGGATACCCATGAAAGAAAATTTGAATAAACAGACATGGCTGTGACTGATAACATGTTCAGAAATTATTTGTACAGAATGTCCCAGGAGAGAGCTGTGATTATCAGACAATGGAGAAATGTATAACTTTCTATGAGCAACACATCGGGACTGAATTATTTTTTGAGTGAAGGAAATTCAGAAGTGTTTCCTACACAAACAGTGAGAAAAAATGTTCATTGTTTCCCAATTCCCTCCACAGTGAAACGCCCTGAATGGCGCTTAAAACTGGAGTTTTGACCCAGGCAGCTAGAAGAGGTAAGGTAGGATGAATCTCCTTCTTGAGGTACCTTCCTGTCTCCATTAACTACAGGAGAAGTTTCCACAACCAGCTCAGTCTAAGTGCCTTAGTAAACCAATGCCAGTCAAAGCCTCTGAGATTTTTAAGAATCAATAATGACTACATCCTTGCATTTTCATTTCACTAAGAAAAATGCTTGACCTGGTCTACATATATTTCTCATTGCTATGACTCTCAACACATATCCTAAAGCTTTGTCTAGTGTTTGCCATGTCCTTGTTTTGGAGAGTTCCTTCTAAAATACATTAAACCATATATTTGGAAATTGTTTGAAATTTGTCTAACATTGGAAAGAAAAAGCAAAACCAAAACCAAAAAACCAACCAAGCAAAACAGAAAAAACCCCAAAAACGATGAAGGGGACATGGATTTTGTTGATGGACAGTGTTCAGGTTTCCCAGGGTTAACTAAAATAATTCCATCAAAACTCAAAATTAGACTCACTTTTTTAATTTCCTGAAGGGACAGGCTTTCCCACACATAGTATATTTTTTCTTTGGAAAAGTGAGACCCCAAGAATGAAAGCTTGGAATGAAGAGTTGGCCAAGTACCCAGTGCTTCAGGGTATGTATAAGCAGTGTGCCTCAGTTATGCTGCAGAACAGATGCCCCATGTCCTTACAGTTTTCCATTTCCAGGCTACCCAGGTACACTTTACATTTCCTGAAATATGCCTGCGGCCAAACAATTCTTCATAAGTTCCTTGAGTTATTTTCCTCCCCCAGATGAGGTGCTATGAGAAATATGACCAAGTGCAAAGAATAAAAAAAACTGGAGTGCATATGGCCACTGAACCACAGCTCACATAAATCATCACTGTAACATTTAACAACAGTTTTTTCTCTCAGTTGAAATATTTGAGACATTCTTTTCTTTGAAAGTCCAAGATTTTTCATGTGACAGAAAAAGCTATGTTTCCACCACTGGTAACTTTCATCCTGTTCCCCATATTGCAGTTTTATTCAAACTTACTTGATAATTTCTAAGCGTGAGCTTTGGTATTTTACTAATCCTACAGATGATTCTTCAGGGACCTGACTCCTGGAACCACAGTAATTACTCAGCATTTTAGCTCTTCTGTATGAAAAATGAAGTTTCTGAATCACATGTTACTGGACAAAAGTCTGATCTGATTGTATCCTAATAGCCTGAAAGACACAGGAGGAATTTCATAAAACTCTGGAAAGTGATATAAGAATGCTGTCTTGTTGTGTATTTCTGCAGTTTCTTCTCAAGGGCAAAATTTCAGTATTAACTAAAGGTAGCTTAATTTTATCAGTGAAAAACCAAAAGTTACCTACATGAGTAATGACCTATAGCTGGAGCTATTGGACAAAAGAAGTCAAATCCTGTGGTGGGTACTTTACTAATGAATATTACATTTCCTTTTTGAAAGAGACAGTTCTCAGATTGTTGGCTAATTAATGACATCTGTAAAATGTGTTTTTCTAATTAGTAACTAAATTTAGACTATGGTTCCTCAGAGCATGTCTGCTGCATAATAATATCCCTTTAAATGATGGCTTTGTCCCATGCCTAGTTGTGCTGTGATTATCAAGTAAGAATAAAACTCTTCTGGCAGGTGTTTTTGTTTCATGACAAAGAGTTGATAGCTTTGTGAATTGAAGTACTTTTTTATGGTTCCATAGCTCATTCAAACCTACACTGCAGGATGACTTTGTGGTTGTGCACACATAGAAAAATGGAGATAAATTCTTGCAATGCCCTTGCTTCACCAATTCTGCAATTAAATCACATGCTGTTGAGAAACAGGAATACACTGAAATTAATAGACCCACCTGCAAGGCTCTCTGTGTGGTGCAGCGCAGTCAGCACCTCAGACAGTATCAGGGATCTGAAGGAATGAACAGACATTAAATACGACATTTCAAAGTAACACAATCCATAACAGAAGACAGTGCTGGCTTTGGAGAGAATTTGACAGACAATGAAGTGATCAAAGGTGCTTTGATATGTCTAATTTTGGCTTACAGAGCTGCGTTCTTCTATGGTCAATGGAGGTGATGAGAATAGTGTTCTCTTTTTGTGTCTTCCTGAGGGAGGGATCAACAAATAGAATATCTTATGCATGTGCCACAGTGATATAGCATTTTTTTCCTCTATTCCTAGCTCAAATTAAATGAAAGAGCAAATAGTTGCAGACTGGGAAATAAATTTAAATTACTGCCCTTTTCTTTTGTTCTGATCACTGAAATTTTCTAAGATTTATAAGAGAATTAGTATTAACTTGCAAATTTTGACCCTTCAGCAGACTAACTGCCAGTATGTCTTTCAGTAGAGTATGCAGTTTTGCTATTTGCTACCAGGAGAATACGTGCTATTCTGCATTCTCACAGCACAGGTGTGCTTAGCTGGGAAGGGACTTTTACATCAATAAGAAGTAATTTACGTATGTGTTGTATTTGCAGTGCTTCTGTGAAGCCTTATAACAGAATTATATTGCCTCTGCCAACTATTAAGGCTAGTAATAAATCTAGTCTATTATATGGATGCTCCTTACGAGGTACGTAATAGAATTATGAGTTAAATTGGACTAAGACACAGATGTTTAAAAATCAGCTGAGATTTCAAATCTCAATGAAAAAACAGGCCATTTGTACTACACAGAATGCCTAATGTTCTACTAATGTTTAATAACTTAAATGTCTACAGCAACATCCATGGCTCAGCACTAGACATTTGCAAATTACGCAGCAGATACCCACCATGGGAATGATCAGTTTAAGGTAATAGGGTATGGCTGTGGCATCGGCACAGATTCCCTATGAGTGCTTTTGGAAGTCTTTGAAGTAATTTGAGATATTTCAAATGCTTACCAGATTGTTTTAGTGTGTTCTTCACAATGACAGAGGAGATAACTCATGATGCTATTAATAGATAGCAGATGAACAGTGCCATGAGTGTGCAAACTAGTTGGACCCGTAAATCTATCAACAGCACCCTAAGGCCATCCCAGGAGCAGGGACAGTGGGAGAAATAAAACAATGCAAGGCTCAGGAAGCCACATGGAGGGACTCTTGGCTGCACCATATACAGTTCATATCCCAGGCTCTGTGAGCATCCCCTCTGCCAAAATACTTCCCTGAGGAAATCGGGGTTGTGAGAGAGTCCTGAAAGCCAGAAATAAAAATTTTACAGCCATTTCTTGTCTCTTCTCCTGTGTTCTAGCTCCTTCCCTGAGCTAACTTAAGGCAGGACTGCTTTTAACAGATGAATAACTTGTTTACTGGGACCTGGGCTAGTGGAGACAGAGACCTGTGACTGTTAGAGGAATTGCTCATCCTGTGAAAGTATATTCCATCAGCCAGCTATCTTCACCAATATTTTTCTTTTTTTCATGGAGAAACTAAAAGAAAAATTATTTGGCTCATGTGGATTTTGTCCCTTCCTAGACTCTGTATTATTTATCTGTGGAAAGACTGAAGATGGAAGAGGATCAGATACTGTCTTTCAGTTACTTTTTGGTCTTTTGCCTTAAGACATGACTGAATCAAGGAGTCAATTTCCAGCTGAATACTTTCTGGAAGAGGTTTTAGAGTCAGAAGCAGTCTTCTGAACGACTGTACCAACACCTAACACAACGCTATTCCCCACCTTACTTCAGAGCTTCAATGTGCTCTTAACTGTTTAACTCTTCTACTTTCTCTCTCAAACCTCACTCATGCCTGCAAGTTTGCTAGCACAATTTGGGTGAAAGATTGCTTTCATTTAGTCCATATACCGCTCTGCCACAGCACTATCTCCAGAAAATCCTTACCTTCTCTTTTGTTGTTATCTCTTCTCTCAGGATCACCAGTGTTGCAGTTTCACCCTGGGGTTATTGCTAGCTGTCAGTCTTTCAGATCCTAGAAATTGCTGCTCTTCACAGGCTGCACCTCAGTCCCCTCTATCCTTGAGCAATAAGGACCTTTTGAGGCTGTAGCTCCTCAGTCAGGAGACCAACATGCACGGAAATCACTGAGACAAACTTTTGGGTGTCTCTGGTTAGAAAGGCCAGGGATTGTGGACTGCTGAGGTGCAGTTCAGTTGTAACTCATTTGACTTAAGCACTTAATGTGAAAGATCATGCACAGAAAACTGCCAGCCATCTATTACCTTGGGAAACATCTATTTTATATTCAGGATGAAAAAATTAGTTGTAAAAATCTAAGATATATCTGAATACACCCAGGCCTCACACACACCTCTTTTCTTGTTAGACACACCTTCTCCTATCTCCACCTATTTGAAAGGGACTTTGTTTAGGTTTCTTCCCTGCTACAGTTCAAAAGGGAGGGAAACAAATTAGTCTCCTCTGCCTGCTTAAGACCCATTTGTGACAGGAGAGTGTTGTTATCAATTATTACTCTTCAGTCAGTTGAGGACTCTGTGATGTACAGGGTACCAATTGCAACATCCCAGGAGGACACTGATTGTTAGTGAAAAATGCCAAAAAACAGCCTGACAGCCAGGACAGGTGTGGTGGGTCATCCTTGGCAGGACACCAGGTGCCCGCCAAGCCACTCTATCACTTCACCTGCTCAACTGGAAAGGGAGAGGAAAACACAATGAATGAAAAGCTCATGAGTTGAGATAAGAAAAGGGACATCACTTACTGATAACTGTTACGGGCAAAACAGACTCAGTTTGGGGAAGTTAATTTAATTTATTGCCAATAAAATGAAGCAGGGCACTGCAAAATAATAACAAACTTAAAAACACCTTCCCCCCAATCCCTCCCTTCTTCCTAGTCTCCCAACTCATCTATCTCCTCCTCATGAGGGGTGCAGAGGTACAGGGGAATGAGAGTTGTGCTCAGTTCCTGACACTTTGTGTCTGATGTTCTGTCCTCCTCACACTCTTGCCCAGCTCCAACGTGGGATCTCACCCACAGAAGACAGTCCTTCATGAACTTCTCCAACATGGGTCTTTCCCACGGGCTGCAGTCCTTCATGAACTGCTCCTGTGCAGATCCCTTTCAAGTGGGGTATCCTTCAGGAACAGGGAAATCTCTGGACTGGTGCCTGGAGTACTCCTCTCATTCACTGAGTGTTGTCATTTGGTGTCTGTGCATAGCTATTTCTCTCACATTGTCTCACTCCTCTCTCTCATCATTTTTTACCCTTTATTAAATATGTTCTCTCATACAAGGTGCTACCAACATCGCTGATGAGCTCAGTCTTGGCAAGTGGTGTGTCCAACTTGGATCCAGAAGGAACTGACTCTGTCCAACATGGCAGAAGCTTCTGGCATCTTCTCACAGAAGCCATCCCTGTGGCACCCCCTCCCACACTCACTTCCAAACCCTTGCCATGTAAACCCAGTACAACTGGACAGCTGTTACTCTCACAATACTAATGTGAAGGAATTCCTTCATATTGGTCCTTATACATTACAAGAAGTGGCTATTCAAAAATGAATGCAAAGGCAGCTGAGAAAGAACTGTGACTACCAGCTTTGTGGTCTCTGTCAAGACAGGAGATCACGTTGCTCCCATCTTTAGTGAAACAAAATACTTAGTACCCAAAACAGTTGATACCCAAAATAGTCACAGAGATGGTAACTAGGGGATAACAGATCCTAGCATTTTAAGTGCAGACTTCAGGGATTCACAAATTCACAAAATCGTCTATTGAAAAAGTGGAATTGTGTGGAACTGTTTTGCACCAGGAGTTGCTGATCCATTACGATCGCAGTAAGAAGGACACACAGACCCTGTAAAGTAACAATTAAATACTGTTTATTAGAGCTAGAAGTACAAAGATATAATCTCCAGTATTGAGTGGGAGCTGCCCATGGGCTCTTCTGTTATGATCACTCGGATGAGTCTGTCCTGCACAGTTCACTGCTATGTGGATCACTGACTCCTCGATGTACAATAGTCTTCCGGTCAGCATCACTACCTCCCCCCCTTGGCCCACATGCAGTTGAATCTTTTTACAGGTATTAAGAGTTACCAATTATATTAGCAAGCTTTTTTGGCTACTATTGAGATTCTTACATACAAAGTGATTCTGTAAAGAATAATAATACAGCAGAATGACAAGAAAAACAAATAGTAGTTACAGGAAGAAGTGCACAACAGCAACAATATCAGGACTTGGAGCACTGAAGGTGTCCTGTCACTGCACTCTACCCCTCATCCCATCTTCCCTAAGGCAATGGTGGTGCAAATTTCACCACATGATCCAGTTGCTTGTGTGATGTAGTCAACAAGGAGTTTTGGTGCAGCTGGAGAGTAGGGGCATCCAGCACTTTGTGTCTGTTGATACACACCATCCAAAAGCCATAATGCAGGGCTTCACATAGAGGTTCTGCATGAGATAAAACAAAGGTGTTATTTTAGGTTACAACTCAGGAGTTTGAGTCTCCTCTAGTATGAAATGATTAATACAGCCATTAGTTCTGCACACTGATCACTATCCTCCTCCTACATTGCTTAGATGGATTATAGATGGCAGTCTTCTACCACCTCTGCTTCTGACATACTTGACTGATCCATCTGTGAACCGGGCACACTGCCTCTGCCTAGAGGCAAGATCTTCACCTGTTGGGGCTTCCTGAGCCCAGGCAGGGGCTTAACAATTCCAGGTGAGGTTGAGCACAATATAAACCCAACGAAACAGAAGTGTTGTGGAGTCTTTCCCTCCACCCCTCAACGGATACAGTCTGCAACCACTGAGAAGACCAGAAGAAGAGGACCAACAGGATATTATCGGAATCTATGGAGTGGTGAAGTGATGATAACTTTTTTCTACTTGATATGTTTCTCTGTTACTCTCTCTGTCCCTTCCCTCCCTTCCTTCTCTATCTACCACTCATTTGTTTTTAAATAAAATCTGTAATATTGACTTCAGTATATGGTCTTGTTTGCACCTTAATTCAGAGAGGCATCAGTAAGGCTCCAAAAACTCACTCCATGAGGTTTTTAAAAACGCTTACAGTTGTTCATGTTGCTCTGAGTTGGATGCACAGGAGAAATACTGACAAGATATTCTCAGGAGATTAAAACAACAAAAAAGAACTTTGTTGGTAACTTTAGAAAATCAGAGAACTTTGACAAAAGGTTTAGAGCAGCATTCAATCAACATAAAATACTTCTCAAGGCATTAACTTTGCCAAATTGATGCCTAAAGATATTTGCTTTCATACATTTTTCATATATTTGTAGCTTTGTGTGTCAATACATGGTTATACAGCTTCTAATATTTTTTCTGCCCTTTCTCTTAGACTTTACAATAATAAGCTAACTGTCTAACACATTCCTGAAATTCTGTTTAGTCTTATTTTGAAGAAGAGAACCACTAACAAGGACATCTTGTTTTGCAACTAGAATCTGAAAAGACTTAATAAGAAATAAGGCATAGAGACTCCTGGAACAATTCCAAGAGGCAGACCCAAGGGGACAACTGAATTTCCTACTGGATGTACCAGCTAGATATTAATTAATTAACCTTATAAAAATCATACTAATCTGATTCTGTGCATGTGCATTTATCCATGTTTTGTGCACTTGAAAGCTTTCATTAAAGATTTTCTTTTATATTATCATTCTTAACATTGTTTGGAAAGTTTTTGTGTTTTATTCCAGGCAACAAAATCAACTTCGCAAACTCTAAGCCCGTTCAATTTTAAGTTACTCAAAAATTCCAAAAAGAGGGAGTTAGAAGAAGAAGAAAGAAAGAGACAGAAAAGAGACAGAAAAGCACACAACTCCTGGATTCCAGGGGTGTTCAGATAGAAATTGCAAGAGGAGGTAGGGTCAAGATGCATGATTGCCTCATGTTTGGCCTTAAATACCCCTTAGTCTTTCAGGGCCTTTCCCTCAGGTGGGACTTCCAGTCATTTGGCCACTCAGGGGCTGGGCTGGCAGCCACTGCTGGGCTGGGATACAGGCTCTAGGGGCATAAGGGTGTACAGGGCAGGGCACTGCCTCACCAGGGCAAGGCCCGACCTGCCCCTTACCCCCCCCACACAAAATGTTTTGAACCGACAGTCTCCTTCAGTCTCTCATAACCACCCCATGGCTCGAGGCATTGACTGACCACAGTAATGGTACCTTTCCTCTTGTGGCTGCAGTAGGATCAGACAGAGCAGAAAGGAAAGAAGAAGAAAGTATACAGGAAATCATATGACAATTTTTATTTCAATTATCAAAGCACGAATCTAGTTAACATAAAAATATACTTCTATGCAAGTCACTGCTCCCCGCCCCACGAGTCTCTAGAACTGCAGACAATGGGCGATGCAAACCAGGGTCTGGGGGGACAGTTCATGAACCAGTCTTTCAGCTGCAGGTGTAGGATTCTGTGTGTCCGCTGGACGGTCGTTCAGGACAAACGGAGATCTCTCTGTTTAGGTTTTAGAACATGAGGTTTATTGCAGAAGGCGTGGGGAGAGAAAGGCTTACTTGGAGCTGCACGGCGCAGCTCCAAGCAGGCCAGAGCAGAGAAGGAAGAGAGCAGAGTAGAAAGAGCAGTGCAGAATGCCAGAATGAGCATTTACAATACAATAAATCATCTTCTGTGTTGAATATTCTGATTTCCATTGACCAATCTAGAATAAGCTACAAATCTTACAACATTTGCCTACAGCCTATAAGAATCATTGCATTAGCCTATGGCGTTACACTTTAAACTCCAAAAAGTTGCTTCTTGGACCCTCTGATGGGTTTGCAGGGTCTTCTCTGACCCTTGGACCTGCTTGCAAGCTGAAGGCATTGTTCAATCAAGTAGGGATTGCCTCCAGCCGGCCATGCTATTGTTTTCCAGTTGTTCAGTAACTGGGGTTGGGTAACTCAAAGCTTGTCTTCATTTCAATCTCACCTACAGTTTTTGCCAGGTAATCATATTTATATGTTTTCCCTATTCCAGCTTCCCCAACAGCAGGGACCAAAGAGTCCTGCAGATTCGTCCATAATTTCTTTTGTGTTTCTTGAGACAGCATTTCTTTGGTGAGGTTTAGCATTCTCGAACTATAGACAATTTCATAAAACTATTTTTGGTATTTGCTGAACTTGTGAGCTGAGCTCCAAAATAGCATGTCAAGTTCAATTTAAGGTCCTCTATGGATAAACGCTAAAGATCAATAGTTAGGCCACCTTGCCTTTTGGAGCCTGTTGTTTTACAGGTCCAGATATCCCCACAACCCAAATATACATGCCCCAGATTACCACACTTATCCCACCCACCAACCAGGTTTCAGGGGGATGCCCAGAACCCGTACCCAGGGAAAGAGGAAAAGGTCAATGGGCAACATGGGAAAATTACATTTTGTAAAAATTCTATCTAATAGTCTGGATTGCCTCAGGTGTAGGTGTCAAAGATATAACAAAACTCAAGTCATTCCGACCTCCTCAGCATATCATTTCAGTCAGGGTCCTGGCTGTGGACTAAATACCTTTTCAAATTTACCAAACTCTTCAATGGTTCTCAAAGCCAAAATCTTTCTTCTTCTCTTATCTACTTATGTCTTCTTCATTTACAGCTGGAGATACTTTCCAGGTGTCAGTTCAGCTTCTCTGTCAGCCCCATTTCTCCCTCCTTCCAGGGGCCACAAGGAGTTCCACATCCCTTCTCTCCACAATTATGTTTCACATATTGTTTACCATTACTACATGCACTTCCCTTAATATAGGAATTTTATGCTTTGCTCTGAGGAGATAGGAATAGGTACACAAATTTGATTCCATAATCATATGAAATCCTAAGTCAGCTCCCAAAACCAAATTGAGGGAGGAATCTTTTCCACCCACTGTGATAACCACAGAAAAAAATACACACAATTTAAAATACTGCTGATAACAAACTTCATATAGTCCATACATGAACATAAATATAAAAACATGTAATCACTCACAGCAGTGAAGAACAGCACCTTTTCAGTCCTGCCACCACTTCACCCTCTCATGGAACATTTCTAGAAGGAAAAAACTTGGTCCCACTTGGACCTGCTTCAAAGGGAAGAACTATCCACCTGGTATTCTTTTGTATTCTCTGCCTTAGAAAGTTTCGTTGAACCTTTAATCAAACTAGCAATAACAATCTGTGAAAATAAATTTAGAAGACTTCAAAAATGCAACAATCATTAATAAAACCTATTTGGTAAAACTTATTTAAATTATCTACTACCTGAACAATATTGATGAGGATTTTTAACACCATGTAAACAAACTTGATTTAGAGTAGCCAACCATCCATTTTAGACCTTTTCAGTTTTAAATCAAATGTTTTTCGTCTGATCTATACAGTCTCTTATGTCCTATTTTGCAAATTTGGACTCTATTAATGTAAAATTTGTTCTTTGGATATGATGTTAGAGTGGTCCTCGGGGAAAAGGACTCTCTTTTCTTTCTTGCTCACTTACCTGTCTGGCATTTGAAGCCATATTTGCTATTACAATTGTTAGGTACAAGGTCCTGCTAGGATGATTGACTAATCCAGGAGCAAGCAACCATGCTGCCATACTGGGGACACTGTTCTGAAAATACAAAAATATAAATAATTTAATGTTTTTCATTTTACAGTTTTGTGTTTTGTTGCAGCTTTGTCTGCAACGGATTTTCTGTTTACTGTATTGTCCACAGTTTCTCTGTGTTTCTCTTTGTCCAGAGCTGATTTTATTAATGTAATTTAGGAGTCTCTGGCTGTAGATCACCCAGCCATTTGGGTAGTCAAAAGTCCTTTCCATTTCTGCTTAAGCAGCTCTCTATTCCATGTCCAGACCTGCACCCAGTCTGCTGGTTGCTGAGGATATACTTGAACATTCAGGGTTATTAGTGAGAGTAAAACAACAAACTTGTCAGCCAATCAGAATGGCTGGAAAGAGGATCAAGGAAACTACAGGCCTATCAGCCTGACCTCAGTGCCCAGCAAGGTTATGGAACTGACCATCTTGAGTGTGATCACATGGCACCTAAAGGATGGCCAAGGGCTCAGACCCAGCCAGCATGGATTTGGAGGGGTAGGTCCTGTCTGACCATCCTGATCTCCTTTTATGACTATTTATAGCCTGATGGGACCAAGAAACATTCAGGGCATCTAGGAAAGGATACAACAGAGAGATGGGCTTGTGATCAAGGGGTGGACCTGAGCACAGAGACCATCACGCAGGTATTTCACAAATGGGAAACACATGCTGCAATCCAGAATGGGTCAACTGGGTGAGGAATTCAACACTTGTAAACCTCTTCTGGAATGTGTGCACCTCGCTATCTATCACAGCCAAAGTTCATATCCTTGGGGTTTCACTAATAGTGGTACCTATTGTAGGGGAGGAACACAGGGGTGTGTTTTCTTCCAACCCTTCAGTCACTTCTTCAGGTCTACCACAACAGCTTTTGAAGGGTTTGAATTTCTCCTAGATGCTAAAGATACTGTACTCTTGTGTGGTAGTGAACCAACCAGCTGCCTCCATGAGAGCTGGAGAAATAACTTGGGCAGATTTTCCTTCCCAGGATAGTGAAGCTGAAGAAGATGGAGGCAGCATGCTTGAGGGGAATTCCCTCTCTGCCACGTTTTGGCCCTGTCAATCATAGATTTTGTTCCACCTCTGTTATTTTAATATTCATCACATTGTTTTACTATTCAACAACTGCCAGAAACTTCTGCTGTTCTGTAACGTTCATAAGTTAATGTAAATACATTCCACCTTTGCCTAGAACTCATTGGAAAACTGTCATCCCATGTCAATCTGTGATTTGATAAGAACCCTGGACCTCAGCTTATGACCACTCCTTCCCTTTCCCTATAAAACCCTGTGTAATGAACCCCTCGGGGTCTCTCTGATAGCCCCGTATCCTGAAGAAGAATAAAAGTTTGGGTACTTGCTGCGGTGTGGTCGGTAGGGGCACCAGGAATCCGTCCACAGTTCCAGGGGCTGGCTGGGCTGCTCTGGGCATGGGAGGGCTGGCGAGGGCCCTGTAAGGTTTCACCCAACCCCCCGAT
>VYZT01048695.1:856-14370 GCA_013400735.1 Pomatostomus ruficeps
CTAAATGTACCATCAGGTACTGAATTTGGTGCACTACTCTGATTCATAAAATTTACCAATCTGGGTTTTTTTTATCTTTAAGAATATGTGACTTCCTATCTGGATAATCCCTAAGCAACCACGTGTCTTTCTGCAAGCACTCCTACTAGATTCACTGGCACTTAAAGGACACCTGGGAATGAAATTATGAGAGCTAGAGATGAGAAAAAAGCCATTCAGGCAATGATGAGTGCTTCACTCCACACCTGACTTACATTTTTGCAAGGCACTCCTTACAATGCTACCAGAATACAGGTTTCTTTGGCTTCCTTTGTCAGTAGAAATACAGATTTATTTCACACAATCACAAAATCGTCAGGGTTGAAAGGAATCTCTGAAGACCTTCTTGTCCAACCCCCCCGCCAGGGCAGGGTCACCTAGAGCAGGTTACACAGGAACATATCCAGGTGGGTTTTAAATGCCTCCAGAGAAGGAGACACTATGACCTCCCTGGGCACCTTGTTCCACTACTAAAATATTTACAGTACTAAAGGTCTGAACTGCAGCATAAGCAATCCTTGTCTCTATTACCCTTGTTTTACCAACAGTAACCAAAGTTTGCTGTTTGCTAACAAAATTATGTGGTCATTTTTTTTACAGCCTACCTGCATTTGCATCACATTAACATAAACATGTAAGTTTAGCTGGCAAAAATTGAAGGCATAGTACACATGGAATATTTTTATTCACTGTTTGAGAAATAAGATGTGGCTATTTGCTTGTATAGAAGTAACAGGTATAGTAAGGTTTCTGTCACACTCTACTGGGAATGATGGTCTTTGTCTGTGGTGCTGCAGATTACAGTCATCAAAAAATAAAGTATTCTGATACTGAGTACTGAGACAATTAAGACCTGTTGTGGAAATAATTATGTGTGAAAGTCTTGTTGTTATGCATCCTGGAGGCATGAAATACACTCTATCAAATAGGGAGAACCACAAAAATCCATGAGATATCACAATTTGAGTCCCTCATGGCTGATGCCCATCAGAATACTCTCCTTTAGGTCTATTCAGAAGGCCCTATGGGAAAATAAAGCAAGTGGAATATCCAGACAAGAAGTTTATTATTATCTTTTTATTCAAAAAACTGTCTAGCAACATCCAAGGCAAAATACACCTAGAATAAAAGCCACTGTTCCAGGAGTAATAATTACTATTAATTTTTTTTTAAATGTAATGGAACTGATTAAAATATTTATTAGCATTAACATTCCTAATAACAACATGTTAATAGTATTACAATTACTCCTCCAAACAGCAACGCTATGGCTATTCATTGAAAGTATATCTTTAATTTTTATACTGTAGTAGGAATCACTGATTTCTATAATCTCTTCTAATAATAAAACATGGCTCCAAAACCTATAAAGATTGGGTGAAAGGCTTTGAAAGGACAAAAATTGAGATTAATTACACTGATCTTTTGAGATGTCACTGTCTTCTATGGACACATGGTATCCAGAGGGCACATGGAGAGACTTTCACCTTTCCTGCTGCCATGCAGCTTCTCACAAACTTGCACAGTGGATGTATCGGCATGATTTGCTCAGAAGAAATCTGTTTAGCAGAAAAATGATTCCTCATGGGAGTTATAGCTGTCCCTCAGCATTCACAGATGACATCAAGGTCACAGTCTAATATGAAACTAAGCACTTTTTTGACTCTTTATTCTAACGATTCAGTGGACAATCAATATCATCTCTTATTTCCTGGTCAGGCAACAAGCATTTTTAAGGATCTTTAGGTTTACACACAATTTAAGAAACAGAAGGAGAAGATTAAATCCGTCTTTTGTTAGTTTTATTATGAACCTGTTTTTGTTACTTTTACACTCACCATTTTTTCCTCTTTTCTTTCTTCTTTTTTTCCCCCTAAGATGTGTCCCGTAACAGCCCCTGGATTCTGCATAAAAATAACAACTTCAACATGAGCCTAAATAAAGTTATGCCAATTTCTGCAGAGACCAAATGAGAATTTTGATAGTGCTACAAGGTCTGAGCCACAAACTGAAATTAACATACATTCAATAGTGTCTGTTTCCTTCTTTCCTCATGAAAGATATAATTATATTTTCATAAATGGTTACTTATTCATATTGTCATGATGATTTCAAAAATAAATGCTCTTTTGTACGGAAGAATACAGCCTAGGTGTTTGTTAGCGTCCGATTTAATGTCAGAAGCTAAAACTCTATTTATTTTCTCATACTCAATTATATGTATTCTTACGTTCACTCCAGGGATCATTTTATTAAAACCATTAATTGTATTATTAGCCTTTAGTGGAATTGAAGTAAAAGTATAATGGAATACAGGAAAAAAATCTCCAAATTGAGAACTATCTTAGAGCTTTGTGTCAAGTTTATATATAAAAAATGTAAATAGATATATATAAGGAAATACATATTCAAAAGAGATGTAGCAATTTTTGTATGCAAATTTGATAGCAGCTTTCATTTGGCTACTGCTTCAGTAAATCTAATAAACTAGATATCCATCTTTTCTTTATTGGGAAAATCCACAATGCCTTAATAAAATAAGTGCTCTGAACAACACTATTCAAAGTCATTTCAGTCTCAGAAACATGATCAGCTTGCTACATTTCAAAGTGCAACAGACTGTAGCAACTGACAGTGTTGATCTTAGCTAACACCTAAAGAAGTTGTGCTTTACAATTTGCCAAGTTACCACAATTTCACATGGAAGTCCCAATCAGATCCTAAATCTTGGCTAACACATGGGAAAATATCAATCTTCATTGACATGACCATAGTAAGTATTGTAAATAAGTATTTTGACATACTTGCATTTTAAATTCATATCTATGTAATATTCACATTTTATTTAGAAATCTTCAGATATCTCTTAAACAAAATGTAACTAGCTATCTCTGTATAGTACTTTCTTCAGCATGTGTGCTATTTGTACAATACAATATATTACTATGGCTTCAAATGGGACATTATAATCTCTTAGACATTCATATCAAAAACCAAACCAAACCAGAAACAAAAGCAATCTTAAATATATGGTTTTGATCATAGACTTCAGTGGTCTAAAGACCACCTAAAGCTTATAGATATAGTTAACTGTTCCAAAAACCATAGAAAAACAAAATTTGAGAAATTAAATTTAACAAAAATACCCCAAAAATCCTGGTTTATCCTCTCTGACATCTCAAAGAGTTCTAGAAAACTAATTTTTATTTATCCCAGTAAACACGTGTGAAATTACTCTATGATTAAAATTTTATACCAGTTACTCAAACAGGTGCCTACATACTCGGGCTGCCTTAATACTCACATATGAATCTTTGAATAAATATTCATCTTCTGTAATTTCCACCTGACTTGAAATTAAATGCTGAAAAAGTTTATAGTAGAGCAACTTAAATACTGTAAAATATATTCTAAACCTTCATTGTTCATAAACAATTTATGGGTCAGTTATTTTATTCCTACCTTGTTTTTTACCCTTTCCCATTTGGGAAAATAGGTCTGCGGTGTTTATTTTCTGTTTTGCCTTCATATAATGCAAACCAAGACAGTTCTCACTGGGTTATTATAGTCTAATTGGTCTGCAAATTACTGATGGTCCACACTACTGTGGGAAGTGGTTTGCAGTTCATTCATAATCCACAGTATGCTGTGATTTTAGTATAGATTCCCATTAAATGTTCAGTGATGGGAATGTGTGATTTCATAGTGAATTGCTAGAAATGTTTATTTGTGTTTACATGGCAATAGGCAGTGTCCGAGATTCTACTGTGTGTATACAAACCTGTATTCAGCCAGGACTTCCTACTGTTGAAAGAGTAGATGAAGGTGTATGAAGGTAGACCTCAGGAGTGATGACAAATGAATGTCAGGCATACGCAGATTAGACTTCTCCTATTAATAGGAACAGCTCTCAATAAGCTTCCTCCTGTTTTGTGCTAAATTTACCCTTGAAATGCTCACTTCTGCATAAACACCACAGCTCTAAATAAAAGACACCACTATAAGGTCTCATATTAATGACATTTCAGACGTTAGCTCTATATTTCACTGAACATTTTTGCTTTTCATTAATTGGTATCATTATCACAAATGTCACAGTTGCTTAATTTAATTAGTTCTTACTCATATGTAATACTAATTTTCTCTTTCAGAAAGCCAAATGAAAAAATGCAAGTGAAAACAGTGTTTTGGGTTGGTTTGCCTTTTCTGTTCTGTAGGACTTCTACATAGCTGATTTTAAGAAAATACTAAGAAAAACTTTCTTTACAAGCAATATCTTTACTCTCCTACCTTATTCACAGTTTTTGGTCTAAAAACCACCTGTACTAATCAGACACCAATTCATTTCAACACTGAATCATACATTTATATTTGAATGTCTGAATCTGTTCATGACTATTAATCAAATGAATTGATTTTCTGGATTGTAGTCTTAGGATATTTCTGATTTTATCATATAACCTTACATAATGTAGAAATCATTGCTTGAAAGTATTTACCATGGAATGTAAACTAGATCATAGTAGTCACATCCTCAATTCTCACTAGCTGTGGAAGCTGCAGAAAGTCTTCCCCTTACTCTGCCATTTTTTGTTTTCAATTATATAGTACACTCAGTATTAATTCTATGATAGCAACCCCTTGCAGCAAATAAAGAGCTATTTTTTTCTATTATATCATCTTCTTAAAGTAAAAAAAAAACCTTAAACAAGCAACAAAATCACAAACTAACAAAAAAAATAAAAACCTCCACCTTTAAGTGGCTATCAGAGCCCCTCTGATACGAATACAGCTGAAGACAGTGACTTGCTTTCTGAAATGATCCCTGCTCTAAAGGTGTGACAAACACACCAAAACATACTGAGGAACACAGAGTTGCTTAAGGTCACACAGCAAATAAATGACCAAGACAAGTAAAGAATTGAGGGACTTTTCTTACAGTTATCAGCACTTGCAGCTATCTTGTACTGCCCCAAACCTAAACCTTTTTTTTCTTTGCCAGGGATTACAGCATACTTCCATAAAAATTTCATCCTCAGTCTCTGTTGTGTCTTCCACTGATGGCTGAGCATTTTCTAAGTCATGGCTATATGTGCCAACTACCACACTTTAATGTGCAGGCCTAGAGCTATACTGGAAAAAATAGGTAAAAATTACTACAGATTTTCCTGGGGAAAAACTGGGTGGCAACCTTATAAAGGTTTATACTGGTGAATTATTTTCCATACTATGTGCAGTGGAATTCAATAGATCCCAATGAGAACTCATGAAATGAAATAATTTTAGCACTTATATCACTCTCTATAGCAAGGTTATTGATTCAAACAGTATTCAACATTTATATTATAGTAAATAAAACGTGGTACTGCAGTATTCATGATGCTACAGATTAAACATGGGAAGAGATCAGCTTTAATGAGAAGGAAGTTAAACAACTTTTTCTAGTTATTTGAACACAATTGGCTCTGGAGTAGGAGATATAGTAGCCTTTCTGAATGCACAGCTCTCATCTGATAATTTACAGGTATTTTGAAGATTCATACAAAATGTCAGAATTTAATTGACTATATAAATTAAATAAAATCTTCAATTTTGGTAATTTTCATAACAAGAAAAGAAATCCAATAAAAATCAAGCAAGCTTCTTATAATGTAAGACTAGAGAATTTGTATTTACCCTGCAGTCTTTTTAAAATACAGTACATTTATAATGTGATATTCAAAGGAATAGAATAATTTCTCTCTCTCTCACTCTTTCACTTCTCCCCATCCCTTACATATTTTTGCCAAAAGAGAGATTTGTGCATCTGCACCTCTGTTCAGTTACAATGAAGGAAAAACTTCAGAATTTCAGTAGGTTTATGTTTGGATACAAAGTGGATATTCTTGTATTACGGAAAAAACACAGATAGGCTGTTTTGGTACGTGATTTAAACACTGTAGATAAAAAGCTTAGTCAAACAAGGTGGAAGTATTTATACTTTTTTTCCTAATTTTGTGGTTTTTTCCCCTAATTTTGTTGGGGTTTTTTTGTTTTGTTTCTGTTCTGGTTTATAATGCAAGAAGAATTTTAATATTGGATATTAATTATTTAGAGTATGAATCCCATAAAGTCACACCATAGTTTCACTACAGAATTTGTAACTAGCAAGAAAACTTAGAATCATAGAATCATTTGAGTTGAAAGGGACCCTAAAGATCCTTTAGTTCCAAATCCCCCTGGCATGGGCAGGGATGCTTTTCACAAGACGAGGTTGCTCAGAGTTCCATTTACCCTTGCCTTGAACACTGCCAGGGATGGGGCAACCACAACTTCTCTGGGCAACCTGTTCCAATAACTCACCACCCTCACAGGAAAGAATTTCTTCCAAATATCTAACCAAAATTACTCTCTCTCTCAGTTAAAACCATACTCCCTTGCCCTGTCACTAAAATCTTTTTTAAAAAGTCTCTCTCCATCTTTCTTGTAGGCTCCCTTCAGGTACTGGAAGGCCACAATCAGATCACACAGAAGTCTTCTCTTTTCCAGGCTGAGAAAACCAAATTATCCCAGCCTTTCCTCATAGGAGAGGTGCTCCATCCCTCTGATCATCTTGGTGACCTCCTCCAGACTTGCTCCCACAGGTCCATGTCCTTCCTATGCTGAGAACCCCAGAGCTGGATGCAGCACGGCAGGTGGGGTCTCACCAGAGCAGAGCAGAGGAGCAGAATCCCTTCCCTCTCCCTGCTGCCCACGCTGCCTTTGCTGCAGCCCAGAATACCTTTGGCTTTCTGGGCTGGGAGTGCACATTCTTGAGTCATGTCCAGCCCCTCATCCAGCAGCACTCCCAAGTTCTTCTCAGCAGGGCTGCTCTCCAACTGTTCATCTCCAGCCTGTGTTGATATCATGACTGCCCCAACCCAGGTTCAGCACCACCACTTGGACTCGTTAAACCTCACAAGATTCCTGTTGGCCAGCTTGTCCTGGTCCCTCTGGATGGCATCCTGTCCTTCAGGTGTGCCAATCATGAAACTGAGTGACTGAAATACTTTAAACAAATTTTACAATTATGTTGGCAAAAAGTTAATTTCAAAAACTAAGTGTGTAATGATAGCAAAATTTGTACTTCAGCTTCTCTTTAAATGGAAAATATATCAAAACCTTTTTATTATGTCCTTCTGTGAGGATTTATACAAAAGGAAATTTCTTTTCAAATTATACAGTCATATTTTTCTTTTTGTTTGTTTTATTTAACTATTTCTTTGTGTTCTGCCGATTGCATATTTCTGTGGGTTTTTTGGTTTCTTTCAGGGGAGAGGTTTGTATTTCTACTCCATAAAGAGATCTTTCTGAAGAAAGTTTTAGAAAAAAAAGCCTTCTAAATTCCCTAGAGAGACAAAGGTACACAAAAAGCCAAGTCCATAAAAAAAATATGCAGAGAATTCAGCTGCAAGGCCCAGTGAAAATTTCAGCACCAATTCTACTGTAATAAGTCATTTATTATAGGCTTTGCAAAGGAACAGGGTATTAAATTGATAGAAAAAGATAGAGGTGACAACATAATCTGGATCCTTCCACCTCATAAATGAGTTTTTGGTATAAAAAAATAAAGAAATACTTGATTCTCAAAAATTTCCATGTTTTATATGTACAAAGGTTAAAGACACCATTTTCTTTTAAGCAGCAGAGACAACTTCGTTTTAAAATGCATGAGTAGTAGTATACCTTGGTAATGGCATTCACCCTAAGTAGTCTGACACAACAGAAAGAGTTAGCTAGAAAAATGCCAAACATTAGTTACCCTTTCAGAGAAACTTCATAGCAAGTTTCCTTTTGGACTTTGTGCGTTATATATTCATATATAAATGGCAAATATTAGTCCAAATTAAGTGAAAGGACTCTTTTTTAACCTGGAATCCAAAAGAAAAGACCATGTACTTTCTTTCTCTCTTAAAATTGTTTATCCTTATCCTCTCTACCAAATCTGGCTTACGAAAAATTATAAAAAATTAGAGAAAAGTTATTTCTTCTAATTATGCAGGCACCACAGTGCAACATTTCCATCATTTGCCATGACTGGACAGTCATGAAAAGCAGTATTTATTGGCATCTTTTTGCGTTTCTCCTGTTTAGAAGGAAACCATTCAAAGAGGGTGGTCAGTTTTAGTCTGGATGATAATGACAGTTTCTGATACAACCTCAGCTGCAACGGGTGAAACTCCTTGAAGTGCTCTCCTGCTCTTTTCTCATGACCCACTTGGACCATGGGCCTCCGTTGTTGGGTCTTGTCTAGCAGTCCATTGTTGGTAAGGCTCCTGCAGCTCTGCCCCCAAGTCCAACTAGGAGCAAGACGGAGCATGTGTGCCCAGTAGACACAGAAAAAAATGCATTCAACCTACATAAAAGGGTATACATGTGTACTTGCTGATGACCACACAAATCTTTGGGAAGAATTCTCTTTAATGCACATTTTTTGTTTCAGAAAACAATGAAGAAAAATCCTTCAGTGTTCTTTGTTTTCCTTTGTGGAACTGAACAAAAGAAAAAAACTTTCAAAGACCATAGATAACTTGTGAAGTTCCTTCCTGTTAGTGCCATGTAAGAGACAATAGATATTGAAGGAATATAAAAAAATGTGTCATGTATGTGTAGCAGCCTAAAATTCAAGAAGAAAAGAAAGTCACTGAAGCATTTCCATATGGGGAAAAAAGAAAGCATGCAAGATCACTTTACAGTAGCTGAAGTATTCAGCTGCAAATGATACAGAATGCAGCACCACCAGACTCAGTTATACCAATTAAGGCTGTAGCAATATATTGTCCTTTGTGCTTGCTACGTAATCACAAGCTGCAAAAAAAATAAATGATATGTAATGACAGGTCTCCAACACTGTGGAAAGTCTTTTAGGGTCAAAATCACATGGATTACTTTTAAGAGGAATCCATGCTTACGATTTTTTTGTTGTTGCCATGAATCCATCATGAAAGTTAGATAACAAGCTGTTCTTGTTATTTGGGCTAGTACTCCTCAAAAATAGAGTCAAGTAATATTCTCTTGGTTTCTTTTATTAATTAGGATGACAATGAAACAAGTAAAGCAATCAGGGATATCATTAAGGAGAACAGATTGAGACTAAAATGTGTTCCATTATAGAATTTTAATAAAAAATTTCTATTTTGAGGTAATGAAATAATTTAACCAGAGTACTACAATGACTCACATTTGTTTGAATTGCTCTAACATCTAGACCTGAGGTGTTCAAGAGTCCCATAAAAAAGAGAATTTTAGAAGTGTTATATGCCTAACTTCTCCTAGCTTTTGGAACATCATATTTATAGGCTGCAACTCACAATACAACAGTGCTAGCTGTTACGTGGGGTTATCCTGAAAATTATTGTCCCAAAAAAATTTCTTTGTCAGAAGTAGCAGGTAGTATTTTAAAAGTAAATAAAGTGATAGGTAGTTAAGAGAAAAATAATGTAAAATAATAAAATTTCCATTGAAAGGTGTGTGTACGTTCAATACAAAAGTTTACGGAGACATTTGTATATGAAAAATTATACACTTGAGTACATGAACAAAATACTGGTGTACTATATTCTTATTGATATTATCAAGTTTAAAAGCAGAGGCTCCCTTGTTTCAAAGATTGCCATAACCAACTGAAATTTGTGGCATTAATTTGTATTATACTTTCCGAAGGAAGAGATTAGATTTCATTCCTGCTGTCCATTATTTATTAGTCTAAAATGTTTGTGAATTTAATGGAACTAGATTTTGCTTGTCCTATAATGTCTGCCATGCTGCAGAATCATGATTGCTCATTTCCTCTTGCTGATTGAATAATTATTTTAGCAAAATGGAATCATCTTCAGGTAGTCAATAGGGAAGGCCCAAGCAGAAAGCCCTACAGCTTGTAGTACAAGTTATTACCATTGGATGCCTGAAACTGATGAGATAGCAGAGCCTGGATTCTTTCTGAAAGCACCAAGAGACTTCCTTTTCTCATCTACTACAAAGTCTTTGGTATCTGCAAAAGGCAGTCATAAATTCTATATGCAGGGAAATCTATCTCTATAGCCTGGAAAATTTATATTCTTAGGAGGACCTAAGGTTTAATCAGTATTAAACCATCTAATCAGTATTTTTTCCTATAGATTAGATATTCCACAATGGGAATATATAGATATGGAACAATAGGAATATCTCTCCCCTAACTGGAAATGCAATCTTATACCAAACTTCTGCCAGTGCTCTCCAGAGACCACTTTCAACTTCAGCAACTCTGTCATTGCACAGTTCTATGTTTTAACCAAACAAATGCTAAAGAAGAAAATGTGAGTCAAGTTGCAAACTGATCTAGTTGAAGTTGTCCCTGTTCCTTGCTGAACAGTTGGATTAGATGACTTTTAAAAGTCACTTCCAAGTCAAATGATTGTTTTTGTCTAAGAAACTTTCTTTTTGTGATACAGGATTTGAAACCATAAATCAGGAAAGCATATATTTTATAAGAGAATTGATAACTCTGTACAAGTTAAGGATCTTAGATTTGGTTGGTGTTCAAGGTATTTAAAGTTCTGCTTTTCTAAAACCCACTTGGTTGCTAGGTATTTCTTGACAACTGCTCTTCATCCGTAGAAAGGTATTCCTCACTGACAGGGTTACTAATCTCTTTCCTAAGGCTCTGATCTGCATGTGAGTTAAAACTTAAAATCAAATACATCCAAAATAAACCAAACTTTTTCAAGATAAAACAGTAACTGATCCTGAGCAGAACTTTATGTTTCATTTTAAGAATTACTTTTATCATAAAGAGTAACAGCAGAAATTGCTTCAGCCACAGTTTTACACCAGTTTTGAGAGGGGCTTTCTTTCATCTTTTCATTTACTCACCTGCTGAATAAAGTTGAAGGGACTACAGGATCTGACCTGATATTTTTTAACATAATGGACTTATATTATTATCTTCTATGCTGAAAGAATAGAGTTTGCGACTATTTCAAATTATTTGACAGGAGTTGAACCAGAGTTAGAAAACAGTGATGTACTTCAGTGATGTTCTACTTTATATAATTTTAAAATTGTACTTAAGCAGCCAATAGGGACATGTCTTGACAATTCCTTAAGTTGAATTTGTTTTGCTTGTCTGATTTTTTCTTTTTTTCTTTTTTTTTTNGCGTTTTTTTTTTTTTTTTTTTTTCTTTTTTTTTTTTTTCCTTTTCACTTTGCTTATATTTTAAATGGGACTTCAGAAAACGTTTAATTTCATTTATCTTGCCACAAGCAAATCTATTTCTGGAATTGCCTAGACTGCTTTGAGGAGCAAGCCCCTAAGCAAAACTTCAACTCTGCTGGGAATTTTTCAATAACATCCTGATACCTGCTTCTCGCAATCTGCATTTCATTGTTTGAAAGCAAATACTATCTGTTTACAAGTGAGGTATATAGAGATTTAACTTGGTATCCCCAATATAGAGATTCCTATTGAAAAAGTGGAATGACAGACAGGAAATCCTGGTACAATGTATTTTAGGCTTCTGCACCATCTTCTATTTTTAAATTATGTAAAATTTTGGCTTAAAAAGGTGATAGATGGGTCACTTACCATATAATCTTGTAGTTAGCCAGACAACAATTTATCACAAATGAGAACTGAGAGAAAAGCAAACAATTTATTTAGAGCAGGCAAAGCAGCCTTATGAAACAAAGAAGAAACGGAACAAAAATACTAATTTTTACAGGTTCTTATTTAGTTTGATTCCTGTGATTGAGTAACTGTGAAAATACTAGGAACATGCACTACTTTTAACTACCAAACTAAAGCACTTAGAAAATCTGCTAGGACTAAAAGTAAATGTCAAAATTGGATTGAAGGTTTTGTGTTTGTGTAGTTTCATAATCCTATGGAAACTTTTTTCTACTTTGCAGAAAATATTCCTGTTTTTTAGGCTTTCTTTTTACTGTTTTCAAAGTGTTCAGTTTGACATATTTTCATATAGACTAGCTGTTATGTATGGGAAATTTTAATACAGTCCTAGGACTTAATCAAAGCAGGAATTCAAATATAATTTCAGATGTTAAGAGCATTCAAGTGTTGAGGGCCAGGGGGAAAGGTTGTAACATTCAAGGGATAGCTGTTTCCAATTGCTTGGTTGATGCAGGAAGAAATGAGAAGGGAGAAGAAGGTAAAGAAATGAGCAGGGCTTTGCTTGTAGGATTTCATTGGGGTATGACCAAGTGAGCATCATACTGCACCAAGTGTAGTGCTAATTTCAATAGCATCAGTCCTTCACAAAAGAAAAGAAGAAAATTAGAGGTTAAACAGGGTTGAATCACAACTTGATTCTCATTCTGTTCTTATAAGGTTATGGCAGAGCCATGACCAAGTAGCAGTGAGGGACCACAAAGTGATTTCTAATTGAATTAATGATTATTTTATAATACTAACATATCTTACATACGTATCAATGCCATTGATGCATATGACTTCAAGTTAAATATTGTACTTACCTGATCTAAATCCCTATCTGAAATACCTCAGAGCATTCCAAATGGCTCAAGCTTCCTATCATTCAGAAACTAAAACCTGTCCTAGAGTGACTTTGCTGAGCTGGAACTTGAATTATTGCCTAAAAAATTATAAAACAACTAGTGCCATTTAAGATACTTAAGGATGTCTAAGTTAATTGCACAGCCTTAGGAGGTATGACATGATCTTCAGAAGAACAAGCGTATCTCAAATTAGAAATCAGGTAGAATAATAGGGTAAATATTTGGAATCAGGGACCTATATTGATAAGCAACAGAAATCTTCTCATAATGTTAATTTTTTACAGAAGTTTGTTCTGACCTGTGTCCTTCTATGTTCTGGAAATGGTTTTACAGGTTTTGGAAATTTTAACTAGGAAATTCTACACCTAAGCCTATCCAAAAATTTTGTACCAATTATCTGACCTATACATGAGTAATAATGACCATATACTGCTATCTGGGGAGACACAATGTTCTCCCTGTTGAAGAAGGGCACAGTCATAAACAAAAATATTTCTCATTGGTGAGGAAGTAGATGAGCTCATGTGTTTATCAAAAAATTTGTTTTTATAAATAAGGATCACACACAGGATTATTTATATTAAAACACTTCTCACACAATTCATACATTCACAAAAATATTTACTAGTGCATGTAGATCTTATATAAATTTAATATCCTTCAAAGGGACAAAGGAGATATATAGATATAGATAGATATATAGATATCAAGATATATACGTATCTAGATATCTAAGGCTGCACTCAACCAGAAAGAGCCGGGAGGTTTGGCTGTGCACCTTAGAGAGTGACCCTGTCTCTCAAATGCAAGCCCCTCACCCGAGGGAGCAAATCTCCCAGCAGAGGTGGAGCTGCGCACGTGGGAGCAAAGAAGGGGAGAAGGACTCTTCTGTGTGTTCCGCACCCGGTTCCAGTGACAAAGAGCAAGGAAAAAGGAGGGCCCAA